>ML789314.1:9393-24454 GCA_009831015.1 Picea engelmannii
CCACACATAATCATGGGTATACCCTCCAAGGAGCCCGAGTGAGTTTGATCAATGTCGATTCCAGGTACCGTGAAGACTTTCCCCTCCACAGTCACCTTGGGTAAGAACCTAGAGAGATAGGCCACTAAGGTCACCACAAACAACGGTATAGCCTGGGGGAACAGTCGTCAGTCTGATCCACACGTAAGGGCAGGGTATCAAGCCCGAAACCAACTCAAAGGCTTCCACTCATAATTGTGGGTATACCTCGGAGTGATCCCCGTAATACGTGCAATCTCTACACCGATGTCAACAAAGCAGGGTTAGTAACTCTGCCAACACCAATGCGACCTAGTGCTTAACCCTTGTGTTAGAAGGGCGTCCCAGGACAATATGCTGCCAATGGAATTTTACACTCCCTAACTCAAGATACTATTGTTTGTTTTTGAGCTTTTGGAGAGTGTGTCTCTCTTCCTACTCCAAAGCACTAGCCTAGCTAGTATGTTGGTGTAAAGAGCCCTAGAAAAAATTACTAGATTGATTTTAAGATTACACAATATTCTTAAAGGCTGTTAATTACTCAAAGGCAATGGAAGTGAAACTCATGATGTGTGACTCTGACCCAAATAATGCAAGGATAATGATGAAATATAATCTTTTTCATTCCATGAATCCTAGTTACGGGAGAGAGAGAATATTTTCCGAATCAATCTCAATACTACAATGCAAATGCAATGCACAATTTCCTTTCAGATGCCAATGCAAATAAGCATTTATCAATGAGCAATCTTTAAATGTCTTTTTCAATACTTCAATAATCTCTAAAATTTGATTTTACAATGTTTTCAAAATGACAAAAACAAAAACTTGAAAGAAAACTAATTGTTCACTTTCCAAGAAGAACTCTGATTAATGAGAAAAGAAAATCAAATCAAACTGAATCAAACAAAACAACCCAACCAATTCTTTCAATGAAAGTAAAAACAAAAACCAAACCAATGAGTCTCCTCAATGCGAATGAAAAATGTTCTTTCGAACCACCAAGCAAAAGAGAAAACCAAAATCCCTTAACTCTCTACCAATCACTGGTTCTCAGCCACACAAACACATCCAACTCCAGAAATCAGAGAGAAAGAAAATGCCAAACAGAGCCAAGAAAAGAAAGTCAAGTTACCAAAGGCAAGAAAGACCTAGAAACCCTAAATCTCTCCAAACAAGCAAACTAAAGCAAGAGGTGTATAAGTCAATGACCCAATAAGACAAAGAGACCCAAATCAACTGTTCTGAGCAATTGACAAAGTCAAAACTTGATTTCAAAATTTTTCAAAATCTTGCTCGTAGGCAAGGCTTGGACACAGTGCGAGAATATAGTATTCTCGCAGGCCACTTTGATGCAAAATGTGAACAGTTCGCACTGAAACCTATATGCAGGGTGCGAACTTCAGTAGTTCTTGCAGGCTGTCAATGGACACAGTGCGAGAATCCCTGAAGATACTAAAAAATTTGAAAATGCAAGAAAAAATCAATCAGGCTTATAGACCCAGAAGGTCTCTCAGGGTATCCTGAGTACTCAG
This sequence comes from Picea engelmannii, assembly GCA_009831015.1. Taxonomy (NCBI): domain Eukaryota; kingdom Viridiplantae; phylum Streptophyta; class Pinopsida; order Pinales; family Pinaceae; genus Picea; species Picea engelmannii. Next base: position 10,947 of record ML789314.1, read on the forward strand.
ACACTGACAAAATAGGAGAATAATCAAAATAGAGCAAATGGCCACAGAAAATTCAAAAAACCATAAAGACAAAGGGATAATTCCCCAGTGGAATCGCCAATTTTGTTTCAGGATTAATCCGTAAGTGCGGACACGAACCGATCTCCCTAGATCCACCTGGATCTAGAACAAAACAGGACAGAATACTACTCTTTCCCTAGATCTAGCCTATTGAGTGAACTAAGAGATAAGGATCATGGACATACCTTATGAACACTTTCCTAGGTCTCTGTTGTTCCAAGCTTTGCTCCATTCAGATCACAATAGAACAAACCAATCGAAGTAAAGGCAGATTAATATATTCAATAGCTAGTCTATACATGTGATCAAGGAATCATGTAATAAAGTGACATCATCTTTATGGGAAAGGGACATATTACTGTATTGAATTAATTGAAAGTGAAACTTACAACCTGAGCCTTGATGTCATAGGTCTCCTTTCGATGGCTCCTAGCTCCGACACACACACTTGCTCATGCATGAAGAAAATCAACTACTTGTGATGACCTTGCTGTTGTCTCTAGCTGTTGTAGCATCAGTCCTTCATACAGGCTTTCAACAATTCTCCAATCAATCTCTTACTAGTTTGCTTCTAACCTTTTCCATGAGCCATCTCCTCAATATATAGGAGAATATAATTTAGTTACTTGGATAGAAAATTATCCCAAGATATCTGGAATGCCAGTACTTGAACAACCATTCGTTAGCCAACTCATTCTTCTCGAAGATTCTCTTCTAGAAGGCTCGAGAACTTTATCTCTTTCCTCTTTAAGAAAATGTTTGCACCCTGTCAGTTATTACAGTGCGAACTATCCTCACCCTAGATGAATGCATCCTACAAGAATCAATCATTCTCGCAGGCAGCTATATAGGTAGCCTGCGAACATCCTTGAAAAACATAGTTTCTGGAAACAGACAAGTGCAACTTTTCTCAGGAAAGTATTTTTATTGAAGAGATTGATTTTCCATCATCATGATATCATCATAACATCATCACAATGACCAAAATTGTGGATAACATACACACGTGCAGGCCTTCTGTAGGCCACGTGTACCTCTGTGTGTCCCGAAAACTATAGTCAAGCAAAAGTCAGGGAAAGCTGGTATGGAAAACCAGACTCCCTGCTAGCTCAGACCTTACAGAAAAAGACAGGCAAAGAAAAAATAGAAAACCCAATATTTAAACTACCCAAAAACTTAAATAAATCCAGGAACCCTAAAGAGTATTCTCCCCAGTACGGTCACCAATTCTGTTGTTGGGAAAAACACCCTATGGACTAGCAAACTAGGGTCAGACTTGCATGCAGATTTTGACCGAAAAGAAACTACTTTTTTACCTACAACCCAATATTTAAACCCCTCTTTCACAGTAAATGCATGGAAAAGTACCACCAACCTTATTACCGACGTTCGATGTAGATCCTCCGTTGCGCTTTGATCACTTGCTTGCACTGCTCCTTCCACAGATGACCTACTCTCAAGACAAACAACAACTATGCATGCATGCTACTTCTATACTCAAGGGTTAGAAATCAAGCATAAATTAATCAAACCATAGACAATTCATGCATTGGGACGAGAAAAGTATTCTTTTATTACTGAAAGTGAATCAACTTACAACAAAGCTAAGACCGGCCACCGCTCCTTGAACCTGATCCTGGGCTCCTCTTCTTCTGTCCTTCAACTACTTTGTGTTAAATCTCCTTTGGCATGAGGAAAGGCTAAAGGGTTGGGACAATGGATTACGTAAATGGGCAGAGTTTCTTTGCTATATTTTTTCCTCTTCCAAATGGCACCCCTACCCCTTCTTTTATAGGCTAGAAGGAGCTAGGGTTTTGGACGAACCCTCAGCCATGCATGGCCGAGAGTTTCAGTTAACTGACCCATAGCTTTTTGTTCCATCGGTAACTTTCCTTTTTTCATGCTTTGTTAGGTACATGCGGGCTATAGTGAGTCAGCCAGTGTGCACACGCATGCAGTAATGGGTTAGGGCACGTGGGCCTTTACATAAGAGGATTTCTAAAGAGTTGTTCAGCAGAGTTTTGGCAATGAAGGGATATGAGTTGGCCTGATACCAGGTGAGCATGTGTGGTGCAATTTAGGGTTATAACAAAAGCATTTGGTGCACAGTTGAAGAGGATCCTAGGACCAGATTCAAGGAGTAGTGGCCGATCTCACCATTGTAAGTTACTTTTGTGAGGTTAATAGAAGAAATTAATTTTCCCGTCCCACCATATGAAGTGTTCAATATTTAATTTTGATTATATTTTATTAGAACCTCTAACCCACTAATTCATATATAAGATGCATGTTTGGAGTTCTTTGTTTGTTTGTTTATGAATGCAAGTTGGCTTTGGGAGGAAGCTTGCAATCGAGGAGCAACTAAATGCAAAAGGATCTACACCAAACATGGAAGTCAAGTTAGAGTAACTATATCTGTTTACCCTTGTGTTTATGTATGGATGTGGGGTCTATGTTGGGATGATAGTAGAAAGTAGGAGACTTTAGATGGTCATTTATGCATGCATTATAGAACCCTTAGTGCTAGTCCGTAGGGAGATTTCCCACCCACAACAAAATTGGCAATCGTACTGGGGAAATATCTAGGGTTTTCTGGGGACACTTTTTGGGTGTTTTAAATTGGTTTGATTACCTTTTTCTGAGTTTCAGCAAGAGTTTGAGTTTTTTAGGGATACTGGTTTTTCAATACTAGTACTCCCTGGTTTGATTGCTTGATTGATATTTCCTTTTTAGAAATTTACAAAGGTGTACGCGGTCTGTAGTAAGCCTGCAGGCATACATGCGCACCCTGCCTTTGGCCATCCCACGTACATACGCTTGTTGCTGAAGTGTCAGTAGCATGCGGAGCTTCAAATTTTATTTTTTTAAAGAGAGGCAGTCATCCTCTCCCCTGTCAAAAGTAATACTTCTCAGAGGTTTTCTGGATCCTTTCCTAGTCTCTGTGTTGCAATAAGTAGCCTAGGTATAACCTCATATTAGCTTTTCTTCATCAAAGTTTTCCTTGCATTTTCTCTTAGTAAAGTAAGTTTTTGTGTCTTTGAGGGATGTTGGTTTTCCATACCAGTACTCCCTGCCTGTGTTGGACTGTTTTTTTTTCACTTTTTTGAGGAGTTACAAAGGTGTACGCACCCTGTAGAAGCCCTGCACGCATGCATATGCACCCTGCCTTTGGACAGCCCGTGTACATATGCTGGCTACCGAAGTGACAGTAGCGTTCCTGTGTCAGGGAGATCTTTTGAAAAGGAAAGGCAGCCATCCTCTTCCCTGTCAGAAGTCAAACTTCTCAGGGGTCTCTCTGATCTAGCCCTAGTCTCTTTGATCATAGTCTACAGCCTAGGTTTGACCTTAGCATAGCTTTCTTTTCATCAGAAAAAATTCTTATTTTGGAAGCATAAGAAAAATTTTATTGTCTTTGTTTGGTTAAGTAATTGGTTGTTTGCATTAATAATTGGGAAAAGATTGATTTCATAAGTTCTTGATTGTTGTCTTAGGACAATAAGTAGCTCGTAGTCGAGCAGAAGCTTGTTTTGAGTTTTCTGTTAAAAGATCTTAGAATAAAAAATAGCTTGAAAAGTTGGTTAAAGAGTTTAAATGTGCAAATCTGAATTTGTCAAGAAGAAGTAATTTTGTTTCCATCTTTCTGCTTGTTTTCAGTTTCATTGTATGATTCTCTCTTTTGTCTCTTAAACAAATCACTAGTTTCATTTTCCACATCTTTTGACTTAAGACAAGCCACTAAAATTAACGATTAATTAAAATCAACTAGACTTTATGTTTGCAGGGTCCATCAACTATTCTAAGCTAGAGCCTTGATTTAGGATTGGAGAGGAAACTCTTCAATGATACAAAACAAACATAGGAGTTTGTGCTAGGGAGTGCTAAAAATTCCAGTATCATGAAAGTTATCCAGGACCCCCCTCTAACATAGGGGCTAAAAATGAGGTTGCATGAAGAAAGGTAGCAGAGATAACCCCTTTAAAGCTGGACCAAGCGTAGTGGGGAATGCATATAGAGGGCTTATCTTGGGATTTCATTGATCGCATTTTCCATGGAGCTTCGTGGGTCTCAAATCTGTTCAAGGTCCTCAGATTTCTTCCAGAACACTTGCTATTGATACCCTTGATAGGTTTCGGGCTTGATACCCTTCTCATTGTGGTCCACCCGACTGTCGACTGTACCCACCTGGTGACTATTTGCGCGCTAATAACCTAGTTTCCTTTATTTTAGGGACTTACACAGGTGATTGTGGGGGTATACCAGGGTACCTAGGACATACATCAGGCCACTCTTTGCAGAGTATACCTGGAGGGTGCTTCCATATTCGAGTTTCACTTGCACCGGTAAGTTGCTCTAGTGTTGGTTGTTGTAACTGTTCTTCCAACTAGCTAGTGACTACTTGTCTTATCTCATAGGGACTTTTTCTAATGTGTGCTAGTTTTGAACGTTAATAGAAAGTGTTAATGCTCTATAATTTGCCTAAGGATGCAGAGGCAATCATAGAGGTAACCTCGAACCACTTGGATTTTTGGATCTAGCCCTCCAAGACTCAGAGAGGGCTCTCTCTTTTGGATTTAACTTGGTTTGTATGGGATGGATTTTAGGCTAGCTATGAAAGTAATGAAAGTATGGGGTTGGGGTTTTGGTTTTTAAATAGTTGTTTTGGGACATTGAGGAGGGCCATTGGGAAAATGGAGTCTACGCTTAAATATGTGATTCACTCTCAGATCTGGACAAAGTTCTTACACAGGGCAAGGTAGCGGAAATGTTGGATCGAATTAAGTTTTGATGGTGTCGATTTGAGGAAGAACTAGGGGAGGAAAAAGCCAATCAAAGGAGAAGCTAAGAATTCCTTAACTGAGCTTTTTAGATGAGTAACATAAAGATTATCAAAAGAACAGATGTAGAGTATTTTCCAATAAATTCTACTCTGTTACTATCTTCTGACAATAAGAAGTTGAAAACAAGCATAATGATAACAGGAAAACAGTTAACAGAGAAGGGAAACACCACCAACACCTCCACACAGGAATCCTGTAAACAGCATGTCTATTACTGATCGGTCATCTAAATATTACAGAAAATACTCCTGAAAAAGCCAGGACCCCAGTCCAGCAAAGAAAATTAAACCCTTCAGGTCGAACCCCCTCACACAGGTTGAACCCCTGTTTTGTCTTTTACATGTGTATAAATAAGAAAAATCTCTCAGTCCTCCAAGACTCAAGCTCATAACTCTGGTTTCTAAAAATAGAAAAGTAGTTACCAAAATCTTGACACATGTAGACTGTCTCTAAAACAAACAAAACCACAAACCAAAGGAAAGTTAAAATTGGTAATTGCTACTTCGACATCTGGCATACTAGAGGTTGTTTAAGATTTGTTGGCAAATAGATTCTAATAGCATCAAAAACCAATGAATGCAGAAGTTCTTGAATGCTTGAGGTTGTTGGAGATTTGATGCTAGTTGGAGGATCGGCGCTCTAACCTCTACCATGTGTTCCCTGTAACTGAATTCCCTGGCTGCCATAAGTTTCAATCAATGCCTAAACACTGGGTTATTTTGCCACCTCTATCTAACTGTTGCCTCGGATTCTGGAGATGATCTTTTTCATGTTGGCTTGCTCCTGTAAAATCTCAACTGTAATTCGAATGCCATGATGGAAAGTGGCACTTGTGCTCTGCTAATGTTGTTCCAAAATATTGAACAGATTTGCCACCTTGTCTCTTTGACCAATACAATTGCAGCTAGTTGTGCAAGCTCATTCCATTTCATGAATAATGCCTGGAAAAATGAAGAGGGCATTGCATCTGTTTAAAAAGTCTACTTTAAGACTGAAAACTTTCTTTACTTTCGCAGGCACAGATGAATGTTCAAAGTGTGAATGTGGAGTAGGCCCATTTGGTTCATGGATGATTGTTCCTTTATCAATCCAAATAGATATCAAAATGGTTGGTACACGAACTCCAAGCTGATCGAAGGTAAAGTAGTAAGGCTCAGGCCCAATTATACCATCCGGATTTGGCACATGAACAACTGGAGTTGGGACATGATCAAAGAATCCTCCATGCTCATCATAAGTGATGAGAAACATAATTTCATTCCACTGAAGACTAGCTCTGAGCGTTTCATAAACTTCCTTGACAAACTTCTATCCCTCGGCCACATCATGAGAAGGGTGATCATCATTGGCAGGGAGAAGTTCGACATCAAAGTATCTCTGCTTAATCACAACATAGTTGGGTAGAGTACCCAGCTTTGCATGCAATTTGAATGAGGTTGCATAATCATGAAACTTGAACACATGCTTGAGCCTTCTAAGGGACTTGAAAAACGGAGTTGCAGGGATGTTCTGATAATAAATACCAAAGGACAGTCCTGATTCCTTGAGGGAATCAAAAATGGTATTCTGTGGGAATCCTTTCATCAAATCTCTCCTGACATTGCTGCAGGAACCATGAGAAGTTGCAGAATGAACATAAAACCTATTGGGTTGGGTTGAAATGGGCATAGAAACAAACCACTTATCAAATAATGCAAATTCAATGGCAAGGGTTGCATAAATAGGAAAAGCCTCAGGCCTAAGCCCCCTCATCACATGCGTGGACATGCCCTCACTGTCTCAAAGAAGTCTCGTTCCTGGATCATTTGAAGTAGCATTCCCCGAATTCACAGTCTACTGATAACTCTCTGGTAGAGATGGATTGATGGACAGAGAACCAAAATGTCATCCAAGCTTTCTGATTGTACAGAAGGTTTGCTATTACTTTGCTCTATATTTTGAGCCAAATCACTAAAGAAACTACCACTTTCCTTGTTTGATGTTCCTGTATCAACATTCTCCATCTCACTACTGTTACCAAGCACCAACCCTAAAAAATATTGTTTGTAGAGTCACTGCCCTCAACTCCTTCAGTGTGAATGGCCAACCCAAAAAAAGGATCCTCTTCTTTATTTACAATGTTTCCTTCATCTCTAGTAGGTAAGAGTTCATCGCCCAATAGATATGATCCCTCCCTATGAAGCTCTTGGACTTGGATGCACTGCTAGCTGTGACTTTACTTCCATCAGAAAACCAACTACCTTTCAATAAGTTCTTTTTTAATTGTGTTGATGGCCTGTTAAGATTTTCACACATCTATTTTGAGGGGCATATGGACACATATCCCAAATACGAAGAGAACAATCCATGAAATTAGTCAGAAGATAAGAGCCATCTAAACTTAACTGCAGTCCTGTAATTTTGTCTGTGTGGCCTTGGAGTTGCATTGTGACCTTACCTCTTCTAAGGTCCCACACCTTGATTTCATTATCTATTCCACCAAAGTAGATCTTGTCCGCAGCATCAGAAAATCTAACAGCTGTGATTTGGTATTTGTCTAGAAAGGTTTGAATAGCTCCTCTGTGATGTAAATTCCCAAAGCTTTGTAGTCCCATCATCAGATCCACTAACTACAAGAGGGGGGCCATACCGCGAAGGACAACAGGAATTAACAAAGGATGAATGCTCTGCCATTTTCTTTATTTGCTTGCCTGTCTCAACATCCCAAGCATGAAGAGTCTTATCAGGGCTTGTTGATATGATTTGGCAGCCATCAGTTGTCCAGTGTAGATCTAGAATTGCATTCTTGTGACCTTTCAAAACCATAAAATTATTGCAATCCCCATGTACATTCTACAAAAGAAATCTCCCTCTCATGTGATCCAGATGCAATCACTGTTCCTGTCGGATTGAATTTCATTATATATATGGCGGCAAGGAAATTTTAACCCAAAACTTATGCACCATATCTACTTCTGAACTAAATTCAAGATTAACCCTCTCTGTTTCATCATATTTCCTACACCGATCTTTCAAGCGATTCTTTGACTCGTGCGTTGTGGTTTCAGGTGCGTGGAGCTGGAGCGTTGGAGCTTGGCTTGTGGGCCATCTACCTGCATGACTCAAAAACACGACTTAACAAAAACTGTGCAAGGTCCTTGACATTTGTATGTACTTCTCTTGGCACCTGCTATATCCCTCGAACACCTGCGCAGTCACCTTGGCACATGATCTCCACTACATACGGTGCATCACATCTGAACCTGCATACATTTACTGTCAACTCCTGGCCATTACTTGACACATAAACTCTGGTCGACACCTGGGCGCACAGAGTAACTATGTGTTTTTATTTTTAAAGTTTTGGGAATTAATCCCACATGCATATGGTAAACTGAACTTTTGGTGTTTATATGAGCCCACAGTCACATGTTCTCTCGATGAAGTGAGCCCGAGGCTGTGCTTTGGAGTTTGGCGTTGGCGTTGGCTTATGTGTTGGTTGTTGGTTTATGAAATGGTGCTAACTTTCGGTGTTGAGTGCTTGGAGATTGGCCCTTGGCCAACATACTTTTTGGAAAATAATTTTTTGTTAAAAAATTTATATTTTGAAAAACCAAAACAAAAAACTCTGCATAAAGGTCGAGGGGCCAATTTTGGCTTAAAAGACCAAAATTGATTATAAAAACCAAATTTGGCTAATAAACCATGAGAATAAAAAATTTCCATTCAAACCAATTCATAATTTTTTGCTAAAAATGCATCGGAATTCGCCTTGAAGCTCGTGTGCAAGTACTCATCTTATGCTTGGTCAGTGTCGAGTGCTTTTTGTCGCCTTCACCATGCGTCATGAGAAAAAGCATAATGCCTGAAATAGATAGGTATTATTCAGAATACTGATTCCCTATTATATAGGGTTCTAACAGAAAGCCCTAGTGTATCATTGATCTTCTCATACAGTGGAGGATCAGGAGCTCCGCCAGTCACGAAGGCTTCTTGGCCTGTTTCCAGTTACCCTAGAGCCACCCCCGCCACCGCTAAGGTGAATACTAGACCAGCAAGGGTATTTTGAGCCGACCAAGTCACAGGAAACTATGCTCGACCCATCTCTGAAAGAAGAACATTTGATTCTGAAGGAGCCAACCATTTCAGACCTCGGAGCAGAAAATATTGGTCCATACGAACCTTTGACCACTGATCTATTGGTGCCCATCGTCGTACAGGTTTATCCTTACGAGTGCTAGAGAGTATCACAAGAAGTAATGGAAACTAATGCTGCAACTTCTTTAGGGAATTCTCATATTCCCTCTATGGTTGTCACTACAGGGGGTGTTCCACCTCCTAACCCACCATCGTCGATCCGGGCCACTATGGGCTTGACTGCCTCTACCTCGAGCAATGGTCTAATTCCATCTATGGCGGCGATCACTGCTCCTTTCACCGAGAGTGTGATAGGTCCTCTGTTCTCATATGGGATGCCTAGCTTAGGTACGAGTATTGTACTTTCCTACTCCACTCTACAGACTTTAGTTCTTAGGGCAGGGAGCTCCAACGCTCCTCTGCAAGGACCCATGGGGGGCACTTCAGCTCCTTATAATGCTTTCCCTTACAGAGGGGGTCATATACCTCCTTTGTCCCCTTCGCTCGACAGTGCTCACCAACATTCTGCTGGGTCGAACGTAAATTATAGTTCGTTTGGAGTAGGGAGTCAAGGAATACCTTCTTATAGCATGTCAGTAGGTTCGACACCATTCTCTTTGTTCGACGCGTTTGGTAACAATGCTTTCTCATCAGCTACCATCTCGGCCGGGGGCAACCCTGGTTATGGACAAAAAAATCCTATGCAGGGTACTATTCCTACACAGGGGGCAAACAAAAGAATTCCTTCCTCACAAGGACCTTGGAATCCAAGGCAGGGATTAGTTCCCTCGTCAGGGATGCTGACCAGGGGCAACCACTTCCATAGCCAATGGAACCCTGGGCAAGGCTTAGGACCTATGCCCGTTAGATCGATAGGGGGAAACCCTTCCCAAAATCCTTGGAATGCAACGCAAGCCCAGCCTTCTACGTCCTATTACAGGATTCAGTCGATGATGTCTCAACTAGCGCAGAATTCGTACGTTGGTCATGGCCATGGTTTTTACCAGAACCCTGGCCAGCAGCCTAACTTTTCCTTGCAACTTGGTGCCAGTCAAACTCCAGGACCTTTTTCCATGGTTATAATCAACAACCCAAACTATCGTTTCTGGAAACTTTTCATTTGCTAGACTTGACAAGGTTATTGAATGACCCTATCTATCACGATCCGCGTTGGCCTCCTATGCCGACCAAGTTTCCTTCGGACATTCCAAAGTTCAAAGCTAAGCCTAATGAATATCTGGGTGATCATGTGACTACCTTCCATATTTGGTGCTCGTCCAATTCGTTGAAGCATGACTCCGTACAGTTGCATTTGTTTCAATGCACTCTCATCAGGAGTGCTACAAAATGGTACATTGAGCTCGACCGCTCAAGATACTCTTCCTTCGGTGAATTGGAAATGGATTTCTTAAACCATTTCCAATTACCTGTGAGATATGACACCGACACTGAATTGTTGGCCAACTTTGAGCAAACAAAGGTGGACCATGTCTTTGATCACATCCGAGAATGGAGACGTCGAAAGAGTTTGATAAAAGTGCCAGTCCCACCAGCATTCCTGCTAGAGTGGTTCCTTAAGTCTTTGGTCCCCAAGTTATCCAAAGATGTCACAACGTCGGGAGTGTTTTCCGAAGAAGATGCAATAATGAGAGATCAATAACTAGAGTTGATTTACTCTTAGTCTGGTTTACTTTACGAAATTTTTCCAAATGCGCCACGGTCAATACTTGACAAGACCAGACAGCGAGTTGGACCACATGTCGATGGTATTGTTGGTTCAACACAAATGAATCCCGTCAATTAGCTATCAAAAAAATTGTAGCAATTGTCGATACAACATAAAATGGCTAGCCAAACCACAGGTCCGGCTACCCCCCCTACCCAAACGTCGAATGTACACAGTGTGCAATCGATGAACCCAAAGGCTACCTAGTAGCCTAACGGGAAGAAAAAACAATGAAATGAGGGTAAGGGGGATAAGAAACGTACCAATAATGTTGGTGGGGGCAACATAGAAAAGAGGAAGTTGAAGTATCCGTGTAACATGTGCATGGAAGACCACCCAACTCACCAGTGCCCTCGGCTTGCGGAGGCCCAAAAGTTATTAGCACAACAACAACCTACTATGTTAACGAACCCATTTCAACATGGGAAAAATTTAACTCAAGCCTCTCCAAGCACAGATGGGGGCAGTCAAGGACCCCCTCCATCTTCGAGTAATCCTTCATCCACGAAAGTGTATATGATGAAAGGTGATTCCTATATATCGACTAGAGTGCATCATTACGGAATGCCAAACACTTATGAGAAGGGTAAAGAAGACGAAATCCCATCTCTTCCTCTCCAAATTGAGAAGACGTTGGGTGAAACAATGACACACATGCCAAAAGGTGCGTTCAAGAAAGCTTCTCACAATCCAAAATCAAGGGCTGCCCAGAACTACTCTATGGTGGAGGATTTGTCTCAAACCCCTTGTGCGATGTTTTCTTTGGAGGTCCTCCGAAGCTACCCTTCCCAGAGAAAGGCTCTGTTAGCCACCTTAGGATCTATTGAGACTTGTAATCCAGGTACGATCATGCTTGATACGACTGACTTAAAACCTTGTCTCCCTTACCACGTGGCATTTCAGATAGTAGTAGCTTATACCATGAAAACTTTTACCCAGAACATTTTCCGCACAGTGGTTGATGAGGGTGCCTTGACATGCGTGAATTCATTGGCATGTTGGAAGGCCATAGGCCAACCTATGTTGTCTCCATCACCGACTCTTATTACTGCTTTTGACGGTCATTCTTTTCGACCACATGGCATCATCCCCTCTTTTCCCGTGCAGTTAGGAAGGAATACCATGTGTGTCGAAGTTGAAGTGGTCAATGCGTCTCTCGACTACAATCTCTTGTTAGGAAGGAGTTGGACCTATGCTATGCAAGTAGTGGTCGCCACAGTTTTCTGGGTCTTGTTGTTTCCACAATAGGGCCATATCGTGATCATTGATCAGTTGTCTTTCTCCCGTCCTGACCCTTCATCGGGGGCATCCATGGTCCCGATGATTGATAACCCTCAACCTGGCATCATCAACATAGGGGTTGGTTTTTTCCCACCTTTGATGGGTACTTTCGATTACCTGCCTCCTTTCGTAGATGTTAAGTTCGTATCAGACTAGCCTAAGGTTGAGATTTTTCAAGTCTCGTCGTTTCGTATGACTTACTTCAACTATTCATGGGCTCTTCCTTCCCCATCGACCACAATGTAAGGGACAGGGCACCATGGTATGTCCATGCCTTTGTCCATGATAGCAGTTGCATACTCTATAGTCCAGCAAGCTTCTGCCGATCCCGATTCGACTCCAACACAAGAGTTAGATCTGGTTCTAAAGCCTACTTGGGCTCAAGGTTCCCTTGTCGATACTGATTCTTTAGACTTAGTCCTACCCTTAGACGAAGTGATTATTGAAGCAATGACTAGTCTGGACAGACCCTGGGATGATTTCCATCACAGATCTTACTTCCTCCCAGAGTTAAGAAGAATTGAAGCAAGGGAATTCACTTTGACTATGACTGGAGATAGGTCTTGTCCTATCAATCCCTTGGCTACGCACATTGTTTATGCGAAGGGTAATATGGAAACCATCGTTGAAACTATACCTATTGATATCTCCAGAACCCCTGGCATCATGGAGAATGTTCTCGTTGGAGTCGAATATTCCCCCAAGGAGATTCGAATCTACACGAATTTATTTAAAGAATTTCGCGACGTTTTTTCCTGGTCTTACGAGGAAATGCCAGGAATTGATCCAAGAATTGTTAAATAGGAAATCATGACTTATCCTGATGCTAAGATGGTCTAGCAGAAGCTTCATCCAGTTAATTCTAAGAAAGAAACAACTATTAAGGCTGAAGTAGAGAAACTGCTCAAAGGAGGTTTTATCTACCCCGTCCATTTGACCCAATGGGTGTCAAATCTCATTCCGGTCGACAAAAAATAGGGTACGATTCACATATGTACAGACATCCATGATTTGAACAAAGCCTGTCCAAAGAATAATTTCCCCACAGCATTTATTGACCAGATAGTCGATGAATGTGCAGGTTGCGAGGCCTTTTTTTTCATGGATGGTTTATCTGGATACAATCAGATATAGATCAAACCCGAAGACCAACACAAAACAACTTTCATTTGTCTGTGGGGTACATTCGCTTATCGCAAGATGCTTTTTGGTCTGAAAAATGAGGGAGCTACCTTTCAACGGGCCATGTATTTTGCTTTCCAAGATCTCAAACATATATTCAAGGCCTACCTTGATGATTTAGCATCATGATCTCATAACATAACTGATCATCCCAAACACCTCTGACTTATCTTTGAGCGATGTCCCTACTACTGGATTCGCTTGAATCCAAATAAATGCAGCTTTTGCATGACATCGGGTCATCTTCTAGGTTTCATAGTTTCAACAACAAGGATCATGTTCGATCCTCTCAAGGTTGAGGCAAT
>ML789314.1:24503-37377 GCA_009831015.1 Picea engelmannii
TTACAGGGAAAAGAAAACTTTCTATGACATTTCATCGCAAACTATGCCAAGATCACAAAGGGATTTATGCATTTACTGAAGAAGAACATTCCTTTTCATTGGGACGAAGCCACTCAATTCTCTTTCGAAGCGTTGAAACACACCCTCATGAATTCCCCTCTACTTTGGCCACCCAATTATAATAAATATTTCTTATTGTACTTGGTTGCGGCAGAGTCGACCATCGGTATGGTCTTAGTTTAGGAATATGATTTGATCTCAGAATATGTGATTTATTACCTAAGCCGAGGCTTGGTTGGAATGGAACTCAATTATTCCCATGTTGAAAAACTTGCATTGGCAGCAGTTCATGCTGTCCAATGGTTCCGTCACTATATCGTGTTTTGCAAGACTGTCGTCATTGCTATGTGAATCCGTTTCAATATGTGTTGACACAATGGGTAATTCGCGAAAATATCAGTAGATGGATAGTTGTCCTCTAGGAATTTGACTTAGATTTTGTTTCAGAAAAATCCAAAAAGTCGTTGGTCTTTGCATAACTCATCTCAAAACTTCTGGTTGAGTCAGGTGATGTTATGCCCGAAGAGTCACCTATTAAAGGAGACATGTTTTTTATCACGTCTTTGGACCCCTGGTATGGAGATATACTTGTCTATCTACAGACTTTGAAGTGTCTCGACTCTACTTCTCATGATGAGCGTCATTGTATATGCCATCAGGCCAATAACTATCTCATACTCGAGGACACTTTATATCGTCGAGGTGTAGATTGCATCCTTCATCGATGTCTCACTCATGAAGAAGCAAAAATCATGCTTAACAATTTCCACACTGGAGCATGTGGCTATCATTTGTCTGGGTTGGCAACAACCCAAAATATTTCACAAGTCGGTTACTTTTGGTCGACATTAATCAAAGATTTTGTTGAATCGGTCAAGAAGTGCCACCCATGTCAGATCTTCTCTCAGAAGATGAGGGCACACCTCGCTCCCATGTTTCCCATCATCACAGTTGGTCCCTTCACCAAGTGGGGGATTGATTACACTACATGAAACCCTCCTTCAGCAAGGGGGCACCATTATATCATCGTAGCAATAGGCTACTTCATAAACTGGTTCTAAGCTATGCCAATGTTCAAGGATGATGACGAGACTGCAACTCTCTTTTTGTTCAACCAGATAATAGTGAGGTTCGGCGTCCCGAGAGAGATTGTCACTGACCATGGCAGTCACTTTTAGAACAAAATGATGACCGAGTTAACATCAAATCTTGGGTTGAGGCAAGAACATTCATCACCCTACTACCCACAAGAGAATGGTCAGGTGGAAGTTGTGAATAAATCTCTTAAAACTATTCTCCAACGAACGATCAATTCAGCCAAGTCAAATTGGCATTTGATGTTATACTCGGCATTATGGGCTTACCAAACATCTGTTAAGACTACAACCAGTTTCTCACCTTTTCAACTCGTTTACGGGCTGGAAGCAGTCTTGCCTATAGAGTGCCAGATCCCATCTCTAAAGTTCGCAGTACAGTTATTGCCAGACACTTCACAGCTTGAAGAGAGTTTATTTTATCTTGAGCAGTGTCGAGATGCAACCTTGGCTAACGAGGATCATAAACAATGAGTCAAGTGTCAGTATGGTCGGTCCGTTCATCCTCGGATTTTATCTGAAGGTGACCTTGTCCTAGTCTATGACCAAGATAAGGATCCCCTGGGGCCAGGCAAGTTCAAACCCATGTGGTTTGGACCTTTCATCATGAAGGAGGTACTAAAGAAGGGCACCTATCGTTTGGTTTATTTTGAGGGAAATTCTTTGGAAGAGCCTATAAATGGGCTCTACCTCAAGAAGTATTACTCATAGGTGGGTCGCATCGGGTGACTTCTTGTACATATGTATAGTTCTTGTACATTTTCTTTTTTTAGTTTTTGTCTTTCTCATTTTATGGACGTGTCATTTTTAATGTCATATTTTTCACTGTGGCAGATGTCAAGTGAATCCAAGGTGTTCATTGGGTTCACAGAAGGTGCTAGCCGACACACTCATAGGCTTTCTTCAGCAGCTTGGGTGATTTTCACACCTCAGAGCCAGTTGCTTTCCTCAAGAGGTATCTATTTAGGTGATGTCACAAACAATGTTGTTGAATACAACACAGTCTTAGAGTTGCTTCGTGACGCTTTGTCGCATGGTATCTCTCACCTCCAAATCTATTTATATGCTCAGCTAGTTATGTCTCAGTTAAATGGGGTTTACCGCATTTACGATCCTACTCTACACTGATGATTCCTTAGGGTACGTCTCTTAGAACGAAGCTTTGATTACATTACGTATATCCATGTTCCTAGGAGATTGAATCAAATCATAGATACTCTAGCTAATCACATATTAGATTGGCATATTGCACACATGTAAGAAAAAGCACACACACACACACATTTAAATACATTTGTAAAATAGATGTAATCCATAAGACAGAAAAAGATGACAAAATATCCATATATAATATCAAAAATATCAGAGTACATGGGTGGACGCAAGCGCCTCAAAAATATGTCCGGTAAGAGTCACGAGACTTATGCCCTCAAAAATATACAAAAGGTGCCCTCGGCATGTAAGTAGTCTAGCCTAGCTAAGGGTGGGGCCTATTGGCCCTATTGTAGTGAACAACGATGTTTGCCAAACGCCGAAAGAGATAGACCCAGGTCGATCTTTTCCATTGGGACTGTGCGAGTGAGCGAGGTAAGGTTCCACTCCACCCGTCTCAAAACTCTCTTAGCCTCTCTGGTTGGAGGTCCTCCTATTGTTGTTGGTCTACCGACTGCGGCTGGTCCTGCCTCTAGTCAAGGACGTCACTTGGTCCTCGCAAATTCTGCTAGATGCACTGGTCCCACATATGCACATAATAGATACATATTTGTCAGATACTCTGGTATACAAAAAAAAATGATATATATAAAAAGGAATAAAAATTAAAATAACTTTGAAAAAAAAGCATATCTAACTCTCCTCGCTCTACTCCAAAAGGTATGGGCATGTCTGGATCCCTGGAAAATTCGGTCCTAGCATAGGGGTAGTCCTCTATCACCGGAACTTGTCGTGCCCACTAGGCAAAAAACTTGTCATCAAAGGCCTCGATGGTTCTCCCTCCCCCCTGTCATGGCAACGCCACCCACTTTCATAGTGTTGGGAGAGAGGCCGCATGCCCTTGTATAATCTCTCTAGGACTGAGACTAGGTACCCTCTCGAAGAAGAAAGTGCAAAGAATAGTCCCAAACCAAAAGTTTCTATGTCTCCACATACAACACTCTGTCAGCTGCCTTTTCATGCAGTCTAGTAAAGTAGTACTCCAATCAAAAATTTGTGCATTCAAGCACTGAACCGCACAATTCATGTGTGCCCGGGAAGCCTGGTGTAAAGCTGCAGATCTAGTGATCTACCCAATGAGTAGAACTATTTCTTTCAGTGATAGGTTGTTGATCTTATGAATCAGCACCCGAGTGCCCACTTTGTCTGTGTCGGCCTCACAATGGAGTCCAATCAACTCCGCTATGTTGTGAGGCCCGGAAGGAAAAGTGCGAAGATTGACTGGTTCCCCTCTTCTTGAGAGGCCAATCAGAAAATAGATGTCTTTATTCGTTGGATTCAACGATTGTCCCTCAAGCATGAATGCCTCCGCATTTAGGTGCCAATAATCTATCAAGGCATTCAAGAACCTGGGTTGTGCCCTCATGAACAGACACTGGAAGAACTTAAACAACCCACATTGTGTTAACGCAGCAACAACATCAGGGTCTTCTGAGACCACAGAATCAAAGTCCTCATGCTCCCTCTCTCTCCAATGAACATACATCCTGTAATTGAAAAAGTTCATGGGGGTTAGTTCTTGCATTTTTTAATCTTTTTTCTACATGTTGAAGGGTATATGCGGGCTGTAATATACACAGTAGCATATGCCCGCATGCAGTATTTTCTCTACACATGGGAATATGCACATTGTCATAGGAAAACCCACGTATATGTAGGGCTGACCTTTTTAAAGGTCAGTGCCCCCCAAAAAAACAAAAATAAATGCACAAAGGAAGAATTGAAATGCATGAGGGGCTAGTATGTACTTACTTGGTCCAAGCGAAAGTTCGTTTCGTCCACTGAAGCTCCCGGAATCAACTCTTTTGACAAAGGGGTGTTTTTGGCTTCTTAGTCAATTTCTCAAATAACAATAGTGATAATGAGCTTCCAGCTTCTATTTATAGACGTTTTGGCCCCTTTTTGTCATTTTTTGGCCCCCTTTGTTGCTTTTTTTAATTTGAAAATCGTTTAGTATGGTTCAGAAGTTTCTTATGAAATGTTACAATAAGTATTACTTTGGGTATTGGGAAACGTTTTGGAGATTTGGGTCATTTTAAAGGTCCTTTGGTAAAAATTCATTTTTTCCAACTTGTTGCATTTAAGTTAGGGTTCCACCTCCACTTTCTGCATCGCATTGTCTTTGTCACTACGCCATATGATCGACCCCACCAGGTTGCGACACAGAACCATCATTGTTGCTTTAGAAGTGTCGTAATTTAGTGGTAGAGCCTACCTTCACATGGATGCCCTAGGTAGATCCTGGTTGCATTTTGGTGTCCATTCCATCACTAATGACTATAGGCTCGGGAGTCCTTATTATTTTTTTCCTGATTACAAGTTTGAGCCTCATTTGCATGATTTATTATCACTATTGACCTCACCCTCGGGACTCCCAAAATAGTAATGGATCTTCTTTTAAGCCCTTTTTAGACCCTCTAAACATGAAAAGATTACCGATTGATCTTGTTTCCCTTCACTCTCATTAAACTGAAATTTGAAGGCATGTCTATCCAGCGGTAGTTTACCCCTTTTTCGGTCTGGATGGTCAACTGTACAAACAAAGGTATACTCTAGGGGCCTTGATTCTCTAGAAGAGTATTCTCAGGAATAATTTTAACCCTTTTCGGGCCTGAGGGACTAAATCTACGAAAAAGGAACCCCCACGGAGTCCATAGTTAATCTCTTTTCAGACTCCCTAAAATTGAAAAGATGGCCAAGTGACCTTGTTCCTTCACACTCGTTAAAATAGTCCAGAAGAACATCCCATATAGCCTTGCCATCTGTCCTCCACCTGACCGTGCGATAAGGATCACTCCCTCTATCACCTTCCTCATCCTCCGACGTATGTCCAACTCCCCGTTCCCGATCCATGTGGCCCTTTCCCTCCATCTTATCGACCACTCACCTCTCTCCATGAGTCCCACTCCTTTCCACGACAGCCTCCCACCAAGATGTCCATTGTATCCCATCTCCTTCCCCCACAGCCTGCCATCTTCCACCATGTGTCTTCCTTCGTCATCCCTCTCATGCCTCAGCACTTCTGATCTCTCCCTCCCGACCCTGGCGCCACCATCCCGTCACGTTCTCCCCAGCCTTCACTATGGCCTCCATGTCAAATCATCAGGCCGTTTGAGCTAATCCAGGTGGCAGCGCAGGAAGCCTTCCACATCCCAAAGGTGCTGAGTTGGCCTGGTCGTCCTCACTCCCCATAAAGAAATTATTGAGGTAGTTGGTGGTGGTTAGACATTGGCTTCGCCATAATGGGAAAGTTCGGTGACGAGTTAAGAGCACGTCGATTCGCCTACGGAACTGTCAAAAGTTCGATTGCGTCTGTCGAAGTTGCCTGATTAATCAAAGATTGTAGGTACAGATCGTCATAAAGCCATGCAGACACAAATCTTTCAATGCAGCGTCTCGATTTTGTTGCTAGGGTTGTTCTGTGTATGTATAGGCATTTCCGCCATTTTTGTATCCATCGATGGTTGAGCAGAGCTCCCGGGTTGTAAAGTTTTAATGAAGCATTGTTGTTCTAGATATATATGAACTTTGGAGACTTCTCGCCTTATGAATGCCAACTTCTTTTACATCTTTGTTTACACTGTGTTGGAGAAGCTTGGAATTGGAGGATCCAGTCGAGCTGTATCTATTATAGGATGATGTTGTAATGGATCACTGTAATAGTTATGGAGCCTCTAGTCAGTTCCTGTGATTTATTTGACGCTGAATGACTTGGAATTGGAGGATCCAATCAAGTCCTTTATTCAGTTTCTCGAAGCCCTGAAACCAGGAGGATCCTGCTTTCAGAGTTTTTCCCCTACAAACCGCCACAAGCCTGTTGCCCAGAGCTGTTTGTTCATATTCTCCTAAGTCTTCCACCTACCCATCTTTAAATCAACTCACTAGCTGAAGTTAGGATTCCAGACCTCCTTTGTTTCTTACGTACCAGATACAGTCCCTGAGTTAGAGTGATACCCCTTGAGTCTTTATCTCCATTTGATCACCCCTTTATAAAAAAATCATGACATTAAACTGATGGGTGTCGGGCTCTGCTCCTGCAAGCAATTCAGGAGTGACTTCCGACGCTAACATTTTCTGGCACCGTTGTCAGGGACGAAGTTGAATATTTTCCCCAGGATTGAATGACAAAGATTAGCTGATTCTGAAGGTGCATCAGATATCAGAACCTGAAGATTGCTACTGTGCACCTGGTGACTCCATTGTGACAACTCCGCTGGAGAATAACTTGCTCAATCAACTATGGCTTTCAGAGGCATACACACGCGGTCTCGTCCACAGCTGCCTCTAGCTACACCTGAAGCCGACCCAGAGGCGGTTCTCAGAAGAGGAAAGAGCTCTGCAAAATAAGTTTCCATCGATGAAATAGGTAACCCACTATCTCCTTCTGTGAGAACTCCTTTTTCTCCTCCTCAGTTTCTTAATAGACCTCCTTCAGAGGTTTCTCGTTTCTTGAATTTTGGGAGTGTTCCTGCTGGTTTTTCCCCTCCTGGTCCAGGATTGGAGGAAGAAACTCTTGTCACTCCCCTCTTCTCTGAAGCTATTCCTTGGTGCAGACCTGGGACTATAGAAGATTTCCCTACTCCTGCACACAGAGAAGCACCTGCTGACTTAAGCTCATCAGCCTTCTCCTTAAATCCCCTCTTGTTTCCTACTCCACTGCGAGATTTATCCCCAATAGCCCCTTTGTGAACTCCTTCTCCTCCGAGTCCTCCTCCACATAATATCCCTATGGCTGGTGCCAATCCCCCTCCAACTAGAATGGATGCCATAGTTTCTGCCCGGTATGCTCCCTTAGTCCTACCCCAACCTATGCATCCTCTCCCTGCTGGAGACTACTTGAAATACATGCCCAAGTTCACTGGAGAAGGGGACGTAACTGCAGAAGAGCACTTGGTTGCTTTCTACAGTTATGCAGACAACCTAAACATTGAAAATGAAGATGTCTGGATGAGAGTGTTTGTCCAGAGCTTGGATGGCGAGGTGAGTAAATGGTTCAGGGGACTGGCCCCTGGATCTATTGCTGGAATTGAAGCCCTGGATGGTATTTTCCTAAAACAGTGGGGAGATAGGAAGGACTTCATGTATTACATGACAGAGTTTGGGTCTCTGAAGAAAATGGAAGGAGATTCTGTCTCTGACTTATCCAAAAGATTTAATAAGATGTATAATAAGATTCCTGTAGAGATAAAGCCCTCAGAAGCCTCTGCCCAAATTTCCTATGCTAGTGCATTTGACCCCAATTTCTGCCTGTTATTGAGAGAAAGAAGAGTTGCCTCCCTAGCCCAAATGCAAGATGCAGTTGTCGAAGTGGATTCTAATGTATTAGCAACTGATAGACTGAGGAGCAAGACTGACGCAGATAGGAGGAAAGGGAGATTTGAAGCTTCAACTTCTGGCTCCCCAGTGCCTCACCCTCAAGTAGATGAACTGACCAGGATGGTGAAATATCTATCTGTAGAGATGGAGAGAATGAAGGTGGAGGGAAGGCAAGCATACAAAGGCCCCCAAAACACTGAAAAGGGAGGAGGTTTTAGAAGGCCAAATAATATTGCCCCCCCGACTATGCAAAGGGAAAGGGGAAGAGACAGAGAAGATCAGAGAATTCAGGCCCCTTTTCAGAACAATTTGGTGACTGATGAGGAAGAAAGAGAAGCAGAAGAGCTTGATCCTAAAATCCACTGCTTAGAAGACACTCCTCCTTTTCCTCATCTCACTCAATCAACATACGAGGAGTCTCTCATGTACAGTCAGCTAAATGAGTTAAGCAAGGGAGATAAGGTTAGTGGTGGCCGAGGTAGGTACAACCTGAGGTCCGATAAAAAGACAGCAGCACCTGACATTCCTGAGCGGTCCACTAGAACAGAGAAACCTACTAATGAAGTAATAGACGCCCAAAGAGGTAAGAAGGCTCAACCCCTCTCTCCCATTGTCCACACTCATGCTCCTGAAATAAGAGAAATTCTGAAGCCTGCATCTTCTTTTAATTTCGAGCATGAGATTCAAAAAATCAGAATCCCTGTGCCCCTCACCGAGCTAATTAGACATGAAGAATTCAAAAAGAGCTTCTCTAATCTTTTATAGTCTGAGACCTCATGCCCTCCCACAGACTCCATAAACCTCCAAGATGAGAAGCCAGCAGTTGTCCTGGGGCCCATGGTAGAAGATAGAGATGATTCATCCCCTCCCTTCTACACATCCCTGAACATACATGATAAAGTGCTGCATAATTGCCTTATGGATTCAGGGGCCTCTCACAACCTCATGCCCAAAACTGTCATGGAAGAGTTAGGACTAGAAGTCACCCGAGCCTACCATGACCTCTATTCTTTTGACTCCAGAAGAGTTCAGTGTCTTGGAGTCATTAAAGACCTGGTTGTGACCTTGTTTCAACTGCCCATGAAAAGTGTGGTCATGGATATTGTGGTTGTTGATGTCCCCCCCAAGTTCGGTATGCTATTGTCAAGATCTTGGATAAAGAGACTGGGGGGAACTTTGCAGATGGACCTGACTTATGCCACTATCCCAGTGTTTGGAGGAGAGCATAGAAGACTATACAGGGAAGCCCAACTGGCCTACATAATCAGTGATGAAGCCAACCCTATTAATCATCCCATCTTTGCACTAGACACTGATTTAGGCTCCAGTTTACTGCAGCTCACCCGTGCCCCCGAGCCTCCTCTCAAACTCAAAAAGAATCCCACTGTTTCCTCCATCACCCCAATCTAGAAAATGTTTTTTGATGGGGCATGTTCCCGAGAAGGCGCTGGAGCTGGAGTGGTCTTTGTGTCACCTGCTCAGGAAACCACATCTCTGTCATACAAATTAGAATTCGAAACCACCAACAATGTGGCAGAGTATGAAGCTCTGATCCTAGGATTAAGAGCTGCAAAGGAAATGGGAATCCAGGAGGTGGCAGTGTTCGGAGATGCAAAATTGGTAGTCCAGCAGATCAGAAGTGCTTATCAGGCCAAGCATCCTTGACTCAGAAGTTACAAGAATGAGGTATGGGACCTAATTGACAGTTTATTCTTAGCATTTAACATTTCTTTCATCCTAAGAGAGGAGAACATAGTGGCAGATTCTTTGGCTACATCAGCAAGCAACTTCAAAGTACCCTTTCCGCCCAAGCTTAGGTATGATGTAGAAGTAAAATACAGGCCCTCCATACCTGACAATGTCAAGCATTGGAAGGTGTTTGAGGATGATCTTGAGATCAAGAAATTTTTGGAGACTATCGAAGAGTTTTCAGAGCTGCATATCGATCAAGATTTTGTCTCTGAGGAAAACTTGGATGGAAATGAGTTGCTAAGTAAAATAGCAGAGCATGACATTATTCAATTGCCTAGCAATCACATTCCGAGGGGACTGGTCCCATTAAAGAGATTGTTCGATGGGAATGATGTGGCATTAAAGGGCAGAGTTTTGGGTGTTGATGATGACATAGCTGAGTGCAACATTGGCACACCAGAGGAGCCTAAGTTTGTCAAGTTGTCAAAGAGTTTGACCAAGGAGCAGAGAGTCGAATACACTGAGTTGCTGAAGGAGTTTGTTGATGTGTTTGTGTGGACCTACGAAGATCTTAAGACGTATGACACATCTGTCATTGAGCACAAGATCCCACTAAAAGAAGAGTCTAAGCCATTCAAGCAGAAGCTGAGGCAGATAAATCCCATGTTGTTTCCTGTCATGGAGAAAGAGGTGAAGAAGTTGTTGGATGCCCAAATCATTGTCCCCTTGAGATATTCCGATTGGGTGGCCAATTTAGTTTCGGTAAGAAAGAAGAGTGGGGAAATTAGACTCTGTGTCGATTTCAGGAACCTGAACAGAAGCTCGAGGAAAGACAATTATCCCCTGCCCAACATGGAACACATATTGCAGAAGGTCACTGGCGCATCTAGAATATCCATGATTGATGGCTTTTCTAGTTACAATTAGATATCAGTCATGCCTGAAGACAGGGAAAAACCAACCTTCACCACTCCTTGGGGCACATTCATGTATGCTAAAATGCCTTTCGGACTGATGAATGCAGGAGCAACATTTCAGCGAGCCATGGACATAGCCTTCATCAGGGAAAGGGACCAGTTTGTGGTGATCTATTTGGATGACATCACGGTCTTCTCCAGGACAGATAAGGAGCATTGTTGCCACTTAAAGAAGGTTTTCCTGAAGTGTCGGAGGTTTGGCCTATCCCTGAACCCCAAGAAATCTTTGTTTTCTATGAAGGAGGGGAAGCTATTAGGCCATATGGTGTCAGCAAAGGGAGTAAGGATTGACCCTAGCAGGGTAGAAGCACTTCAAACCCTATCACTTCCCAGATCTAAGAAGGAAGTTCAAGCCTTTTTGGGGAAGATTAATTTTCTAAGGAGATTTGTCTCAAATTTTGCCGAGTTGGTGAAACACATCACAGCCATGCTCAGGAAGGGGAATGAAGTGAAATGGACTGCTGAACCTAGGGAATCTTTTGTCCAAATAAAGAAGGCGTTGACTGAGGCACCTGTGCTAATCAGTCCTGACTATTCTAAATATTTCCTGATTTTTTCTTTTGCTTCTTGTGATACAGTAGCAGCAATCTTATTGCAGAAAAATGATCAGGGGCGACATCAACCTATTTCTTTCTTTAGCAAGGCATTGAGAGATGCAGAACTCCGGTACGAGATCATGGAGAAGCGGGCGTATGCCTTGGTCAAAGCCGTCAAGGCTTTCAGAGTCTATGTCTTGCATTCAAAGATCACTGCATATGTCCCTTCGGCTTCTGTGAAGGACATTCTTATACAGCCTGACATAGATGGGAGGAGAGGTAAATGGATCGCCAAAATCTTAGAATTTGATCTAGATATTAAGCCCACCAAGCTGATAAAGGGGCAGGGTTTAGCCAAGTTGTTGGCTGAATCCAATTGCAGATCCTTGGGAATTAATTTCATCAATGAGCAAGCTGAGTCATCCAACGCGCATTTCCAGAATGCCTTATCACTAGCAGCATGCACCTAGTACAAGGATATCTTGTATTTTATGCAAGAATTGAGGCCTCCTGATGGAATGAAAAAGAGAAAGGTGAGAGCTTTAAAGCTCAAGGCAGTTAGATATTGCCTCATTGACCAAGCCTTGTACTGGAGGGACCCTCTAAGGGTATTTTTAAGATGCTTGGACCCACAAGAAGCCCAACAGGTTATTTCTAATTTTCACAGTGGCCTTTGTGGGGGTCATCATTTCTGGAAGACCACAGCCCATAAGATTCTCCGAGCTGGGTATTACTGGCCCACTTTGTTCCCTGATGTCTGCAGAGAGATCAGAGCTTGCATCAAATGCCAGAAGTTTTCAGGAAAGCAGCAGCTCAAATATCTGCCATTGAAGCCTGTGGTAGTTTCATCACCCTTTCAGCAGTGGGGATTGGACTTCATTGGAGAAATTCATCCTCCCTCAAGTGGCCAACACAGATGGATCCTCACTATGACAGACTATTTCACCAAGTGGATAGAAGTTGTCCCCACCAGGAGCACTTCTCACAAGGTAATCATCAGCCTCCTAGAAGACATCATAGCCAGATTTGGCTGCCCTAGCAGGATTGTCACTGACAACGTCGCCCCCTTCAGGTCTGAGCCTCTGGTCAAGTTCTGTGAACAGTTTGAGATTTCATTGGTTCACTCTACCCCATATTATCCTCATGGGAATAGACTGGCAGAGTCTTCCAATAAAATCCTGGTCACGCTCATTAAGAAATTATTGGAGGATAATAAAAGGGCTTGGGATTCAAAGCTCAAATTCGCTCTATGGGCCGATCAGGTCACAACAAAGAAGTCCCTGGGCATCTCACCTTTCCAACTTGTTTACGGAGCAGAGGCCATTTTCCCTACTTAGCTCGCCTTGTCTGTGGCGAAATTCCTTCAGGACTTTGAAGGAGAGTCTGACCACATGGTCAGAAGGATTCATCAAATGGTGGAAGTGCAGCAGATCAGAGAGTAGGTCTTGGACAGGGCCTACGACCACCAGCAGAAGATCAAGCAGGCTTTTGACAAGAAGAGCAGAAAGAAAGAATTCGAGCAGGGTGATCTGGTACTCAAATGGGATGCACCTAGGCAGGACAGAGGCAAGCATGGCAAGTTTGATGCCCTCTGGTTTGGGCCTTTCAATATCCTTGAATTATTTTCTAACAACACTTACAGGTTGCAGGATCTGGAAGGAAAATAAGTTTTTAATGGCCCAGTGAATGGGCATTTCTTGAAAAAATGTTTTTTGTGAGCCGTAGTCGGCTCTTGTGTTTTTGTAAATATTGTTTTTATTGTTTTTGTTTTCGGCTTAATAAAAGACTCCATAGCCCAACAACAAGGCACTGAATATGCAAAATGTTCTTAGAGCATCACAGGGACGACTCTATCCCCCATGGAGCCAAATTTTAGCGATATTTCTAGTTCAGGGGGTTGGAATGCGAAAGAATGAGTAAAAAACCCACTTTCCCTAAGTTTGGGATACATTTCCGCTTGTGTTTAAATACAAATCAAGTTTGGATG
>ML789314.1:37527-70506 GCA_009831015.1 Picea engelmannii
AACGGTGCAGGGAGCGATTCCAGACCCCCCTCACCTTTCTACCTTTAAGCGGAGGGGGTGGGTCTGGAATCGGAGGCGTAGCTTTTCGACGGCCAAGATCTATGCGCCCAGATCAACCGTGTTCAGATGCTCTCATCCTTCTCAGCTGCGCGGTTTTCAATCAACGTGGGGCCCCCTCCCTGGTCATGTCGCCTCACCATCTGTCCTCCACCTGACCGTGTGATAAGGATCGCTCCCTCTAGCACCTTCCTCATCCTCCGACGTCTGTCCAACTCCCTGTTCCCGGTCCATGTGGCCCTTTCCCTCCATCTTATCGACCACTCACCTCTTGCCATGAGTCCCACTCCTTTCCACGACAGCCTCCCGCCAATATGTCTGTTGTATCCCATCTCCTTCCCCCACAACCTACCATCTTCCGCCATGTGTCTTCCTCCGTCATCCCTCTCACGCCTCAGCACTTCTGATCTCACCCTCCCAACCCTGGCACCACCATCCCGTCACATTCTCCCCAGCCTTCACGATGGCCTCCACGTCAAATCATCAGGCCATTCGAGCTAATCCAGGTGGTAGCGCAGGAAGCCTTCCACGTCCCAAAGGTGTTGAGTTGGCCTAGTCGTCCTCACTCCCCATAAAGTAGTTATTGAGGTAGTTGGTGGTGGTTAGACATCAGCTCTGCCATAATGGGAAATTCCAGTGACGAGTTAAGAGCACGCCGATTCGCCTATGGAGCTGTCAGAAGTTCGATTGCGTCCACCGAAGTTGCCTGATTAGTCAAAGCTTGTAGGTACAGATCGTCAGAAAGCCATGCAGATGCAAAGCTTTCAATGCAGCATCTCGATTTTGTTGCTAGGGTTGTTCTGAGTATGTATAGGTGTTTCCACCATTTTTGTATCCATCGATGGTTGATCAGAGCTCCCGGGTTGTAAAGTTTTAATGAAGCATTGTTGTTCTGGATATATATGAACTTTGGAGACTTCTTGCCTTATGAATGCCAGCTTCTTTTACATCTTTGTTTACATTGTGTTAGAGCAGCTCGGAATTGGAGGATCCAGTCGAGCTGTAGCTATTATAGGATGATGTTGTAATGGATCACTGTAATAGTTACGGAGCCTCTAGTCAGTTCCTGTGATTTCTTTGACGTTGAATGACTTGGAATTGGAGGATCCAGTCAAGTCCTTTATTCAGTTTCTCGAAGTCCTGAAACCAGGAGGATCCTTCTTTCAGAGTTTTTCCCCTACAAACTGCCACAAGCCTATTGTCGAGAGCTATTTTTTCATCTTCTCCTAATTCTTCCACCTACCCATCTTTAAATCAACTCACTGGCTGAAGTTAGGATTCCAGACCTCCTTTGTTTCTTACGTACCGGATACAGTCCCCGAGTTAGAGTGATACCCCTTGAGTCTTTATCTCCATTTGATCACCCCTTTATAAACAAATCGTGACATTAAACTGATGGGTGTCAGGCTCTGCTCCTGCAAGCAATCCAGGAGTGACTTCCGACGCTAACAGACTAGACTACCTTTGAAAAAGGTACCCCAGTGGAGTCTCCTTTTACGCTTTTTCAGACTCTCTAAAAATGAAAAACCATCGAGCTTACCTTCTCTGGGATTGTTAAAAGTACATTGAAGGACATTATCATTGTGTCTTATTAATCACATTTTCATTCCTGCATCTTTGGCCTAATGCTGGCTCCATGTTACTCTCAACTGAACCACTTGAAGCATGCCTTTTACACAAGCCTTGTAGCACTTTGCCTCTGTGTCTTAACACCTTGACCCCTGGAGGAATTTTCCCAAGTGTCCTTTTCTTGCACATGTATCCTTGCTTTGAGCATCAGTGTGTTCCTTGTGCTTGGAACTAGTATATCTGTGACACTCATTCCTCCTTTGTAACGTAGCATTCTTTTATTATTTTTCAAGATTTCCAAAATTATTGAAAAAGACAAAAAAAAATCAAATATACCCCAAAAAGAGGAAGGGAAAAGTATTTTCTTTTTATTGGCAGCACAATGAGTCACCCTTGGACAAAGCACATCATTTCGTTTGTTCGTCAATCTCTGGGATTTAATATGACCTTATGAATCTGTTCTCGCTACATAGAGATGTGTCCTCCTCCATTTGGTTATTCCTCCAAACATATGGAGAGTTTGCATTGCCTCCTGCAATGTGAACTTATGTCAATACCATGCTGCCTGAGTCTCATCTTTTGTCATGCTATTGTCCAAGGGAAGCTTTTACCAAGCTTGAGTTGGCCCCTCTGTAGTTTGTCTCTTGAACTCATGCCCGGCCATCCCAAAATCCCAATCAAGTCTTTGTTCGAAATCAATGAAGCGCTCAGTCTGATCATCAAGATGCTCTAGTCTGTTCGCGACGAGCTATCAAAGACCTCTAGGTAGTGAATTTGTACACTCATATTACACTCCTACCTGAGTTATGAAGATTTTTAAGTTGTTTCTCGAGCTCTAAAGGCCTCATCTCTAGCCATCAGGCATCATTAGCTTATTGAAGATGGATACTATACATGTATATCTTTTTTATTTCGAGATGTAGATCCATTGTGTATTACTCGTGGCTACACTTTATATAGTTATATGGCATGGATCTGCAGTGTATTAGATTGGAAACCATGATTTTACTTCATTCTGAGCATGGGTATGCCCGCCTTGGTGAGACAATTGTTATTTTGCAGATGGCACCTCCCGAACTCTGGTCCCTGGGCTCACTCACTTCATACGTTGGTGAAGATTGGTAATTTATTTCGGCCATCATATGCTCTTCTGACCTCACACATTAGGGGGCATCTGTTATAACCATAATTTTCACCAGACATGCATACCTGGCATCAAGCCATCTCACTTTCCATTTTTTGCCAAGCCACCACTAAACAACTCTTCTAAAAACCATCATTTTGAAGGCATACGTGCCCTACACCACTGCTACCCGCGTATATATGCTTGATGACGCATTACATCCCACGTATACTGATAAAAGCACAAAAAATATAAAGTTGCATACGGAATATAGACTTTTGGGTAAATTGCCTAAACCGTTTGACCACCCATAGCCAGTCATTCAACTAGATAACTACCCTATTTTAGCCTATAAAAGAAGAGGTAGGGGTCCCATTTGAAAGGGAGAAAATAATAGCAAAGAAACTCTGCCCTTTTTTGTATTCCCCTTGCCCCAATATTTTGCAACCACTTTGTGAGAAATGAAGAGGAGAAGCAGATGTGGAAGCAGTTGGTTCACAATTGAAGAGGATCCCAGGACCAAATTCGAGGAGCAGTGGTCAATCTCACCATTGTAAGTTTCTTTTATGAGGTTAATAGAAAGAATTACTTTTCCCGTCTCGCCATATGAAGTGTTCAATATTTAATTTTGATTATATTTTATTAAAACAACTAACCCACTAATTCATATATAAGATGCATGTTTGGAGTTCTTTGCTTGTCTGTTTATGAATGCAAGTTGGCTTTGGGAGGAAGCTTGCAGTCAAGGAGCAACTGAATGCAAAAGGATCTACACCAAACGTGGAAGTCAAGGTAGAGTAATTGGATCCTTTTACCCTTGTGTTTATGTATGAATGTGGGGTCTATGTTGGGATGATGGTAGAGAGTAGGAGACTTTAGATGGTCATTTCTGCATGCATTACAGAACCCTTAGTGCTAGTCTGTAGGGGAATTTCCCACCCACAACACTATCTTTTTCTAAATATGACTTTGTTACACTATCATCATCGCCATCTACATCTATATTTTTACATTCAAAATCATTCTTACACTGCAAAGAATCTTCAATTTGTCCATCGTTGCCAAATACCTGCCAGTGCCTGATGTTATCTGGGACAGTTGGTATGCACTTCACCTCTACTGTGTATTGGCAATTGGGATGGAAAGGTATTTTTCATGTGTTTTTTGAAGTAACCAATCCATCTGCCAGGATGTTCTGTCCCCTGGGCATTACCTACAAGTCGACTTCAGTGAAACATTGTAGAAAATATAAAACAACATTCCTATAAGCTCTGAGTCTAGGATGTTTAGCTAAATACTCACCTTTAATCTATTTAATGACAAGTTCAGAGTCTCCCCTTACCATAATATTTTTGGCGCCAACCTTCTTTAGTAGTTTCAGTCTGAGCATCAAAGCTTCATACTCAACTATGTTGTTGGTGCAGTGGAAATTTAGTTTGTAAGAGTGGCTTTCTGAATACCTCACTTTATGATTATGCATCTAAACCCCAGCTCTAGCTCCCTCTTTTCTCACAGCTCCATCAAAATCCATACTCCATAAATCTGTTGATGGTTCATCACTTTCTACTGTCATAGCTTTACTTTCCTCGGTGATTGTTTGATCCTCCTTCAGGCTAGATGTATCATCTTCTAACTGGGCAATTTGATTATCCAATTCACCATCTTTGTACAATATGAATGAATCCAGATCAGAGTGAATAGAGTATAATGGGTAGTTGTGTGGTTTTTCCTGAATGTTGACCATGTACTTCATCAGAGTCTCTCTGTACAGTCTTCTTTGTTGTCCAAACACTGGAATGGTAGCATAATACATATCTAACTGCAAAGTACCTTTCAGCTTAGCACCCCATGATCTAGATAGTAACATACCATATTTTGGAGGAATGTCTGCAACCACAATATCCATCACCATGATTTTTGTTGGGATTTGAGCCAGGGTGATGCACAAATATTTAATCAGAGCTATACATTTGACTTTGCTAGAGTCAAAAGAATGCAAGTCTTTGTAGGGTCTAGTGACATCAAGTCCCAACTTCTCCATCATAGCCTTGGGCATCAAGTTGTGAGAAGCACCTAAATCAATAATAGTATTATGTAACATCTTATAGTGGATATTAAGGATGATATAAAAAGGAGGGACATAACCATTATCAGTATGTCCATCCACTTCAGGACCAAAATGTAGCTCAGGCTGATCATCTGCAACATTTAGAGTATCTGTACATACTATTGGTTCAATATTTAATGCTTTTGTGCCTATTTCTGGTTCGATGATCAATGCTTTGATCACCTGTTATCTGTAGGCATTTTTTATCATAAGTTCTGAAAGGGGAATAGGAATCTTCAATCCGGACAATTCTCTTCCAAGATGAACAGAGTAGTAGTTCTAGTTTGGCTTTTCACTTCTAGTTTATCAATCACAGTCCTTTGTGCAAAAGTACTTGGTTGTCTAGTTGATGCAACCATGGTCTGATCTGATCTTTGTGAAGTTTCAGGATTTATTTTAGCAGAAGCTTCAGCTTTATTCTTCTCAAGGAATTTCTTGGGAGAAACATCAGAGGATTTCTTGGCGTCAGACATTTTCTTTGTTTCAATAGCTTTCTTTGTTTCAACAACCTTCTTTGTAGGATTGTCGTTAGTCTTCTTACTTCTCAAGTTATACTGTCTGTGGACCTCCATTATAGCATTTTCAAAGGCCTGTTGTTCTGATTCTTCCTCCTCATTTAATTCAATCTGCGAGAGTAGAAACAGTTCCTGTTCTTCCTGAGTGAGAAAGATGGACTCATTATCATTGACACCCATGAGGTTTATGTGAATATCATCCAACTCCTCGATTATTTATTCCCCATCATCGACATAATTTTCCTGTAGAGGTGGTATAATCTATTGATCAGGCCCTCTTTGTTCCCTTTGATCTTTGGTTTCCCTCTGTCTAATTTGAGGAGGGTTCCTTCTGAAGTTTGGATTTCTTATCTGAGGGGCAGGCGGGTTTTCCCTGGGTGGATTTCTGTCAGCGATGGTTAGCCTTTCCATCATCCTCTCCATTTTTCTGACTATGGTATCTAGTTTATCATCTGAAGAAGATGTGGTGGGCTCTTATTTGATTGTAACCCTTATTTCTGTCCTCTGCCTGGCTCTTCTGGCTAATAGATTTGCTTCCACGCTTACCACACTTTTCTGCATGTCTTCCAAGGTGACATAATTCCTTTCCCTTAGTTGGTATGACATATCAATGTCAAACCTGTCGGGGAATTTGATTAAAGCCAATCCTGGGGGAGGCTTGATATCAGCTAGAATAGCGTTATAAATATTGTTGAAAAGAATGCATTAATCCTGCACCGTCTCCCCTTGATTCCTTTAGATGTTCTCGTATTCTGATAAAATCTGGAGGGGTTTTTCTTAACCTCCCATATGTCAAGGAAACTTCGCAGAAAAGTTGCAATGTTGACTATGGTAGAAGGGCGTAAAGATTTGAACCATTTTTTCACCTCTCCGGTCAAACTCTATGCAAAAAAGTCACATATGGGCATCTGCTTCGTCGACTTCCTGCAAATCAAAATATTCATTCATATTATCAACATGTTGTTGTGCATTAAGAGGGCCAGTACCATCAAACTAAGGAATTCTGGT
This sequence comes from Picea engelmannii, assembly GCA_009831015.1. Taxonomy (NCBI): domain Eukaryota; kingdom Viridiplantae; phylum Streptophyta; class Pinopsida; order Pinales; family Pinaceae; genus Picea; species Picea engelmannii. The sequence continues at coordinate 43,907 of ML789314.1, forward strand.
TTGATAGTCCCGGGGCATAGGATGTAAGGGAGAGGCCAACACCAAGGGAGAATATCTGGTTGCCATGATCGGTGGAGGACGCTGAGAAACAACTTGTGTGAAAGAGGAAGAAGAGGTAGCATTGGGAGATATAGAGTGGCATATTTGATGTTTGATGGAAGCTGTGGCAACGGCTAGGGAATAAAGTTCTACTGACTATTGAAAGTGAGCTTGGTACAAGGCTTGATCAAGGTTTACTACTAGATCTTCTAATTTGTCAAATTCTTGAAGAAACCGTTGGTGAAATTCTTCTCTAAGAGAGAGTATTTCAGGGGTCTTGGGTTGTAGGATAGTTTGATCTAGAACTGTTTCGCTTACAAAGATGTTAGATTTGGTTATAAAGAAGCTTTGTTCAAAGGGTATGTCAAACTCATGATCCTGGATAGCAACAAGCTTCTCTAGGAGAGAAGTGGACCTATGAAGAGGACTGTGACTCCTAGAACCTTCTATAGTGTTTTTCTTTCTGAGTAAATTTTCTGGATCATCTACTGTTGTTGCAGGTTTTGGGTCGGGGTGAGATCTAGTGTAGACTCTTCTAGGAGACATAATTTTAAATTTTATGAAACCTAAACTAAAATATGCAAATTTAACAACCTCTGGAAATTATCTCTTGTAAATTTGATTTTATGATTTGTTCAGAAATAAAGTTCTCTTTATGTAGGGGAAAGAATCATAGGATGGAAAGTTTGTTCAGTTCCCTAGTATGCTTGCCACTATGTTAACACTTTGTAAATTACCAGAGGTTGTCAGGAGGTAGAAGAAATTTAGGAGAGAACTTTAACCAACCACTTCGAAACTGGGATCTAGCCCTGCCAGTTTCAGAGAGGGGTCTCTCTGTAAGATTTAGATATGTTTCATGTTTTAGATATTAGGCTAGTTAAATAAATAGAAGTGTGTTGTTTTGTTTTATAAAAAGGGATGAAATATTGCTTACGCATCCATTGAGCTATGGGGTCTGTGTTAAGGTTTGAGATCATAGAACATATTTTATAAGGTTTCTTCACAGGGCAAGGTAATGCAAATGTTGGATCCTTTAGAATTAAAGTGATGAAAAGTAGAAGACAGGTGAGATAGTCAATCACAATAAAGAAGCATTTAAGAATTTCTTTATTACAATATCAAAAGAATAACATTCAGATCTTTAAAAGCCACAAACAGAGTATACGAGATAAATTATGCACTTAACCTTATTTTAAATGATCAGAGACAGAAAAAAAATGGTAACAAAGTAAGATAAACATTAAACAAAGAGAAGTAACATCACCAACATCAACACACATGAATCCTATCAATCGTCCTTTTTATTATTGGTAGATCTCTTCAAAAAGATTACAGATTACAGCTTGCTTGGGCATCAAGATCAACCCTCAATACTTCGATGTTTGAAGTATTTATAGAAAAATTACAATTGATCCTGTCATTACTGATCAGAATATGGTGGAGATAAAATCTAACTAACTAGATTACATTTTACAAAAAGATAGGAATTCTAAATGATCCTCGAATCCTTGATGTTGATTATGAGGAAGTAGTTGGTGATTCATCTTTGACTTGACTATGATTGTATCGTGTGCTGACTCGGATGTACACCTCAACATTACTCGATCAAAGTACACAAGTCATCCCATCTCTTTTGACTTGGGATTATGATTTTAAGTAACCTTCAGTAAACTTCATCCATCTCTATGTATTTGGTGAACGTGGGCTTGGTGATGAAGATGCACTTGATCTCGTGTTGGATTCTGAGGTCCAACTATAGGGTCTCCAAAAATGCTTTAACAGTGATGTTTCCCTATATCCCTGCAAACTTAGAACCATCCTTTTCCACTGTGATGATATTTTGTTTGTAGTCTAAGAGGATAATCAACTTGTCATTTATCACAAATAACCCTGGTAGCCCCTTCTTATGTAGTGTATCCATTTTGCTAAAAAACCTTTGAACTCCAATGTCCATTGCTTGGGCCCTTTCTTCAAGTTGCAGCATTAATCCCCTCTTGGTCAATACTTTCTTGACCTCAAGGATAATTTTTGTTCTATCCTCAATCTCCAAGGCCTCTAGCTCCTCTTTTGTTTTGGAATTCAAGAATCTGATGATCTTGTTTTCTTCAGTAGGCATTTCTCCTAGTTCTCCTCTAGTCTTATCAATGGCTTGTTTGATTCTCTGTATTAGTTCATGTTGCTCAAACATAATCTGTATAAGTGGCCAAATTTATGTCATGGATTTGCATATGTCTATCCAAATATTCTCCTTGGCCTCTGAAATTGTTTTGGTTGCGATAGTTTCTTTCTGCGGCTTCTGAAATTCTTGTTTGAGCCTCTCTAATTTATGCATCTCGGTGTTGTAGCTAGCCTAGAATGTAGACTTCAACTTTTGGAGATTCTGAATCTCTTCATGTAGTTTTATGATTTATGCCTCTTGCAGAGTCATGTATTCCATTGCTTTTGCCAACTTCTCTGTTGCATCTGGAGCTGTCACTGAGGTTGCTGCTGGAATTTCCCCTGTGGTGGCTTCTCTCGTTGTTGCTGTACTAACCCCTGTGAGAGGGACTACATTCATTGGAATTACTGCCACTGGAACACTCTGCTCCTTTTCTTTGACTAGTTTCTCCATCTCGGCTTCCATATCCTTGATCTATGCATTCTGCTCCATGATTAATCTCAACATTTCCTCCTTTTGGCTTTCAGTCTCGGCTATTTCTTTCGCCTGTGTGTCTTCTATAGCAGATATTTTCAGCTATTTCCTCAGGGAGGCTATTTCAGCATTCTTCTTCTTTAGGATCTCTTCTGTTGCTTTGACATTGGATGGATCATATCCAATTTTGAGTACCATTTCCTCCAGAGATTTTATCTTGTTATATTTTTCCAAAGAGGGCACCTTCTCCAACTTCAGCTGAGTCTGGACAATATTCAAGAAAACCTGCAAATTTGCAGCAGTCATGGAGGTATTGGCCAGGGTGGATAAAATCATTTCTCCAGTCTGTCTATGCAGATCCATCTGATCAGTTGGATGTACATCTCTGCTATCAAACTCAAATATTGACCTTTTGTAATCAGAAATTGTTTTGGGTTGAGGCACTTGTGCCTGCAAGTATGCCATGTGCATCCTCCCTTTTTCTGTGTCAAAAGTAGAGAACAACCTATGCTGGGTTGTAGATGTTTTCTTCCAGAATTGTGCATAGGTGTTTCTACTAAGCATCTCATTCTTCTTCTTAATCAAGTTATATTTATCAAAAATGTTAAGTTCTGCAGACTCTTGTGAGGGCTTTGTGGTCAATGTTGTATCAGTCTACTTCTTGGATGAAGAAGTAGACATCATTTTTTGGCTTCCTAAAGGTAGGGGTGAATGTTCTCCCTCCATTGTGGTGGACCATGTATCCTCTCCTCCAGACCTGTTAGGTGTATGACTGGTCTTTGGTCTTTTCCTATAAACTTGGAAGTCTTCTACTGAGACTTCAGTGGCTGAGGGGGATACATCCTTCTTGGGCCTCTTCTCTATTGGTACCTATGGAGTAGTTTTTTGCAAAAAGATGGCAGGATAAGAATGTGGTTTAGTATCAATTAAAGTGTTTTCCTCCCACAGTGTCTGGTTCATGAATTTCTCTATCTCTGGTCTAGGCACATGAGCATAGGGGGAACTTTTGTTCTTCAATACGGTTTCTGTAATAACTCCATAGGGATCATACTACCAAGGAAAACTGAGACTGAACTTCATTTATTTTAATATCTTGTTGGCTTCTTCCCCTGCAGCTCTGTTGTTACAGATAAAAGATCTTATCTATCCCTTGATCCTCAACTGTTGCTTCTTCTTAAAATCCACAAGATGAATGTCGTCTGAATTAATCATCTACCTGATATATTCCAGAGAAAATATCCTGACAGGAAAGTATCTAGGAAGCTTGTAAGGGGCCAGTTCACATATGTAGACTATGATCTCTGTGTGGTTCTGGTACAAATACCAATCACATGTTTTTGCAAGGTCTGACAGGTGCAAGATCCTTTGGATCTCTTCATTTATCCCGTGTTCTTTCCGTCCACTTAGCATTCTTACCACTAGGTGGTAAAACTGGTCAATGAACTTCTTAAAACAGAACTCAGATGAGTTCTTTCTCATTAATGATGTCCAGGATGTGACTGGTTGTGGCTTACTATCTTGGTCGAGCTTCTACATGAAGAAAGGAAACTTATCTGATTGAAAAAATATGAACATGTATGCCAATATTGATGAATACCTGAACTTTCCTTCTGTAGAAAAACTGAAGTGTTGCTCATGAATGTTATCAGCCAAAAACTAGTTGAAATTGAACTGGGTGGTGGCCTTCTCTTCGGTGGAGAAAATGGATAGGAAACCCAGGATGGGTTCGACCACCCAATCATCTAAATAATATCTGAGCAGACAACACAGGGAGGAAATATTTTGGTTACCTTTCTCTGAGAAAATGGAGGAATGGTAGGGGGGAATTTTCTTGGGTAACTGGGCACTCTCAAGGAGGAAAATCTCAAAGATTTGCGCTCTCTAGGGAAAATACAACTTCTGGTATAATTCGGTCAGGACTTCAACAAAAAAAAGGGAAAGGGATTCAGCTCTGGGTACCTGCATCATCTAGTCTATGGTTTCAAATGTAATGGTGAAAAGGGTCTCTCCAAATGACAAAACGATGGCTCTTTGATTGGGGAGATAGTGTGCCTGACACTTTAGGGAGAATTTGAGGAAATGGTATATTTGAGGGAAGAGGTACAGTGGGGGATTGGACTCCTAGAGTCCAATCTCGTCACTCTAATCCAAAAGTGCAATTCGAAGAAGTTGAATTCACACTTAGGCTCTGCAATTAAGTGATCTTTTTTGGCTAACGAAATTCAATCCAAATCAATAGGAGGGGGGAGAAAGGGATTTTATTCAATCTTTGCGGATTTGGACTTGGGAGCCATTGGCTCGACTAATACCTGCAAGTTGAAACAAAACATTAGTTGTGTTTATCAGGTGTTAATGGATATTGTTGACTGAAGATGATAGAGAACAGAGGCTTCGGCTATGTTGGGGTCATGAATAGTGTGTTAATGGAAAAAAATGGGATTTAAAGGCTAAACGATTGTCCGTTGGGAATAGGATGACAGGTCAGCAGGCCAACATTCATGATCGCCTGCATTGATTGGCCAACGAGTATCTCAGGGATGATGTGGAGGGTAATAAGTGGATGACAAGTGGATGGGATGTGATAGGCGACAGGTGAGTGGGGATGGTACATGGCGATAGAGCGGATGATGGTATGTAAAGGTGGTTTGGCATCTTTCTCAAAGGGGTGGGTAGGTGGTAAGTGGTATAGAGTGGGGGGGTCCTAATTAATAGGAGTGCACCATGTTAGGAGGGGCCTGTCGAGGAAAAACCTCTTGCCCGGACCCCCCCCCCCCAATCATTAAAGGTAGAATGGACGGGGGGGTCTGATATCATCTGTCGATCATAGAGCTGAGCACCTTTTTCTCTGTCATCGATCTAAGCGTGCCTTTTAATCATAGAGAACCGATCACTTTATGTCATCAAAACTTAGGATAGCGCCCTCTTGTGGGTTTTTTGTGCTACTCCCCTTTTCATGTTTTGTCACCAAGGGGTTAGAACACAACATTTTAAACTCAAATCAGGGAAATTAACCAACTTCATGTTTGTTTTATTGAAAGGAAGGAAAACTAACCTAAGTCCTAATCTATTTACCTAACACATTTAACCCAGATTAGACTGTTGGGTTAAAGAATTACTCTAGCCTAGGACTATTTGATCAAGTTTAAACTGTTTGATCAAATTTATTCACTAACCTATCTATCTTGGCTAAGTTTAAACTATTTAGCCAAGCTTTATTCACTAACATATCAGCATAAATTCAAGAAGAACTTGACCATGGTTAGACTGTATGAATCAAGCCATTTTTATTGCATGGGGCTTTATCATTTTTCTTTTCATACCCTCTTTTATTCTTTTTCTTTTCTTTCTTTTCTTTCTTTTCTTTTCTTTTCTTTTTCTTTTTCTTTCTTTTTCTTTTGTTTTTTTTTTCTTTCTTTTCTTTTTCTTTTTCTTTTTTATTCTTTTCTTTTGTAAATCATTTGCAGAATGAAATATTATTTACAACAAAAATACAAATAGAAGGAAAATGTTCAATCACCAGTTGATCCTATGAAACATAGGGTTATAATAGTATCCAATCATACACGCTTTTGATGAAAAACACAAAATTGTCTCTGCTCTAAACAAGACTTCTCAATGAACGCAACTCCGAAATAGTTCTTTACGGATCCAAAAATGAGGGTCTTTGCAACAACCATCAACCCCTTGTAACAGGTCGATCCTCCTATTTATAACATACTATTAACTAAAAATAACTATTAAAGTGTAGTTAAGTAAAACAAAACTTGCCACATGGCGCTTTCTTCTAGTGGTCTTCAAAGAGTCATCAAATGATCTCACGTGAGTGGATGACTTTTCTCATACTCCGACCACTTGACAAAGAGATCCTCGCATGTGTTATCATATAGGAATCTATGTTGTTCCATTGGGGCTGAACGAATCTCTCTTATCTCTATCGCCCATGCCCGATACTTGACTATTCTGGCACTTAAATGTTGCAACATGGCTTGATCTTTGATCAGGTGCTCCATGAACTACTGCAACTATCCTGGCACCATGTCTGCCACCTTTTCTATTTCCGCAGCCCATGATGAGTCTTGTTTGGAATGTGATTTGAATATGTCACACAAGTTGACAAAGTCATCGGGTGTGCCAAATTCAAGGAGGCCGATGTCTCTCATTGCCCATTTGATCTTGGTCCAGCTTTTCTCACACTTGGCCCATTTCTCTTGGATTTCCCGATGAGGTTCCTGAGCCATTTTTACCCAATATTCGGTCGATTTCTTTATGTGGTTGATGCTGCTTTCCCTTAGCACCCAAATTTCATGCTCTTTGATCGATACTGCTTTCCCTTAGCTTGGTGATATTTCTCGTACCACCTCTCCATATCCTTGCACGTTTCCAATGCCATGAGGGTGTCTTCTTGAAGCTCAATTATCCTTGAAGTGAATAGGTGTCATTCATCTGTAAATGTGTTGTAGGCATCCAGCTGGAATTCGCTTCTCAGGAACACCGCGGCCTGTGTGGTGTCCTGGTAATATTTCGCCAAGTGGTGCAAATGTTCCAATTCCTTCAGAGAAACAACCAACTCCTCTTCATTTCTTTTCTCTCTGTCCAAGGTGGCATCTGTGATTTCCATCCCTATGTAGATAAGTTTAGATGTCTTGTCATGCTCTGTGTTGATCAGTTTGTCCTCCGTGGTGATGAGGATGGAGCGATCTAGAGTGATCCTCCTTTTCTTGGTGGTTCTCTGCATGATAGCTTTCCATTTCCTGTCATAGGCGATGGCATGTATGTCAACGACTTCATCCATAGGTTCGGGGATTTGTTGATCTCCCCAGGTGAGCATATTTCTCAGGCTCTCGATGGTGTATATTTGTTCAAGACTAGGTTATTGAATCTGCTCCATGTATTCTGAAGGTCTGACCTTTGTTTGTTTATCATTAGGAGGTTGATTACCAGTTGAAATTGAAGCATCGGGGGTAGGCTCAGTACTTACATGATAATCGGTCATTGTGATGTCGATTTTCTACTAAGGAGCTTCTTCCTTTTGTTCTCCTGACCCGGGCGCATCCGTTAGACTGTCCTTTTGATTTTGTCGTACCTTGAGCAATTCAATGTCTAAGACACATTTGACCTCCTGGTCATCTTGTGAAGGGCTCCAAATTGGAGCGTCGGGAGCTGGGGAAGATTCCTTCTTGGGCTCCTTTTCCTCTGTGATCTGGACAAGAGTCATGAGGGATACCTTCGAACTTTCTTCATCATCATAGATGTTTATCAATTCATGGAGGGGGTTTGGTGCAATTTTTCTCCCTGATGTTCCTACTATCTCCGGCTAAGATGAAACATCCCCCGACGATTCAGCTTGTGGCATTGTAATTTCAAGGTTATCTAACTCGGAGATTTCATCAATTTATATTAGCTCAGGGCCGCTTGGACCCACCCAACTTTCATTTGGATTGTCGGCAGGGCCCCCTATCATTTCTATGAGGTCTGGCTCATCTTGCAGGTGATCAATTACTCACTACGCTTGTTCTATCATGAGAAATCCCCTTGCTTGTGTGTCCTATGTCATAGGGAATCCTCTATCCTACACTGGGGCCACTAGGGAGACCTTTGTTGCTTCTACTACTCTGATTTCTTCTTTGGCTCTAAGGGCCTCTTGAGCTGATTTCTCTATGGTCATCGCCTATTCATCCAGGCTCATGGCCTTGAACCTGGCCATTTTGGGGTCAGCCATCCTTGCTACCACCTCATCCCAGTCCTAAGCATTTTCCATGCAGACTTCATCTTCAAATTTGTCATGGGCATATGGCCAGCATGACGACACTTGTGAAGTGTGTTGCAAGGCCAGGCCCTTTGGATCATGCTTTCTGAATCAGCCTGTCCGGAACCTAAACTCAAGCTAGATCAGCCCTTATTTTTTGGCTTGACCTGTGTCTTTAACCAAGTAGAAACCTACATGGAAACCATAGGGAATGAATGCTCGCTTCTTGTCCTTGAGTGAGGTGGAATTATAGCCTTGCAAGATGGTTTAGTAGCATATATCTCCTACTACAAGTCAGTCCGGGACATGAGCTGGTAGGAGATGTGGTGCTCCAATGGCCCTGAACACCCTGATGTAGGTGTCATGCTCATCCAAGTACTAGTGGCCTACTCTTGATATGATCTTCTTGGATGCAACTGATAGTCTCAGGCATTCCTTCTTAAAAATAATGAAATAAATTCACGCGATGAATTCATCGTAGATGAGGGAGTAAGACTTTTTATACATGTTCTCCCATATCACGATGAAGTAGATGTGGAACAGGAGCTCTGCAACATGCCAGCTCAAATTCATGCTCGCGAAGATTTTTCTGGCACACATGACGTCAAGAAAATATGAAGCCATGTAGAAAACTGGTGTCTCTCCCTCCTTCGGCTTCTGAGCTTGTTGTATACAGATTCTCAATTGTTTAGAAATGATTTATCCCCAATTGAAACCACTCCCGGAGATTTCCACTATATAAGCTAAGGGAATCCATGCCTCTGAAAATATGGAGTAGTCCTTCTCTCCATATAATCGATAGATGATATCCATGAAATAGATGTACGGCTCTCTTAAGTTGGTCGTCTAGTACCAGCCAATGCTCTGGTTGGTGTATTTCTTGTCTTCCCTCCACCATGAGCCCATCACCCAACTGGTGTCATGGAGCTCGTAGAACTTCATGACAAAATATGTATTTAGACGCTCCTCGGGGTCTCGGAGTTTGTAGAATTTCTAGACCTCTATCGGAAGGAACACCCCGACACACCCACTATTGTCATCATTGATTAAACATTTATGTGTGTCTATGTGGTCGATGAGCCACTTTAGGAGTTCTATACAGGGAAACACGGGGGTTCTACTTGCCACTATATGTAGGTACGATCGTTGGATGTTTGGAGACACCTCGTCATCAAGAACTCTCACATATGGATCATTGTGTGGGATATATTCCGATTATTCCTCCCAACTGATCTTTTTAAAGAGCTCTCCCCAATGTGGGAGTGCCATCTTGGACCCTGTGCTTGCCTTTATATCTCCAAAGGTTGGAGGATGAATAAAAACATTATTTGTTGTTGTTTTGATGACAGGTTCTGGTCTCGAAGTGTATTCCAGTTGTTTTGTGACCCCTGGAGAGGAGCCTTCGCCTACCTCTAGTTCTTTCAACTTCGGTGCCCTCGACGATCGTCTAGTGGTTGGCTTGCTTCGAGGCATTGTTCCTGCAACTCAAAATAAAATTTTAGAACAAAACCAGATAAAAAAAATATATGAACTGTAACCATGTAAAAAATCCACAGACTTGGATACATACCTGTAAATATTGTTAAACCTAGTTATTTTGATACTCACAGGATCTCTACAGCTTTTGAATTAATCATATTGCTTCCTCGAATGCTCTGAATTTTCTTGCATGCAGAATGATTTTGTTTACAACGGCTCAAGAGAATTTAAACCATGGAATAACTTACCATGTCACATTATCCATTCAATTCGAGTGATGAGTGAAATTTAAACAAATCTGTCGCCGAATCTCTGCAACTTAAATTCATCATGGGTTGACGACTGAGGCGCGGAGGGTGATTTGGTCTATTAGTGATTTTAAACGGCCATTTTGATTGGTGCACAAGGTAGAAACTAATACAGGATTTGGTATTAATTAGCCCCCTTAAATGCTCAAAATCTGATCGTATCTAACACTAAAACAACCCATCGTGTCGTTCTCTCAGTGGGTGGATCGGGGATTGGTGATGTGATATGCACGTTTTCATTGATGTCCTTCTGCAAAAAGCTCCAACACTGATCAATTTCACCGTACAATACTACCGTGGAAAATCTGACTTGGAGGTGTGACTCAGACCTAGGGAACCAAGAATGACTCGGGGTAAAACTAGACTGTACGGTTCTCCAATATGGTAAACACATGTGGTGTTGAAGACCGGTGACCTAATTCATGTGTATTAATTAGATTCAGGACTTTTCTTAAGTTCTTCTCTCTAAAAAAAACCTCATCTTGTCGGTGTTGAAAATGTATCTAGGGTTGATGATCGACGATAAACCTATCAAGTGCTTTCTTTAGATTAGCTTCCTCAAAAAAGTCTTGATGCCAAAAACACATTAGGGATCGACAATTGGGAATATCTTTTAGCGCAGTTAGAATTTTTGTTGCGATCCCTTTAGGTTTTCCCCGATTCCGATAAGCGCATTGGGTATTGTCTATTGGCGATATATATATTTCTTTGTTAATGTATATCACCCTCGTCTTTTACTGATGTCGAAGGGGAATCAGCTATCGGTGATATCCTTATGCAATATTTTGACACAAACAAAAATTGCCTTTTGCCGATGTCGATGGGGATCGAGACTCAGTGACTGAGGTTTCTCAAGTGGTTCTTTTCCTCCTTTGAATTCCTTTTGATGTCGGATCTGAGTGTGTCAGGTGAAGTGTTTTGGATTTTGATCCTTTATTCAAGTGTTAAGGCCTTTTAAGTCATGGGATTTCATAAGTTCAAACAAACCTGAATAGCTGATGAGAGTCATGATCATAAGAAAAGACAAAACATTTCTCAAAATGAAGTCAAATCAGATGGTGCAAAGATCAAGTGGTACCCAAAAAGGTAAAAATTTGACATAGGATTTTTAGGGTGCGTTGAGTATTAACAAATGGTGACTTACTAGGTTAATGAAGAATCTTTTTTCCTACCTCAGTCTCGACTGGTGCAAAATCTGGTTAAGAACTTAACTGGTTTTTATCAGGGCCTCTTTTATCCTTGCATTTGAAAATCCATGGTTGGTGCATTTGGGCCTGCCTATGGGGTTTTCAAAAATTATTCCACCTTCATTTCCTATGACCCTGACTCACTCCCCCTTTGACAAGAGTCTAGTAAAGAATTCATTGGTACTAGGCCTTTCAGTTACCCTTATTCACTTGCTATGGTTTTGCTACGCTATCAGGGAGTGTCCATAGCTCCGGCGGAGTCACCCCAACATCACAGACCTTGCTCTGCTAACAGCGAGTGTCTGTAGCCCTGACGGAGTTGTATACATACCCTCTCCTACTTTGTGCTCATTTGATATAGTTGATTTTATTTCAGCAGAACACCTAGAGCAAGTGGGAGAGGAGGACGTTTGTTATTTGCAAAATGAGATGGTTAAGGTGAATTTTTTTCTATCTTTGTCTCTAAGGTACATCTAGTCCTTTCCATCTTACCATCTTTCCCTTAATATTTTACCATACCACCCGATGGACACTTCATCACTTTTCCAAGGTTGTTCATTTGCGCAGGTTAGGTAGAGAACCGCTTAGAACAATCGTAGGTCCCTTCAGCGCTTCTTTTGTTGTGTGTGAGAGACAAGTCAAGAAAATATTTTGTCATATTGCATGAATTAAGGTCACCCATTGTCTTTCTAAACACAATCTTCAAAAGAACAAAAGTTAAATAGAAAAAGACAAAACAAAAAATCATTTTGTAATCGACCTATCTAAACAAACATCATGAAAATATGAACATAATTTTTTATTTTTTTTTTTTTAAATGGAAATATTGTTTTAGGGCTTGGCCATTCACCGGTGTTGATGATTAAAAATCGTCAACGATTTTTTTCCCGCAAAGTGTTTCTAAAGCCTATTATTATAAAAGCTAAATAATACTAGTAGGTGGGACCCCCTTGTAGATTGGAGATTAGGTCTGGTCCTTATTTGATGTTTGTACTGATGTTCAACACTACTTACATGGTTGATGAGATCTTGTTTTTATTGGCTATGGATTGGGCTTATGAAGTATTGGTTCTTATGTTACTATGGCCTATGCTATTCATTGATACCATTCTATCTATTCTCAGGACACCTGCACAATAAACATGTTAGTAAAATACATAAAAGGCAGTTGGAAAAAAACAATAACACATACAAGCAATTGGAAAGAAATGAAAAGCAATGCAACAAATGCAAAGGGAAGAATCTAAACTATTCTATATACTATACTACATGCATCAATTTTTAATGGATTGTTGTTATCCTATATACTAAGTTAATAGCTATGTGATTTTTATAGTTGATATGCATGGGGATTATGTTATGGCATAAGTTGATGTAGATCGCGCTATTGGTGATGGTTCGATACATGGTCACTAAATTGGATTATATAGTTGATATGTAATATGGTCAGTTGGAAATGGAAGGTATGATGTGGGTGGTGCATTTGACAAGTAATAGATGCAATTTCCAATACATGGTTTAAATGAATTGTTGATAGATTAATGGATGGCATGTACTATTGAATTAATTGATTGTGGGTGGAGGCGACGTGCATTTACTACACGTCACCCTTACTCCTTTCGTTGGCCGCCACCCTAGTCGGGCTATTGTTTAACCTTGTTGTTGTGGTTATGCTCTGATTTCTTAGCAGAGAGGAACTACTCGGAAAACTCGCATTTTAAGGTGCTTGGATTACAAGTATGCCATTTTTGTCCATTCATGAGTCTTCTCTGGTTATGAAATGATTATTGGCTCAGGTGTATTAGTTTGTGCTTTCTTTAAGTATTGCAACTATGTAAAATTGTGATTTTGGAATGAAGCGTTGATGGTTTTTCTCTGCAATAATGTTTAAGTCATAGTGTTATTGATTATCCTGGGTGTTAGCAACCATAAGGGCTCTTTGTTATCCTTGTTGTTTTAGCTGGAGGGTTTTTGTTTGGTCTTGGGTGCCTATTTGTCCTCACACATTCACATCACTATATCCAGTCTTTGGCTTTTATGGGTTTTAAATGGTTGGAGGCACTCTATGTCACTGTGTTTGTTCACTTGAGAATTGGTCTGTTTTTACCACTAAAGGTTGTGCAGTGGGTTATTTTGTTCTTCTTGGCCCTGTCTTCACTTCAACATTGTGGTTGGTCGACTGGAGAGCCACAAGGGTTATACCCTATGTGTGTTAAGTATCATTACCAGGCTGAATTGGAGCCTCACTCCTCTATTATATCCCTCCTGCCACATGATTTGTTACCTATCCACAAATAAGTCGTGGTTCTCTCTGTGTATGCACCATTGGTCTCGGAGGTTTTAACCATTAAAAGGAGTTGGCTCTAGCCTTCCTTGTGTTGGTCACAGAGAAAACCCTTAACTCTACAGGTCTGAGAGTTGATAGAGAAGACTGGCGTGGCCTGTCATTTTTACTACTTGGTTATTGTTGGATGGTTGTATATTGTCGACTAAATTGAGTACAGGCTCACCCAGTTGATCATGTGACAATCGTGTTGGTTTTGGTACCTAGTCACTGTCTGTTTATTACAATGGACAAACCCTGCATTGTTAATTGGGAAATTCAAAATACACAGCCACTCTCCTTGTGTTTGATAACCCAGTATTGTTTAAATTGAGTAGGTCACAACCTCACTTCATGTTGATGCGTGGGTATGTGTGGTTGCCACAACATGTTAGGTCAGTTGTTTATTGTTACGACAGTCCAAGTATAGGCCCAACATTGAATTATGTGATTGGTTGATACACAATCACTGTCTTTTTGCACTAAAGATTATTTGGATGTTTAACTTGGCATTGGTTACAGTTGCTTAATGATGCTCGCGCATTCTGCATTTGTGTGTGTGGTGTTCCTACACCACGAATAAATGGTCATTGTAACTATGAGTTTTTTTGGGGCCAAATAGTTATTGAAACCGGAATGATTGTATCAAATCCATCCACTGTATGCGTTATGATTATTTGATTGCATCATTAGGGATGAACCCGGTTTTTTACTCAACATGGTTGATTGCAGTTTGATTAATTTGAAGCAATATTGTATTAGATTGATAGCTCAGCACGATGGGTTAAGTTAATATTGTGACTATGTGTTTAGAATTGTAAAGTGGGAATGTCGCATCATGGTGTTTTGGATGGCTGCCCACTATGTATGATATGGATAATTTCAAGTTGCGCACTTAGAGATAGTCACAGAGTTTTAAGCACGACTTGTTGCAATTTGATTATGGTATTATGAAGTCAGGCATGTTTTTGACACCCCGTTGTGTTTGATGGATAACCCAACATTTGATTATTTATATTCACATTGAATTGGGCTTGTACAGTGATAAAATTACACTTGCATGATTGAATTATTTTGTGCATAGCATGTGTTGGAATGGTGGTTGTTGTTTATCTATTTAAACGACGATCCGGGCTTTTGCAATTTTAATCTAGATTATTGGGTTGGCTACCATTATGTATGTTTAAAGAATGTCATTCATTTTAAATGACCAGCCCGATTGTAGTGACAATATAACTTCATTGCAATTTTGAAACACAACTTTGGGTGTATTTGATGATTGAAGGAATGTGTGGGTAGTGGTTGTTTTTTATGATTAACAGAGTGGAAATGGTTACTATTACACATTTGAGAATTGTTATAAATAAAAGGGACAGAAGTTCCTTACAGATTGTTGTGTAATGCATGCTCTCTTTTTTATGGCACTGTGTTAGACATTTGACTATGAACAATGAACTAGCTAATACACAGTGATTGTTATTGGGTCACAATGATCGTTTGGTTGGTGCATCTCCTTTTCAAAAAATGACTATATGGATTACTTGATTAATTTTGTGAACAATACCCACTCTCATTCCCCACCATTATTTCACTTTTCGCTAATTAAAACCCCATTGCCTTACCACATTCATTTTTCACTCCCTATTCTCAAATTGATTGTAGTCAATAAAATTATGTGTTGAAGCAGTTGGAAGAAGCAGTGTCTTGGTTGAACTATAATGATGTTTTTTTTTTATTATTTACAGTTGATTGTTGTTTTCTTTGAGAAGTAATCATATTCCCCCCCCCCTCATCATATCATGTTTCGCTCAGTACAAGACCCTCACATATCCCAGGACCTATTATTCACCCCCTTCTCATTGATGAACAGTAAAACAATCTGTATGGATTGGATTGCATGAGTCTGATACATTGCTGGGACAAATCTATTTCAGATTTTTAAGATTTGTCATGTATGGTTAGTTAAAAGACTATCTACTAATCAATCATGCATGCAAGAATGAGTTTTTTCAGCTGAGGTAGCCATGGACGAGGAAATAGAGGGAGAGGTAATTGGAACAAAGACCCAAGAAGGCCCAGGTTCTCCATACATTTGATGATGACTCAAAAGACCTTGGCCAGTTGTTTTAGGCTGGATTTTTCAATTGGATTGGGAAAGGAGTGGTCCAACACATGCTCGAAAGGCCTCCTTTCCAAGTTCTGCAAGCCCCTGGTATCCCTATGCCTCCTCACATCTCATTACAACCCGAGGTCCCTGAAAATGATGGATGGCAAGAGATTTTCAACCCAACAGTCTCCCAACATCGTGGATGGACTAATTTATCCCTACCTACTCCTTCACCTATTAACCCCATTGTCCAAGCTTCTCCCCACTCACCATTGCAGTCCTCTCATGCTAGAAAAAGGTTGAAAACAGAGGCCCACCATGCCATTAAAAAAGGAAAACCCACTGCTACCCCTTCCTCACCCTTCAATGGCTCTGACAAATTCATGTCTTCCCGGATGCATTTGAGGGATGATTGTTCCCACGTGATCAGTTAGATTAGGCCTAAAGTCTCAACGCAGCCAACGAAAAATTCAGGAAAACTAAAGGGTGACAACAACAATCAAGGAAATATTGCATCTCAGAGTGGGAAATATGGCTTTTGAGTTTTTATTTTGTCTATTGTTGATGACAGTTGACTTCAGGAATTTTTGAACAACATGTTTTATTTTCGATATATGAGTAATATTTTTTGAAAATAATTTCAAATATACAAGTAATATTTTTTGAAAGTGAATATGTTTATGGGAGTCACAAGGAGGTGTGTTTTTGCTTAATTGACTAGTATGTTATTATTGTTAAAGATAAATGGGAGTCACAGGGGGTCCCACCTACTAGTTATTATTTATTTATAACCCTTATTATGATTATTATTTTTCCCCCTAACTAAAGTTGGTTGTGTCTTTTAATTAACTTAACTAATGAGTTGGTTCAACTACTTCAACCAATTCTAAATTGTTTAAAAGAAAAAGGAAAGGGAGGAACAAGAAGAGGATAGAAGCATAAACATACTAAGGTTTGATCTTTGAGTTTAAGTTGAGATAGTTTAGTTTTCATTCATTCATTTATTCATCACAAGCGTAATTCTCTTTTATGATAGCAGGGTCTTATTGTAGACAACAATATTTAGGGTTGAATCACATCATTCAAACACTTGATTTTCCGAGGTGTTGATCTATATTTGATAGTCTGTGTAGACTTGTCTGTTTTTGAATTAGTTTTCATGACTAACAAAGGCTATTGTGCAGAGTCGAGTGGGCAACAATCTGTAGCAAGTTGATCCATCTTTTAGAGTTCAGTTTTGGTTTTCTATCAAAGGTCCTTTTGTATGTTCCATCAGGGATGTCTAAGTTTGACTTTGGTCCAAAATTTTTGCATGAGATTTTGTAAAGAAAATGACTCTTTGGTGAATTTGAATGAAATAAAGGATTTCTTTATATCTCATATTTCTTGATTATCATCTTGGTGACTTTACTTCTATCTTTACATTTATTTCAGCAACTGATATGTTCAGAAAATTACATAAAAAGTAAAATTCCAGCAAGCTTTCTATTGATAAAAGACTAGCCTAAGCACTCGTAATTAATACTTGTGAGTTAGGATGTTATTTTTGTTGGATATAAACATAGGGTGATATTCTCGTCTACTTTTCTTTAGCCAAGAAGAGTCTGAAAATGCTTGAGTAAGATCAGTTCATATATTTTCCTCAACAACTGGGAGGGCATCAAGTTCCCCCCTCAGATTCTGCAACCGATACGTGCCTACCCCAATCTTCTCAACCACCTGAAAAGGTCCGAGCCATAGATTTTGAAACTTAGAATGTTTTCCTTTCATCTCATTTTCTCTATCCCATTTTAGGACTAAGTCTCCTACTTCAAAATTCTTCTCCTTAGCCTTATGCTTATCAAGCCACCTTTTCACTATCTATTGATGAGCTATGAACTTTGATTTTGATTTCTCCTTCTCTTATTCCAACATAAGGAGGGTATCAATTATTTTTTGTAAGACTGGTGAGGGTTTTCCTCTCGAACCTTGAGCAAGTTGAAGAGATGGAAGATATAGCCGGTTCAGGAAAATGGCTTCCTGCCCATATACCAGAAAGTATGGGGAATTCCCTATAGATTTTTTGGGTGTAAATTTATCAGCCCATAAAGCATTATGAAGTGAACTATGCCAATTCCTCTGGTTTTTTGCAACTTTTTTCTTCAATATCTTCACTAGATTCTTATTAGTTGATTATGCCACTTCGTTCCCCTATGTATAGTAGTTTGCAGAGTATCTGATTATAATTCCTTTGTCTAGGGAAAAATCTCTTAATGAGGTGGAAGAAAAGTAAGCTACATTATCAAAATAAAGGATGGAGGGCACACCGAACCTTGTGATCAACTATTGTTCTATGAATTGGATCACCACCTTTTCATTTACATGAGTTAGATGGATGGATTCTACCCATTTCATGAAATAATCTATGGCAGTTAGTATGTATATATGTTGTTTTGAAGAGCTCAGTGTAAAATCTCCTATGATATCTAACCCCCATTTCTCGAATAGCCTAGAAACGACCACTAGTTGGAGTGGGATCGCTGCTCTCTTCTCCCTCCCTATGCTTATCTGACAAGTTTTATAGTTTCTAGCATATGTGTGAGTGTCCTTGAATAGAGTAGGCCAATAATAGCCATCTCTCGGTATTTTATGAGCAGTGGTGTTTCTTGCGAAATGTTCACCAGCAGGACCATCATGGATCTCCTTCAGAACTTTGTTTGCATCTTCACATTCGAGACATCTTAAAAGTACCCCATCGTAATTAACATGGAGTAGTACTGAATTTATGAGGTGATATTGTGTGGATCTTAACCTGAGGGCTCTCCTTTCCCTAAGGTTTAGGTTTTCTGGGCAAGTCCCATGATGCAAAAGGTAAGTCAGTTTCTTGTACCAAGACTCTTTTCTTGGGGAGACGTATGAAGCTTCACCACACCATAATTCCAATTCATTCTCCCATTCGGGGTCTTCATTTAATTGGTCCTGGGCTTTAGCTACCAGTTTGCATAACCCTTGTCCTTTAACCAGTTTAACAGGTTTGATATCTAGATAAAATTCTTGGACTACTACCATCCATTTTCCTCTTCTTTCCCCCATCTCCTGTTGACTAAATAGGGATTAGACTGTAGGGTGAGGCATGATGAATTTGGTATGGTTCTTAAGTATGTAAGATCTGAAGTGTTTTACTACCTTATATACCGCATAAGCCTGCTTGTCTATAGCAGGGTAATTAAGTTCGGCCCCTTGGAGGTTGGTGCTCATAAATGATATCGAGGCCTCGTTGTTGTCATCATCCTTCTGAGTTAATACTGCAGCTAGCAATTGGTCGAAGGCAAAAGTATAGAGGAATAAATCTTTGCTAAAATTGGGACTTTGCAACACTAGGGATTGAGATATCACAATCTTAATGTTGTTGAAATCCTTTTTCCCTTCATCGTCCCACTTAAATTCAACATCTTTATGAATCATGTTTTTTAAAGGTTTGATAGTTTCAGCGAAATTGGGGGTGAATTTTATTACAAAGTTAATTTTCCCGAAGAATGATTGCATAGACTTTTTGTTGTGGGGTAATGGAAGCTGAGCTATATCCCTAATCCATTTTGGGTCTATGAAAATGCCTACTTGAGATATAATGTGGCCTAACAACTTACCTTCCTCGACACCAAAAATAGTTTTCTTAGGGTTTAAGGCTATATCGTATTTCCTACAACTTTCGAAAATCTGGGTTAAATGTTGGATGCGATCTTCTCTATTCTTTGAATACACAGGCACGTCATCCAAATAGATTACTACACATTTTTTGATTAGCCCTCAAAAATCTACATCCATGGCCCTATGGAAGGTTGCCCCTGCATTGATTAACCCAAAGGGAATACGTTTATAAGTGAAGGTTCCCCACTTGGTTTAGAAGGTAGTTTTCAAGCGGTCTTCTTCTGAAAACAAAACCTAGTTGTAACCTGAGAAACCATCCAACAGGGAGAAAATATCAGAGCCAAACACATTCTGCAAGAGTTTCTCCATTGGTGGGACTAGGTAGTTGTCCTTTTCTGAAGATCTGTTGAGGTTTTTGAAATCTACGCATAGGTGGATCTCCCCAGACGTTTTCCTCACAGGAACTAAATTTTCTACCCATGTGGAGTGACTAACTTGGAAAATTATGTTGGTATCTAGAAGTTTCTTTAACTCCTAACACATGAGTGGCTCCAGGGATGGGTGGTATTTCTGGAGCTTCTGTTGGAAGGGTTTTAATTTAGGATTTAATGGGATAGTGTGTTGAATGATACGAGTCTCATAAGTTTTCAGATCTTGGTAGGACCATGCAAAAACATATTGATACTGTCTGAAAAGTTTGAGATAGGCCTTCCTTTCCTCTTTAGATATTATCTTGTCGAGATTTATATTTTTTGGGTTTTCTGGGGTTCCTAAATTTATGGTTTCGTGCATGGGACAAGAACTCCCTGTCTTCACGTTCTTTGATCCTTTAAATATTTCCCTTAGGTCGAAAAGGTTTTCTAAATTGGTTATTCCCTTCGGTATCGTGTGAGACCTTGGTTTTTCAGTTGGTTGATCTATCTAAGGATCGGTTTCTGCTGATTGTTCTTGGAATACTTCATCGTCAATAGCCAAGTTTGTAAAATTAACCTGATTGGTCAAAAAGTTTATGATTTGTTCATCTCCTTCAAATACCTTCCAATTAGAAATATTGTTGGGAACCGACGGTTTGTAGAGGATATCCACAGTGAACCGGGAGACTTCATAATCTTCTAGAGGTGATATCCTTGAGGCAGCGGTAACCAGGGAATCAGCAAGAATGTTCTTTGTTCCGGGGATCAGTGTAATGTTGAAGGCTTCAAAATTCTCTATTAGCTTGTGCACTTCCTTTTGGTAATTCCTCAAGGGTGGAGATTTGCAATGTATAATGTTCCTTACTTGTCTAACGATGATTTCAAAATCTCTGAAAACCTTCAATTCTTTAATGTGTAAGTCCATAGATTTATTTAGCCCTTGTACTAGAGCTTCATACTCGGTGGTATTGTTTGTGCATTTGAACTCTAGTCTACAAGACAGGAAATGTCGTTTATCGTTAGGATCAATGAGGATGCACCCTACCCCTGACCCTTCTTGTGATTTCGATCCATCAAAGTATAAGGTCAAAACTTGTTGGAAAAATCTATCAGCTTCCTCTTTCTTGTCACTTTCCTCCTCTACTCCTGTTTGTTCTGTGATTTCTAACGCATTTCATTGACAGAAGAGGGTTTCCTCTGCCGTCGTTGAAAAATTTTCTTGAAAAATCATTTCAAAGTTTTGAGTAAGAAGGACATCAGATGAGAAGGGGGAGAAATTCCTGAAATCAGAGTCACAGGCATAATTTCCTAGCACGGGAAAATCTACCAATGAGGGTTCAATGAGGGTTTCATAGTCAATGACAGTATGTTTTAGATATCTTTCCCTATCGATCTTGATCATGTTCATGTGCCCCTTTAATGGAATCTGAAGGTGAGCCTAGTCTGTACTAAAGTATCCGTTCAATTTCTCAGGCCAATCTCGACTTAATAACAATCCATAAGCTTCTAGGATATCTACCATGATGATGTCAATTACTTGCACAAATTTTGGGTGTGTCGTTATTCTTATCATTACATATTTGAGCTCTCCCGTGACCTTTACCTGGGTTATGTCTAGTTGTATTACATGTTTATCTCTTTTGAGAGGGACTGTGTTTAATTTTTTGCAAATAGACAATGCAATAACATTAGAGGATGCAATAACAATTATGGAGGTTTCTGTTGAAGACCTCAAATGTCAAAAGGAACGGTGGGACAAAAGGTTTTCCCTTATTATGTTCAGAGCATGCATTCACAGTTGGTTTATTACTTGGGTCCGTGGGAGTTAGATTTTCTCCTTGGTCAGTGCTTGTTGTAGGATTTTCTACCGATTTCAATGCTTGTAACAAAAATTCCTTTTGTTGAGGGATTCTACATATGTCCATGACCAATATGTTTTATTTCAACTTTTTCAAGTATTATACTATGTTGTAGTCTAGCTTGGGCGATTCTCATGTATGGATGTCTATAGGATTTCTTCAGGGAACAAAAGGTGCTTTCGGGTGATCGGGAGCTGGTATTCCTTCCGAAGTTTGGGAAGTAGTAAGATCATTTGAGATAGGTTGACCCCTACTTCGTGTGTTCACAGCCAATACCTCTTCAGGTGGTTCTTGAACCTCAAATAGGTCATCGAGAGGCATTGGTAGGTCAGGATCCCATATCATCATGGTTGTTTCTTCTAGTGGCTCAAATTATTCCTGATCAGAAGTATTCATAATTGATTCGCTTGATTGTTAGATTAGGGAAACTTCATCTAGAAACCGGTTGGACATCAAATTCATGGCATTCACCCATTGTGGGAAGTCTCTTTCAGAGTGTTTATCTTGGTGATAAGTATAGAAAGATTCGAAAGCTACGTTTCCTATATCAATGTTTAAGTTGGTTGGGAGAGGTTCAATTTTTTTGAACAGTGGATTCCTTTTGAAAAAGCGTTTATAGGGCCTCTAGACTTGGTTTCCTTCCCCTGCACTTCTTTTCATGTCTATGATCTTGTTTGACAACTTCTTGACCATGCTTTGTAGGTCTTCTATGTCCCCACTTCCCTTTTTGGGACCTTGTTCTATTTTTTTCCCTGGGGGTCTAGTCAACAACAATCCTCTCCTGGGAGGAAGTTGAACTTCTTTCTTGACTAATGAGACCTGGCCTTCTTTACATCCTTTCATTTGAAATTCTATCGTTTTGGCTTCTTCAAAATTCTTAGCTAAGGTTTCTTTGGTATCCCTCTTCACAAACATGGAAATAGCAGTTGGGAGAGCGTTAGCATATACTTCGATTTGCAACTCCTGAGTGGGTTTAGCTTCAGGTTAGAATTTGTTCAATATAGTGGTGAATATTTGATTGAAGTCTTTGACCTTCTCCTTTGAACTCATGGTGGCAGCAAACAACTCAGCCATCAAAGATCTTGTAGTGGTTTCTTTTGCAAATTTATCTAGAAAATCATTTTTAAACTTCGTCCAAATAGTTATAGACCCTACAGGTAAGTTAAAATACCACGTGGAGGATGAGTTCTCAAAAGTATAGGGGGAAATCCTACATACTATGTCTTCATGTTGGACATTCATTAGTTTAATAGCGAGTATGAATTTCTTGATATGGTCTTCAAAAAATCTTGAGGTTTCAGGGTCAAATTTAGGGAGTAACTTCTATGGATGTCGGGGAAGGTTATGTACTCGTCCAGGGATGGCCAAAGAATCTTTGGCCAACCAAGGTTGATTATTCTGAGGTGGGTTTCCCCTTTCTTCATCATGATCATTGTTATCTTCCATGTCTTCAGATCCTGAAACTGGGTGTTCTGAGTTAAACCCTTCCTCTTCAGAAAAATCGTTGGGCTCAGAGAAGTTATTGACTGGTGTTTCAGGGATTAGATTAAGAGGGTGTTTGATTTCGGTGAGGGTGAAATATATCAGGTCTTCTACTATGTGCACAAAAACCTAGTTGGGGGACTCGACCACTGGTCTGCTTATTTGTTTTCTTCGAGGAAGTAACGGGGATAAGGGAAATGCACCGATTTGTCGAGCTAACTCTTTTGTGATTCTTCTAAATTGGTTTAATTCCTCGTGAGGAAGAGTGTAAGGCATATCAGAGAACATATTTTATTCCTCATGTTGGGGTGAGTTACTTGTTTAAGAAGTACTCATTGTGTGTGGATTGTCTTGGGAATGAATAGCCATGCATGTGGTATGTTTTAAATCTACAAGCTATATGAAATTTGATGTTAAATATATTGTCATCCATTCATTCTTCAACCCTCCTTCTAGTGCCAATTCTGTTGAGGGGTCCTAAATCCCTTTAACTCAATATCAGGAACCAAACCTGCCACCGAGACCCAATTAGACTCTGTAGCGTTTAATAGTGTAATGGTTCTCCAGATCTTGCAATTCGGCCAAATAATCGATGGGATTTACGTTTTCTAGTGAAATTTTATCCTTCAGTTCAAATGTTCTCTTTTTTTTTTATATTTTCTCTTATAAGTGGGACCGATACAATATAGAAGCCGATATAAACCAACTGGGTAACAAGGTGGGAAAACTTAAGTACTAGAGAAGGCTAAGTCTGGGATAACCCTTTCACTCTAGCATGCAGACAATGATTCTCTACCACAGGCCTAGTACTAATACATTAATCTGTTGTTGTTCCAATTATTGACTGAGACACAATTTATCAGAAGAAAACATACATACAATAAACGACGGAGAGAAAAATAGTTTCCTTAACACTAATCATCAATCACATATTAATACAATGATTTACTTTTCATCGTTAAAGATAAGAACTATAAAAATTTGAATCAGATAACTTATCAACAGTTCCATAAGTTCTTTCTCGTTACAACATCCATTCATGTGATAAAATCAGAAATAGTTCCTCTTCATATCCAATCATACAAGCTTTTGATGAAAAACTCAAACTTGTCTCTGGTCCTAAATAAGACTTCTCAATTAAGGCAACTCTGAAATAGTTCTTTACACATCCAAAAATGAGGGTCTTTGCGACAAACATTGACCCCCCTTGTTAATAGGTCGATCCTCCTATTTATAACATACTATTAACTAAAAATAACTATTAAAGTGTAGCTAAGTAAAACAAAACTCGCCACATGGCACTTTCTTCTATCAGTCTTCAAAGAGTCATCAAATGATCTCACTTGAGTGGATGACTCTTCTCGTACTCCGACAACTTGATGAAGAGATCCTCGCATGTGTTAGCATACATGAATCTATGTTGTTCCATTGGGGCCGAAAGAATATATCTTATCTCTATTGCTTGTGCCTGATACTTGACTTTTCTGGCACTTAACTGTTGCAACATGGATTGAGCTTTGATCAATTTCTCCATGAACTGTTGCACCTATCCTATCACCATGTCTTCCACCTTTTCTATTTTCACAACCCATGATGAGTCTTGTTCGGCATGTGATTTGACTATGTCGGGCAAGTCGACAAAGTCATCGGGTGAGCCAAATTCGGGGAGGACGATGTCTCTCATTTCTCGGTTGATCTTGGTCCAAATTTTCTCGCACTTAGCCCATTTCTCTTGGATTTCCTAATGAGGTTCCTGAGCCATTTTTACCCAATATTTGGTCGATTTCCTTATGCGATTGATGCTGCTTTCCCTTAGCACCTAGATGTCATTCTCTTTGGCATCTCGGCCCTGTTGCACCACACTGATATAGTCAATCCTTTCCACAGATTGGTGTGCTTTCTTGTACCACCTCTCCATATCCTTGTACGTCGCCAGTGCCATGAGGGTGTCTTCTTGAAGCTCAGTTATCCTTGTAGTGAAGAGGTGTCGTTCATCTATAATTTTTTTGCAGGCCTCCTGGAATTCACTTCTCAGGAACACCGCGGCTTGTTTTGTGTCCTGGTAATATTTCGCCAAGTGGCACAAATTTTCCAATTCCTTTAGAGAAACAATCAACTCCTCTTCATCCATTTTCACTCTGTCCAAGGTGGTGTCTGTGATTTCCATCCTCGTGCTGATAATTTTGGCTGTCTTGGCATGCTCTATAGTGATCAATTTTTCCTCCATGGTGATGAGGATGGAGCAATCTAGAGTGATCCTCCTCTTCTTAGTGGTTCTCTACATGATACCTTTCCTTTTACGATCATAGGCAATGGAATGTATGTCAACGAATTCATCTACGGGTGCGGGGATTTGTTGATCTCCCCAGGTGAGCATATTTCCCCCACTCCCGATGGTGTATATTTGTTCAAGATTGGGTTCTTGAACCTCCTCCACATGTTATGAAGGTATGAACTTTGTTTGTTTCTCATCAAGAGGTTGAGTACCGGTTTAAATTGAAGCATCAGGGGTAGGCTCGGTACTTACTTGATAATTGATCGTTGCAATGTCAATTTCCAGCTAAGAAGCTTCTTCTTTTTGTTCACCTGACCCTGGTTCATCCGTCAAACTGTCCTTTTGAGTTTTTGGTACCTCAAGCAGTTCAGTGTCTAAGACACTTTCGACCTCTTGGTCATTCTGTGAAGGGCTCTAAATTTGAGCGTCGGGAGCTGGGGAAGATGCCTTCTTCATCATCATAGATGTTTATCAATTCACGGAGAGGGTTTGGTGCACTTGTTATCCCTAATGTTCCTACTATATTCAACTGAGCTGAAACATCCCTCAGCGATTTGGCTTGTGGAATTTTAATTTTAGGGTTATCCAACTCGATGATTTCATTAATTTCTATTACCTCATGGCCGCTTGGACCCACTCGACTTTCATATGGATTGTCGGTAGGGTCCCCTATCATTCCTATGAGTTCTAGGTCATCCTTTAGTTGATCAATTACTCACTGCACCTAATCTATCATGATCAATCCCCTTTCTTGTGCGTCCAGTGTCATAAGGAATCCTCTATCCTGCACCGGGGCCACCAGGGGGACCTATGTTGCTTCTATCACTCTGATTTATTCTTTGGCTCTGAAGGCCTCTTGATTTGATTGCTCTATGGTAGTCATCTGTTCATCTAGGCTCATGGCCCTGAACCTGGTCATTTTGAGGTTGACCATCCTTGCTACCACCTTGTCCCAATACTGGGCATTTTCTGTGAAGACTTTGTTAAGAACCAAACATCAATATAGCATAGAAAAACCTCAGGAAAAGTACTCAACGCTTTGAAAAAGAGATAATTTCAGATAATAAGCCTCTTCGAGGGGGCAACCTCCTTTTACCCCACTTAAATGTTCAAGTACAAGATG
>ML789314.1:76213-114228 GCA_009831015.1 Picea engelmannii
AACTAATGGCCTAAAGCCGACATAAATAAAATAACATTACTAATATAAATTACAACTAATGGCCTAAAGCTGACATAAATAAAATAACATTACTAATCTAATATGCCCCAATTAAGGGGTAATGAGCCAATATTAGGGCTTAATAGACTTCATCTTCAAATTTGTTGTGGGTGTACGACCAGCAGGACCACACTTGTGAAGTGTGTTGCAAGACCAATTCCTTTAGATCATGCATGTGGAATTGGCATGTCTGGAACCTGAACTTGAGTTGGCTTAGCCCTTCTTGTTTGGCTTGAGCTATGTCTTTAACCAAGTAGAAACCTACATGGAAACCATAGGGAATGAACACCCACTTCTTATCCTTGACCAAAGTGGCATTGTAGCCTTGCAGGATGGTTTGGTAGCATATTTCTCCTACTACAAGTTGGTCTGGGACATGATTTGGTAGGATATGTGGCGCTCTGGTGGCCCCAAACACCCTGATGTAGGTGTCGCACTCATCCAAGTACCAATTGTTGGTACTTGGAGTGGGAGTTGTGAGCAGGCATATGAACAATCCAGGTAAAGAACATTGGGAGGAAGTAAAGTGGATTCTCAAGTATTTGAGAGGTACTGCTATTCATGCATTATGTTTTGGAGGATCATACACTTTTCTACGGGGATATGTTGATTCAGATATGGCAGGTGATAAAGATAGAAGGAGACGCACCACAGGGTATTTTTTTACTATAGGTGGAACAACAATAAGTTGGATTTCGAAACTGCAAAAGGTTATTGCACTTTCAACAACAAAAGCATAGTATGTTGCTGCTACAAAGGCTAGTAAAGAAATGATTTGGTTACAAAGGTTTATGAAGGAATTGGGAAAGAAGAAAGAGAACAACAGGTTGCACTATGACAATGAGAGTGCCATTCATCTTGAAAATAACTCAACCTTCCATTTGAAGACTAAGCATATACAACTAAGGTACCATTTCATATGATCCATCTTGGAAGATGGACATTGGAAGTTGGAAAAGATACACACTAGCCAGAATCCTGCAGACATGTTAACAAAGGGAGTAACCAGGGAGAAACTGAGTTCTTGCTTAGTTTCAGTTGGTATTCAAGCATGAAGATCAAGATGAGAAATTTTCCAGGTCCAAGAAGGTTCATAGTCCAGTAGATACAACAATGGTGGAGTTGTTGAGATCAGTCTCCAAGTGGGAGATTGTTGGTTGTGGAGCTTGATTATCTTCGTGATTCAGAGGTCCTTGTTTTCAGTCGTGTTTATACACCATGAAGACTTTACACCCCAGAAGAATGTACACTCATCCATGCGGGGGAGTGCAAGGGAGGGTCACCCCCCTTTCAGGGTCCAAGGGGGCTATCCCCTTGGTTGGGGGGTTCGGGGGTGAAGCCCCTGAAGGAAAAATTTCCTTGTAAATGTATATTTTAATTTCATTGTAAATCTGGACCATTCATTATAGGAATTCCTTATTAAAAAGAATGAAATAAATGTGTACGATGAATTCATCGCAGATGAGGGAGTAAGAATTTTTATACCTGTTTTCCCATAGCACGTTAAATTAGACATGGACCGGGAGCTCTGCAACATGCCAGCTCAGATTCATGTTGGCGAAGATGTTTCTGACGCACATGACGTCAAGCAAATATAAATCCATGTATAAAAGTGGTGTATCTCCCTCCTTCGGTGTCTGAGCTTGTTGTATACATATGCTCGCTTGTTTATAAATGATCACTCCCTAATTGAAACCGCTCCCGGAGATTGCCATTGTATAAGCTAAGGGCATCCATGACTCTGAAAATCTGGAGTAGTCCTTCTCTCCATATAATCAGTAGATGAGAGCCATCAAACAAATGTATGGATCTCTTAAGTTGGTCGTCTGGTACCAGCCAATGCTCCGTTTTGTGTATTTCTTATCTTCCCTCCACCATGAGGCCATCACCCGATTGGTGTCGTGGCGCTCATAGAACTTCATGACAAAATATGTATTTAGACACTCCTAAGGGTCTCGGAGTTTGTAGTATTTATAGACCTCTACCGGAAGGAACACCCTAACACACCCACCATCGTCATCATTGATTAAAAATTTATGTGTGTCTGTCTGGTCAATGATCCACTTCAGGAATTATATATAGCGAAAAATGGGGGTTCTGCATACAACCATATGTAGGTATGATCGTCGGATGTTTGGAAACACCTCGTCGTCGAGCACTCTCACATATGGATCACTATATGGGATATATTCTGGGTATTCCTCCTGACTGATCTTTTTAAAGAGCTCTCCTCAATGTGGGAGTGCCATCTTGGACCCTGTGCTTGCCTCTGTATCTCCAAAGTTCGGAGGCTGAATAAAAACCTTCTTCGTTGTTGTTTTGATGATAGGTTCCGGTCTCAGAGTGTATTCCAATTGTTTTGTGACCACTGGAGAGGATCCTTCGCCTACCTCTGGTTC
Organism: Picea engelmannii; assembly: GCA_009831015.1. Classification (NCBI taxonomy): domain Eukaryota; kingdom Viridiplantae; phylum Streptophyta; class Pinopsida; order Pinales; family Pinaceae; genus Picea; species Picea engelmannii. Next base: position 78,673 of record ML789314.1, read on the forward strand.
TTTCAGCTTCAATGCCCTTGACGATTGTCTAGTGGTTGGCTTTCTTAGTGGCATTGTTCCTGCAACTTAAAATAAAATTTTAGAACAAAACCAAATAAAAAAAATAAATGAACTGTAACCATGTAAAAAAATCCACAGACTTGGATACATACCTGTAAATCTTGCTAAAACTGGTTATTTTGATACTCACGAGATCTTTGCAGCTTTTGAATTACTCATCTTACTTCTTTGGATGCTCTAAATTTTCATGTCCATAGAATGATTTTGTTTACAATGAATCAAGAGAATTTAAACCAGGGAAGAACTTGTTGTGTCACATCAACCATTCAATTCAGGTGATGAGTGAAATTTAAACAAATCTACCGCTGAATCTCTGCAACTTAAATCATCGTGGGTTGACGGCGAAGGCGTGGAGGGTGATGTGGTCTATTGGTGATTTTTAACAATTGTATTGATTGGTGCACGAGGTAGCAACTAATGTGGGATTTGGTATTAATTACCCCCTTAAATGTTCAAAATTCAATCATATCTAACACTAAAAGTTCCCATCATGTCACTTTCTTAATGGGTGGATCAGGGATCGGGGATGTGTTATATTGCACATTTTCATGGATGTCGTTCTACAAAAAGCTTCGACGCCGATCGATTTCATCGTACAATGCTACCATGGAAAAGTTGACTCGAGGTGTGACTCAGACCTAGGAAACCAAGAATGACTTGGGGTAAAACTAGACCGTACAGTTCTCCATTCTCGTAAAGACACATGGGATTGACGACCAGTGATATAATTCATGTGTATTAATCGGAGTTGGGACTTTTCTTAAGTTCTTTGTTCTAAAACAAACCTCAGCTTTCCTGTGCCGAAAACATATCCAGGGTCGTCGATCGACAATAAACCTATCAATTTATTTCTTTGGATTATCTTCCTCGAAAAATGATCGATGTTGAAAACACATCGGGGATCGACCATCGGGAATATCTTTTAGTGAAGTCAGAATGTTTGTTGTGATCCCTTTAGGTTTTCCCTGATTTCGATAAGCGCGTCGGGTATCGACTATCGACGATATCTTTATTTACTTGTTAACATCTATTCCTCTTGTCTTTTACCGATGTCGAAGGGGAATTGACTATCAACGATATCCTTATGAAAGATTTCGATGCAAACAAAAACTGCCTTTTTTCAATGCCAATGGGGATCGACACTCGGTGACTGAGGTTTCCCGAGTGGTTATTTTCCTCCTTTGAATTCCTTCTGATGTTGGATTTGAGCATGTCGGGTGAAGTGTTTTGGTTGTTGATTCTTTATTTAGGTGTTAAGGCCTTTTAAGTCATGGGATTTCATAAGTTCAAACAAACTTGAATAACTGATGAGAGTCATGATCATAAGAAAAAGCAAAACATTTCTCAAAATGAAGTCAAATCAGATGGTGCAAAGATCAAGTGGTACCCAAAAAGGTAAAAATTTGACATAGGATTTTTAGGGTATGTTGAGTGCTCAATAGGAGGTTGAGTACCGGTTGAAATTGAAGCATCGGGGATAGGCTTGGTACTTACTTGATAATTGGTTGTTGAGATACCAACTTCCTTCAGTGGAACTTCTTCCTTTTGTTCGCCTAATCTTGGCTCGTCCATCGTACTATCCATTTGGGTCTCTGGTACATCAAGTATCTCAGTTTCTAAGACACTTTCTACCTCCTGGTCATTCTATGGAAGGCCCTGAATTCGAGCATCGGGAGCTGGGGAAGATGCCTTCTCGGAATCCTTTTCCTTTGTGATCTACACATGAGTCACCAGGGACACCTTCGAACTTTCCTCATCATCATATATTGTTATCAAGTCATGGAGGGGGTTTGGTGCACCTAATCTACCTGATGTTCTTCCTATATATGGATGAGTTGAAACGTCCCCTGGTGATCCAACATATGGCATTGTAACTTCAAGGTTATATAACCCAACGATTTCATCAATTTGTATTAGATCAGGGCCAATTGGACCAACCCGGATTTCATCTGGGTTGTCGGTAGGGGACCTTGTCATTCCTATGAGGTCTAGGTCATCCTACAACTGATCAATCACTCACTGTGTCTGTTCTATCATGAGAAATCCTCTTTCCGTTGCATCCGATGTCATAGGAAATCGCATGTTTTACACCAGAGCCACCAGGGGAACCTATGTTGCTTATGTCACTCTAATTTATTCCCTGGATCTGAGGGCCTCTTGATTTGACTTTTCTATAGTTATCACCTATTCATCTAGGCTCATGGCCCTGAACCTAGTCATTTTTGGGTCGGCCATCCTTTGTACCACCTCATCCCAGTCTTGGGAATTTTCTGTGAAGACTTCGTCTTTGAATTTGTCCTGGGCGTACAACCAGCATGACGACAGTTGTGAAGCATGTTGCAAGGCTAGGCCCTTTGGATTGTGCTTGTGGAATTGGACCATCTGGAATATGAACTTGATTTGGCTCAGCCCTTCCTATTTGGCTTGAGCTGTATCTTTTATTGAGTAGAAACCTGTATGGAAACCATAGGGTATGAACGCCTGCTTCTTGTCCTTAACCAGGGTGGCGTTGTAGCCTTGAAAGATGGTTTGATAGCATATTTATCCTACTACAAGTCATTCTAGGACATGAGCTGATAGGTGATTTAGTGCTCTGGTGGCCCTAGACACCCTGATGTAGGTGTCATGCTCGTCCAAGTACCAGTGGCCTATCTTGGAAATCATTTTCTTGGCTGCAACCGATAGTCTTGGGCATTCCTTCTTAAAAAGAATAAAATAAATTTGTGCGAAGAATTCATCGCAAATGAGAGAGTAAGACTTCTTATACCTATTTTCCCATAGCATTCTAAAGTATACGTGGACCAGGAGCTATGCAACATGCAAGCTTGGATTCATGTCGACGAAGATGTTTCTAGCACATAAGACATCGAGCAAATATGAAGCCATGTAGAAAGCCGGTGTCTCTCCTTCCTTCGGCATCTGAGACTGTTGTATATAGATGCTCATTTGTTTATAAATTATCGCTCCCTAGTTGAAACCTCTCTTGGAGATCACCACTTTGTAAACCAAGGGCATCCATGCCTCTAAAAATCTAGAGCAGTCCTTCTCTCCATATAATCGATAGATGAGAGCCATCAAATAGATGTACGGATCCCTTAAGTTGGTCGTCCCATACCAACCAGTGCTTCAGTTGGTGAACTTCTTGTCCTCCCTCCACCATGAGGCCATCACTTGGCTAGTGTTGTGGCATTCGTAGAACTTCACCATGAAGTTTGTGTTTAGTTGCTCCTCAGGATCTCTAATCTTGTAGTATTTTTGAACTTACACCGGTAGGAACACTCTGACACACCCACCATTGTCATCATTGATTAAACATTTTTGTGTGTCTGTGTGGTCGATGAGCCACTTCAGGACTTCAATACAGGGAAAAACAGGGGTTTTTCTTGCCACCATATGTAGGTATGACCGTCGGATGTTCAGGAACACCTTGTCGTCGAGCGCTCTTACATCTGGATCATTGTGTGGGATATATTCAGGGTATTCCTCCCAAATGATATTGCTAAAGAGTTCTCCCCAATGTGGGAGTGCCATATTGGACCCTATGATTTCCTCTGTATATCCAAAGGTCGAAGGCTGAATGAAAACCTTCTTTGTTGTTGTCTTAATGACCAGTTTCGGCCTCAGAGTGTATTCTAATTGTTTTGCGGCCCATGGAGAGGAGCCTTCGCCTACCTTTGGTTCTTTCAGCTTCGATGCCTTTGATGATCGTCTGGTGGTTGGATTTCTTGGCGGAATTGTTCCTGCAACTGAAATAAACTTGCAGAGACTACGTAAAACAAAAAAATCGAACAAAGAACATATGAATTACAGCCAACAAATTCACAGACTCAGATACATACCTTTGAATCTTGTTAAAACCTGGTTATTTTGACAATCATAGGATCAATACAACCTTTGAGTAGCTCATCTTGCTCCTTCGGATGCTCCAGAATTCTCTTATGTGCATAATGATTTCATTTACAACGACTCAAGGGAATTTAAATAGGGAAGAACTTACTGGGTCACATTAGCCATTCAATTTGGGTTATGAGTGAAATTTTAACAAATCTGTCACCGAATCTCTATAATTTAAATTCATCATGGATTTATAGTGGAGGCATGGGTGGTGATGTGATCTATAGGTGATTTTAAATGACTTGTTTTGATTGGCACATGAGGTAGCAACTAATGCAGGATTTGGTATTAATTAGCTCCTTAAATTCTCAAAATATGATTGTATCTAATGCCAAAACGTCTCATCGTGTCGCTCTCTTAGTGGGTGGATCGGGGATCAGGGATGTGCTATGAATGTTTTTGTTGATGTCCCTCTGCAAAAGCTCCAACGTCAATCAATTTCACCATAAAATGCTTCCATTGAAAATTTGACTCGGAGGTGTGACTCGGACCTAGGGAACCAAGAATGACTCGGGGTAAAACTAGACCGTACGGTTCTCCAATCTAGTAAAGACATGTGGCATTGAATACCTGTGAACTAATTCACATGTATTAATCAGAGTCGGGACTTTCTTTAATTTATTCCTTATAAAACAAACCTTAGCTTGCCGATGCCAAAAAAGTATCCGGGGTCGGCGATCGATAATAAACCTATCAAGTGATTTCTTTGGATTAGCTTCCTCGGAAAAGTCTCGATGTCGAAAACACATCAGGGATTGGCGATCGGGAATATATTTTAGCACGGTCATAATTTTTGTTGCGATCCTTTTAGGTTTTCCTCGATTTCGATAAGCGCATCAGGCATCGGCTATCGACGATATCTTTTATTTCTTTGATAGCGTCTATTTCCCTTGTCTTTTACCGATGCTGAAGGGGAATCAACTATCAGTGATATCCTTATGCAATACTTGTCACAAAAAAAAAAATTCATTTGCCAATGTTGACGGAGATCAACGCTCGGTGACTTAGGTTTCCCGATTGGTTCGTTTCCTTCTTTGAATTCCTTCTGATGTCAAATCTGAGCACATCAGGTGAAGTGTTTCAACTTTCGATTCTTTATTCAGGTGTTAAGGCCTTTTAAGTCATAGGGTTTCATAAGTTCAAAAAAACCTGAATAGGTGATGAGAGTCATAAGAATAAGCAAAGAAAAAACATTTCTCGAAATGAAGTCGAATCAGATGCTTTTTAGGGTGTGTTGAGTACTCAACAGGACCCTGATTTTTCGTCCACATACCATTTGGTTGATGAACCAGTGAGAGTTATTTGAAATAACCTTAATCGGATGGAATCATCCATGATGTTGTTTGAAGAGCACCATAAGTGGAAGGTCATAACATGGTTGGTAGGATCTTCCCCCAATTTTCCTACAAACTTTGGAATGTGTGAAGGTAACTTGGTAGGCATATTTGGCCAAGTAGAATCATGAAAAATTAGATCATTCGTGAGTTTGGTTAAATCAGGAATGTTGAGGGATGCCAAGTATGGAATAGGGAGAGTGGGCAGAGGATTAGTTCCAACCATTGTGGGTGTAGGTAATGGACTTGTCCCTTGAGATGGATTTGGTGGGTTTGTACTTCTCCCTTGAGAATAAGTTTCACTCCCGCCTCCTTGTGAAGGAGAGCCAATAGATGGATGGCCTTAGGTGTTTGACCCAAGAAAAGTGGAACCAAATAAAGTTGATCCCAAAATAGTATCACTCACAGGGGTGTGAGATGGTTGAGTCGGTGAGTTGGCGAAACTAGGAACTCCTCCTAGAATAGGAGGAAGATTTTGCAAGCGTCTAGAATGATGGGGCTTATGTGGATCCCCTATGGTTCCAACTAGCAAAGTGAATGTGTGAAAATGGTGACAAGATAAATAAATGAACAAGCGATTTTATATTTCTGACCTTCACAACATAGTATAACTCATAATGGCATGTAATCAAATGAACATCATACATACATCAATTGTAAAATAAAAAATCATGTGGATAAGTGGATTTTTTCCATGTGGGGGAACAATAACAAAATAAAATCTCGTGTCCTAAAATAATTATCATCCTTCCTCTCAATTTAGCACTGGGCCTTCCAATAGCACTCAACAGTGGGGTCTGAAGCCACTAGAATAGGAACTAGTGAAGGTTGAATTAGTCATTTATAATGAGGGGTAGACATATATCGAAAGTGTTGGTGATATTTCCCAATAGCCACACAAAATCTTACCAAGATGCGATTGCAGCCCACAACCACCACTTGTGTAGATATCATAAGTTTAGTCACTAAGTACATTGGTCAAAGTGTGACATTTAGATTTTCGGCCTTAGAAATGGGTCATGGGATGGATGCCCTCACAAGAGTTGGGTGACTCAAGGAGGGATGCACAGAACAACCAGACCTCGGACTTCAACCCTTCATGAGTATCTCCCTACCTTATGGTATAGGACCACTTGACTTGGAGGATTTAAAAGATCCCTATTCTCAACTTCTATTGTTTCAAAATGGGAGAACCTGATAACGGGGATTTATTTGGATGCCTACCCCCGAGATCCTACTTAGACTAAAAATTTCTTTTGGCACCCCCTATGGAGGAAAATTTAGTGCGTTTTTAGAAAATTTTAGATGTGGTGGGATGAGAGATTGGGGTCATGGACCAATCTCGTTTTGAATTAAATGGGTGTGGATAATTTCCAAATAAGTATTTGGATCTTTCGAAATTACTTTGAAGAAATCCTACTTCGACCTCCACTATTATAATAGAAATTGTGTGTGTGAGGAGTGGCTTTGTGTGCAAGAAAGTGAAAAGTGTGAAAAGATTTTAATAAGTTAAGTGCGATATTGAAACATGTGGACTTCCTGTGGTCCTTGTTAGCTCTCTATAAACTTTGTTTGGTCAAGAAACGAATGACAGAGGCAACCTACAAACCAACTTTGAGATCCAGAAACTAGCCTTTCAGATCTAGAGAGGGCTCTCTAGGGAGACTTTGTCTCGATACAAGATATGGATTTAAGTTGTCGGCTAGATTTAACACTTTTGAATAATAAATTCTAGTTCTATTGGTGCAAGAGAGTAAGACCTTAGGATATGGAGTCGGTTTGAGAAAACAATAGAAATAAATGACTCGGTGACTGAACTTGAGAGGATAAAGGCTAAGCGAGCAACGATTTTCAGTGTAAAATTTTGAGTGTGGCGAAGGGAGAAAAACATATAAAGAAACTCAGAGCACCACTAAGGATGAATTTAGAGTTAACTTGGAGGAAGATGGTTGGTCTAAATGGAACGAATCCCAGGGCACTGCGCAGCAAATCCCAAGTTCGAAAATATGTTCCTATTTAGACCAAAATAGATATGGATAAAGAATACAGGAAGTACGTATGAAAAGAAAGGAAACAATACATCCAACTGCTACAATTAGAATGTTTTCGTCAAAGTTTCAGGACTTTTGCATTACATTTCAATTGAGCTCAAACTACATTCAATAGTCACTATCTACACTAGTTTTCCAACCAACCCCCTTTACATCAAAATGACCCCCTTATATAGAAAATTGATGCCACATTTGGTTGTTAGCGTCGAACTACCACCTCCTTGTTGTGAGGGAAATCTCCTTACGGACTAGAAAATAGGGTTAGACTTTGCATGCAGATATGACCTACAAAAAATCTACTTTCTACCTTTGTCCCCAATCTTAAATCCCATTTCTTTTCAGTAACTACATGGCTAGATCAACCTACCTCGTTCAGGGCATTCAATGTTGATCCCTTGTCATACTTGATTACTTGTTCGCATTTCTCCTTTCCAATGCTGAAAAAAAATTGAGACCGACCACTGCTCCATGAACCTGATCCTGGGCTCCTCTTCAACTGTCCTCCAACGTATTTACTTTGTATCTCTTATGGCACAAGGAAGGCTAAAGGGTTGGGACAAAGGGAATATGAAAATGGGCAGAGTTTCTTTGCTATATTTTTCCTCTTCCAAATGGGACCCCTACCCCTTATTTTATAGGCTAGAAGGAGCTAGGTATTTGGATGAACCCTCAGCCATGCATGTCCGGGAGTTTCAGTTAACTCACCCATAGCTTTTGTGTTCTGTCGGAAAATTTCCTTTTTTCATTCTTTTGTCAGTCCATGCGGGTTGTTTTAGGCTATCTAGCATGTACATGTGTGCAATAATGGAGTAGGGCGCATGGGCCCTTATAAAAGAGGTTTTTTTAAAGAGTTGTTCAGTAGTGCTTTGGAAAGAAGGGATCTGAGATGGCCTGATGCCAGGTAAGCATGTATGGTGAAATTTAGGGTTATAACATATGCCCCCTAATGTGTGAGATCAGAACATCATCTAATGGTCGAAATACATTACCAATCTTTACCGATGTGCCGAACGATTGAGCCCAAGTATCAGGAACCTGGAGGTGTTGTCTGCAAAATAACAAATGTCTCACCGAGGCAGGCATACCCATGCTCGGAATAAAATAGAATCATGGCTACCAATCCAATACACTGTAGATCCATGTCATATAACTATATAAAGAGTAGCCATGAACAATACACAATGGAGCTACATCTCGAAATCAAAAAGATATACATATAGAGTATCCATCTTATAGAAGTTGATTCAGCTTGATGGCTAGAGATGAGGTCTTCAGAGCTCAAGCAACAACTTCAAAATCTTCAAAACTCGGGTAGGAGTGTAATATGAGTGTACGAATGCACTACCCAAAGGTATTTGACAGCTCGTCGATCATGGACTTGATGATCAGACTGAAGGCTTCATTGATTTCGAACAAGGAATTGATTGGACATTCAGGATGGTCGGGCATGAGGGCAAGAGACAAATTGCAGAGGAGCTGACTCAGGCTTGGTGACAAAATTCCCTTGGACAATAGCATGAAAAATGATGAGACGCAGGCAACATGGCATTAACATAAGTTTTCGAGGTAGGAGGCAATGCAAACGCTCCATATGTTTGGAAGAATAACCAAACAAGGGAGGACACATCTCTATGTAGCGAGAACATCTTCCTAAGGCCATATTAAATCCCAGGGTTTGATGAGAAAATGGACAAATGTACTTTATCCAAGGGCGACTCATTATGCTGCCAATAAAGAAAATACTTTTCCCTTCCTCTTTTTGGGGTATATTTGATTTTTTTTTGTCTTTTTCAATAATTTTGGAAAAAAGAATGAAGGAATGTTACGTTACAAAGGAGGAACGAGTGTTGCAAACATACAAGTTCAAGGCACAAGGACAAGACTGATGTTAAAAATAATGGTACTCGGGAAAAATCCTCCGAGGGCCAAGGGTGTTAAAACGCAGAAGCAAACGGTTACAAGGCTGACATATAAGGTATGTAAACATGGTTAACAAAACACACAATGGTAACATCCTTCAATGTAAGTTTAACGATCCCAGAGAAGGTAAGCTCGGTGGTTTTTCATATTTAGAGAGTCTGAAAAAACACAAAAGGAGACTCCATTGGGGTACCTTTTTCAAAGGTAGTCTAGTCGGTTTGAAAAAGGGGTAAACTAGCACCGACAAGACATCTATTCAAAACCATTTTAATGAGTGTGATAAAGACAAGATCACTTGGCCATTTTTTCATTTTTAAGGAGTCTGAAAAAATCTTAACTATGGACTCCATCAGGAATGTTCTTCTGGACCAATTTAACAAGTGTGAAAGAATAAGGCCACTCAACGATCTTTTCAATTTTAGGGAGTCTAAAAAGAGCTTAACTATGGACTCCGTGGGGGTTCCTTTTTCATAAGTTTAGTCCCTCGGGCCTGAAAAAGGGGTAAAATTATACCTGAGAGTACTCTTATAAAGAACGGAAGTTTCATAGAGTATAACTTTGTTCGTATAGTTGAATGTCCAGACTGAAAAAGAGGTAAACTACCGCCAGACAGACGTGACTTCAAATTTTATTTTAACGAGCGTGATAGGCCACAAGATCACTCGGCAATATTTTCATGTTTAGAGGGTCTGAAAAGGGCTTAAAAGAAGACCCTTTATTTTTTGGGAGTCCTAAGGGTGAGGTCAAGAGTGAAGAATAATCATGCAAATGAGGCTCAAACTCGTATTCAGGAAAAACTACAAGGACTCCCGAGCCTACAATGTTTTTAGAGACAACATGAATACCATAATGCAACCAGGATCTACCTAAGGCATCCATGTTCCAGTAAGCTTGACCATGAAGTTGCAACACTTCTAAAGCAGATATGATGGTTCTGTGTCACAACCTGATGGGAACTATCCTATGGAAAAGGAAAAAGACAACGAGATACAAAAATCAGGGTAGAAACCTAACCTATATGTTCAAGTTGATCGTCGAAAAATTTCCCACGGACCATCGAAAAGTACTCAAAACTAAAAAAAAATTGTCCCAATACCCAATCAAATCCATCCTATGCAACTCCTGAATCATTCTAAATAATTTTTGGTATAAAGAAAATGATAAGGGAGGCCAAAAAAGTGACAAAAAGAGGCCAAAAAGTCTATAAATAGAAGCTAGCAGCTCATTATCACCATTGTTGATTTGGAAATTGACTCTGGAGCCAAAACACCCCTTTTGATTAAAGTGGTGATTCTGAGAGCTACAGTGGACGAAATGAACTTCTATCTGGACCAAGTAAGTACAAACTCCCTTATCTTGCATTTTATATCTTTATTTATGCATTGGGTTTCATTTTTTAGGGGGGCGTTGACCTTTAAAAGGTCATCCCTGGGTCCACACGGGCTGTCTCAGGACAGGCCATGTGTACATTCAGGCAGAGTAAACTCTGCACACGTGTACACGTGACTATCGCCAATACAGCATGCGTGGGACCCTTTATTGAATGAAAAAGACTTCAAAAGCAAGGGTTAACCCTCCTGACCCTTTTTGTTTTGCAAGATGTACGTCCATTGGAGAGAAAGAGAGCATGAAGAGGTGAATGAGTTGGTCGGGAAGACCCCAATGTTGTGGCTACTTTGATGTAGTGTGGGCTACTTAAGTTTTTTCTATGTCCTTTCATGCAGGCACAACCTAGGCTATTGAATGTCTTGGTTGACTACTGGCATCCGAATGCAGAGGCATTCATGTTAGAGGGTCAATCACTGGTGCCCACGGTCGATGACATTTACTTTTTGACTGGCCTCTCTAGGAGAGGGGAACCAGTCAATTTATGGACTTTTCCTATGGGGTCGCATAACATAGAAGAATTGATAGGTCTATACTGTGCAACTGATACATATCGCTCAAGCACGTAGGTGCCCATAAGCAAGATCACTAACTTATCGCTAGAGGTGATAGTATTGCTTATTGAGCGAATTACTAGTTCTGCGACTCTACATCAGGTGTCCCATGCACAAATGAACTGTGCAGTCTAGTGCTTAAATGCACAAGTTTTTGATTGGAGTACCACTTTTCTTGAGTGTATGAAGAGGCAATAGATAGATTTTTGTTTGTCGACACATAGGAACTTCAGGTTTGGGACCATTCTGTGTTCATTCTTTTTTGAGAGAGTTCTAAGTTTTAGTCCTCGACTAGTGGTACGAGGACATCAGGACTCTTTTCCTACTATGTGTAGATGGGCAGTATTACTACCGCGATAGGGTGGTGGAAGGACCAATGAGTCCTTCAATGATGAATTCTTTGCGTGGTTGTCACGACAGATCCCAGTTATAGAAGACTATCCTTATGGGGGGATTGATTTCTTGAGAGACCCTGAGATACCAGTACCTCCTGGTGAGGAGCAAGGGGAGATGGGTAAGTCTCCACCTTTGTAGTTTTTTTTTGTGTTTTAAACATATGTAATTTTTATGTGGTTTTGTTATATATATCATTTTTTTGTTATGCCAGAGTATTTGATGGATATGTGTTCATTGTGTGTAGATGTGGGACCAGTGTGACCTGCTGATTATGCTAGGAACAGGCGTCATCCTCGATCAGGGGTCGCTCCTACCGCCACAGGGGGACCAGCAGTAGCAGGAGATCTTCCAGCTGGGGAGGCTGAGAGGTTTTTTAGACGTGTCAAGCGTAACTTTACTGCACTCACTCGCATAGTTCCAATGGCAGAGATTGAGGACCTGCCACCATCTATGCAGCCTCATGTAGTGGGGGCACCACAGACGTGGGTCCAATTGTTTTAGTGTTTAGCCAATGCTGTGGACCAGTATAACAGGGCCCACAGGCCCTGACTTTAGCTATACATTTTGACGTGCCACGAGCACTACTTGTATATATTTTTTGAGGGCATAAGCCATGTGACTCGTTATTAGTCCTATTTTTGAGGTGCTTGCGTCCATCGATGTACTCTGGTTACTTTATGATATTATATATGGTTTTTTGGTCTTTTGTGTCTTATGGATAACATGTGCAAAAATTTATTTACATGCTTGTGTTTAATGTTCTTTTATATGTGTGCAAGATGCCAATCTAAAATTTGATTAGCTAGAGTATCTGTAACTTGGTTTAATCTCCTAGGAACATGAAAATATGTAATATAATCAAAGCTTCATTCTAAGAGACGTACCCTAAGGAATCATCAGTGTAAAGTTGGATCATGAACCCGATATACTCTTTTTAACTGAGACACAACCAGTTGAGCATTAAGATAGACCTAAAGATGAGAGATACCTAATGACAAAGCATCACAAAGCAACTCAATAACTGCACTATACTCGGCGAAAATATTTGTGGTGTCACCTAAGCATATACCTCTGAAAGATAATAACTTGCCTTGATGTGTAAAGCTTACCCAAGCTGTGGAGGCAAGCCTCCAAGTGTGCCAACTAGCACCATCCGCATACCCAACGAACACCTCGGAATCACTTGACATCTGCCACAGTGATGAAAGATAACATTAATGACACATCCATAACACTAAAAGAAACTAAAAAGTAATAGTATAAAGACTATACATATGTTACAAAACGTTACCCACAGTGACCTGCCTATGAGTAATACTTCTTGAGGTAGAGTCCATTTCTAGGCTCCGCCAGAGCATTCCCTTCAAAATCAACTAGATGATAAGCACCCTTTTTTAACACCTCTTTTATGATGAAAGGTCTGAACCACATGGGTTTGAATTTTCCTACCCCCAAGGGGTCCTTATCTTGGTCATAGACCAGGACAAGGTCACCTTCAAAGAAAATACGAGGATGAACAGACCTATCATACTGACACTTGACCTTATTTTTGTGAGCTTCGTTGGCCAGGGCCACATCACGATGTTGTTCATTGAGCTGCTCAAGGTATACTAACTGTTCTTCAAGTGGAGAAGTGTCTGGAAATAATTGTACTGCCAATTTTAGAGACGGGATCTAACATTCAATGGGCAAGACTGCCTCCAGCCCGTAAATGAGTTGAAAAGGTGAGAAATTGGTTGCAATCTTAACAGATATTCGGTAAGCCCATAATGTCGAGTATAACATCAAATGCCAATCTGACTTGGCTGAGTTGATAGTTTGTTGTAGAATGGTCTTCAGAGTTTTGTTTACATCTTCCACCTACCCATTGGCTTGGGGGTAGTAGGGTGATGAATGTTATTGTTGTAACCCAAGATTTGACATTAACTCGGTCATCATCTGGTTCTAAAAGTGACTGCCATGGTCAGTGACAATCTCTCTCAGGACGCCGAACCTTGCTATTATCTGATTGAATAAAAAGAGAGTTGTAGTCTCTCCATCATCTTTAAACATTGACATAGCTTTGACCCACTTTGTGAAGTAGTCTACATCTACGATGATATAGTGGTGCCCCCTTGCTGAAGGAGGGTTGCATGTAGCATAATCAATCCCCCACTTAGTGAAGGGACCAACTGTGATGAGAAGAAACATAGGAGCGGGATGTGCCCTCATATTCTGAGACAATATTTGGCATGGATGGCACTTCTTGACCGATTCGATACAATCTTTGATAAGTGTCGACCAGAAGTAACCTGCTCGTAAAATCTTTTGGGTTGTTTCCAACCCAGACAAATGACCACCACAAGCTCTGGTATGGAAATCGTTAAGCATGATAACTGCTTCCTCATGAGTGAGACATCGACGTAGGATGCAATCTACACCTCTTCGATACAATGTATCATCGATTATGAGATAATTATTAGCTTGATGGCATATGCATTGACGCTCATCACAAGAGGTAGTAGTGGGGCACTTCAAATTCTAGATATAGATAAGTATATCTCCGTACCAGGGATCCAAAGATGTGATCAAAAACATATCTCCACGGATAGGCGATTCTTCAGGCACATCGTCACCTGACTCAACCAGAAGTTCCGAAATAAGCTCTGTGAAGACCAATGACTTTTTGGACTTTGCTGAAATGAAGTCTAAGTCAAACTCCTAGAGGATGACTATCCATCTACTGATTTTTCCGCCTATTACCCATCGTGTCAACATGTACTAGAATGGATTCATGACAGCAATGACGGTGGTCTTGCGAAACAGAACATAATGATTGAACCATTGAACAGCATGAACTGCTGCCAATGCAAGTTTTTTGATGTGAGAATAATTGAGTTTTGGTCCTACGAGGCCTTGGCTCAGGTAATAGATCATGTATTCTGAGAACAAGTCATCTTCCTAAACTAAAACCATGCCAATGGTTGACTCTACGGCAGCTAGATATAATAAGAAATCTTTGTTATAGTTAGGTGGTCGTAGTAGAGGGGTAGTTGTGAGGGCATGTTTTAATGCATCGAAAGAGAATTGAGTGGCATCATCCCAGTAAAAGGGAACTTCTTTCTTCAGTAAATGCATAAATCCCTTGGTGATCTCAGCATAGTTGGCGATGAAGTGTCGTAAAAAGTTCGCCTTGCCTTGTAGACTCTGAAGTTGAAGAATTGTGCATGGGGGGGGCAACTGAATTATTTCCTCAACCTTGAGAGGATCGACCATGATCCCTGTCGTTGACACTATGAAACCTAAGAATCATCCTGACGTTATGCAGAAGCTGCATTTGTTTGGATTCAGGTGAATCCAAAAGTAGCGACAACTTTCGAAGATAAGTCGGAGGTGTGTGGGATGATCCATTCTCTTGTGAGATCAAGATGCTAAATCATCTAAGTAGGCCTCGACTATATGCTTGAGGTCATGGAAAGAAAAAGACATGGCCCGCTGAAAGGTTGCACCAACATTTTTAATACCAAAAGGCATCTTACGATATGTGAATGTACCCCAAGGACAAATGAATGTCATTTTGTGTTGGTCCTCGGGTTTGATTTGGATTTGATTATATCCCGAAAAACCATCCATGAAATAAAATACCTCACAACCAACACATTCATCAATGATCTTGTCAATGAATGGTGTTGGAAAATTATCTTTAGGACATGCCTTGTTCAAATCAAGGAAGTTGGTACATACACGAATCATGCCTTGTTTTTTATTGACTGGCACAAAATTCGACACCCATTGGGTCAAATGGATAGGATAGATAAAACTTGGCTTTATAAATTTCTCAAACTCAACCTTAATGGCTGCTTCTTTCTTAGGATTAACTGGACGAAGCTTCTGCCAAACAGGCTTGGCATCAGGATAAGTTGTGATTTCATGTTCAACTATTTTTGGATCGATACCTGGCATTTCCTCATAAGTCCAGGGAAAAAAGTCGTGGAATTCTTTGAAAAAATCTGTGTAGATTTGAATCTCTTCAGGGGAGCAGTCAGCTCCGACGAAAACATTCTCCATGACACCAGGGTTTCGGGAGATATTGATCGGTATAGTTTCAGCGATAGTTGCCATATTCCCCTCAGCATAAATTTTGTGTGTAGCTAAGAGATTAATAGGACACGACTGATCTCTCGTCATGGTCACGGTGAATTCTCCTGCTTCGATTCGGCTTAACTCTTGGAGAAAATATGATCGGTGATGAAGATCTTCCCAAGGTTTGTCTAGACTAGTCATTTCTTCGATTACTACTTCATCTGAAGGAAAGACTAAGTCTAACGAATTAGTGTTAACGAGAGAACCCTAAGCCCAAATAGGCTCGAGAAGTGGATCTAACTCTTGTGCAAGTGTCGGATCAGTGTTAGTTGAAGCTTGTTGGACTAAAGAGTACACTACTTCAATGGTGGAAAAGGGCATGGGCATACCCTGGTGACCAGCCTCATCCATAGTGGTGGCCAATGGGGAAGGAAGTATCCATGGATCTTCGAAGTAATTCATGCGGAACGACGAAACTTGAAAAATCTCAACCTTATGGTGATTGGATATAAATTTGATATCACCTTGAGGGGGCAGTTAATCGAAGGTACCCATCAAAGATGGGCACAAACCAACCCCTATGTTGACGACAACTGGTTGAGGATTATCAATCATCGGGACCGTGGATGCCCCCAATGCAGGGTCAGGTCTAGAGAAAGACAATTGATCTATGGTCACTATCCGGCCCTCATGTGGAAATAACAAGACCCGAAAAACTGTAGCGACCAAAGCTTGCATGGCATAAGTCCAACTCCTTCCTAACAAGAGATTATAGTTGAGGTGGGCATCGACTACTTCTACTTCGACACACACGGTCTTCCCTCCTAACTGCACGGGGAAAGAATGAATGATACCATGTGGTCAGAACGAACGACCGTCGAAAGTGGTGAGGAGAGTAGGTGACGGAGACAAAACGCGTTGGCCAAGGGCCTTCCAACATGCCAATGACATAACGCATGTTGAGGCACCCTCATCAACCACCATGCGGAAGATATTTTGAGTAAAAGTTTTCATGGGATAAGCCACTACTATCTGAAACGCTACATGGTAAGGCAGGCGAGGTTTTAAGTCAGTTGTATCCAGCATGATTGTACCCAGATTACAAGTCTTGGTAGATCCTAAAGCGGTTAACAAGGCTTTCCTCTGAGAAGGGTATCTTTGGAGGACCTCCAAAGCGGACATCGCACAAGGGGTTTGTGATAGATCTTCCACCACAGAGTAGTTCTAGGCGACCCTTACATTTGGGTTATGAGAAGCTTTTTTGAATGCTCCTTTGGGAATGTGTGTCATTGTTTCACCCAATGTCTTCTCAATCTGTAGAGGAAGAGATAGGAATTCATCTTCTTTACCCTTCTCAGAAGTGCCTGGTTTACTATAGTCATGCGCTCTAGTCGATATAAAAGCATCACCCCTCACCATATATACGTGAGGGGTTCTTAGCTGCCCCCTTCTGTGCTTGCAGAGGCTTGGGTTAGATTTCTTCCATGTTGAAATGGATTGGTTAACACATCAGGCTGTTGCTGCGTCAAAAACTTTTGGGCTTCGGAAAGCCGAGGACATAGATGGGTCAGATGGTCTTCCGCACACAAGTTGCATGGATACCTCACCTTCTGTTTCTCAGTGTTGTCCCCGCCAACATTATCAGTGGGTTTTTTATCCCCCTTACCCTTCTTTCATTGTTTTTTCTTTCCTTTAGGCTACTGGGTGGCCTTTGGGTTAGTCGATTTCACTGTGTGTACCTTCGACATTTTGGTAGCGGGGGTAGCCAAAGTAGTAGTTTGGCTGGCCGTTGTGTGTTGTATAGATAACTGCTACAACTGCTTCGTCAATTGCTCAGTGGGCTTTGTTTGTGCTGAACCAACAATACCATCGACATGTGGTTCGACTCTCTATCTAGTTTTATCCAGTATTGAGCATGGCACATCTGGCAAGATGTTGTACAATAAACCAGACTGAGAATAAATGAGCTCAAATTGTTGAGCCCTCATGATGGTGTCTTCTTCAGAAAATACTCCCGACATCATGACGTCTTTGGATAACTGCGGGACCAAAGACTTAAGGAACCACTCAAGAAGGAATGTTGGTGGGACTGGAACCTTAATTAGACTCTTCCGGTGTCTCCATTCTTGGTTGTGATCAGAGATATGGTCCGCTGTCGTCTGTTCGAAATTGGACAGCAGCTTTGTGCCAGCGTTGTATCTCACAGGCAACTGGAAATGGTTTAGGAAGTCCATTGCCAGCTCACCGAAGGAAGAGTATCTTGAGCAATTGAGCTCAATGTACCATTTTGTGGAACTCCCAATGAGAGTATGTTGAAACAATTGCAATTGTACGGAGTCATCTTTCAATGAGTTAGATGAGCACCAAAGATGGAAGGTAGTCACATGATCTCTTGGATCTTCGTTAAGCTTGGATTCAAACTTTGGAATGTGCGAAGGAAACTTCGTTGGCATAGGAGGCCAATGTGGATCATGACAGATAGTGTCATTCAACAACCTTGTCAAATCTGGTAAGTGCAAAGTCGCCAGGAAGGGTAGTTTGGGTTGTTGGTGATAACCTGGGAAAAAGGGACCTAGAGTTTGACTGGCACCAGGTTACCAGGAAAAGTTTGGCTACTGGCCCAAATTCTGGTAGAAACCATGGCCTTGGCTAGCATATGGATTTTGCGTATGTGGAGACATCATCGGCTGATTTCCAAAATAGGACATAGATGGTTGGGCATGCATTACATTCGAAGGACTTTGGGAAGGGTTGCCCCACGTTGGTCCCATGGGGATAGGCATGGTATTTTGCTAGGGTTCCATTGATTGTGGAAAGAATTACCCTAGATCAACATTCTGGATGAGGGAATGGATCCCTACCAAGAATTCCAAGGCCCTGATGCAGAAGAAGTTCCTAGGTTTGCCCCCTGTGCAGGAATAGTACCCTGCATAGGAATAGGTTGTCCGAAACAGGGATTGCCCCCAGTCAGGAAAGTGGCTGACGAGAAGGCGTTATTACCAGACGTTTCGGTCAAAGAAAATAGTGTTAAACCTACCAGCATACTATGCGAAGGTGGTCCTTGACTCCCCACTCCAAATAAAATATGGTGTGTAGGTTGCCCGACAGATTGCTGATGCGAGCCACCGAGTGAAGGGGATGAAGGAGGTATATGAATTCCTCCATAAGGGAAAGCGTTAAAAGGAGCAAGAGTGCCCCCCATGTGACCTTGCAGAGGAGCACTCGAGCTCCCTGCCCCCAGACCTGAAGTCTGTAAAATGGAGTAGGAAAGTACAGGACTTGTACCCAAACTAGGCATCCCATATGAGAACGGAGGGCCTGTCGCACTTGGTGTGAAAGGGGTTGTGACTGCCGCCAAAGACGGGATCGGACCACTATGCAATGTAGAAGTAGTCAATACCATGGTGGCTCAGACTGGTGACGATGCTTTAGGAGGTGAAAACTCTCCTGTGGTGACAACCGTAGTGGGAATTGAAGAATTCCCAGAAGGAGTAACAGTGTTTGTTTGCATTGTTGTGTGCAACACTGTCTGGCATTCGTAAAATGTAATTGGTACGATGAAAGGTGCCAGGAAATCAGTGGTTGGGGTTTCAACCAAGCCAAGAGAATTTTCTCCAAGGTCCAAAATGGTATATTCCTCTGGGTGTTGGTTGGGCACAATTGCTTATGACCTGGTCACTTCAAAAGACCCTTGTTGATCTAGTTTTTGCCTTAATGGGGGCGGGGGTGGCTCCAGTGTAACTGGTGACAGACCAAGAAGCCTTCGTGATCGGTGGAGCTTGTGATCCTCCACTGTGTGAGAAGATCAAAGACACTCTAGGGTAATCTAAACATTCAACAGTAACAAACGCTAAAAAAAATCCCTATAAGATAAGATAGGAAAACTCTAAATTAATTGGAAGAACAATTAGAACAACCAACACTAGAGCAACTTACCGGTGCAAGTGCAACTCAAAAATGGAAGCACCCTATAGGTATACTCTGAAAATCATGGCTCGATGTCTTTCCTAGGTACCGTGTTATACCCCTACAGTCACCTATGTATGTCCCTAAAAATCATAGGCAACTTGGTTGCCAGTGCGCGAACAGTCACTAGGCGGGTACAATCGAAAGTTGGGTAGACCACAATGAGCAGGGTATCAAGCTTGAAACCTATCAAGGGTATCGAAAGCAAGTGGTCTGGAAGAAAACTAAGGACCTCAAACAGATTCAAGACCCACGAAGCCCCATGGCAAATGCAATCGACGAAATCCCAAAACAAGCCCTCTATATGTGTTCTCCACTACGATTGGTCCAGCTTTAGAGGGGTTATCTCCACTACCTTTTCGCACGTGACCTTGTGTTTATCCCCTATGTTAGAGGGGGGTCCCGGATAACTTTCACAATACTGGACTTAGACACTCCCTAACTCAGACTCCAATGTTTGATTGTAATGGCCTTGAAGAGTTTCCTCTCCAACCTAATCCAAGGCCCTAATCCTGAACTAGTTGGTTAACCCTACAAACATAAAAGTCTAATAATTTTTATATTTAGCATTAATTTTATGGTT
Organism: Picea engelmannii; assembly: GCA_009831015.1. Lineage (NCBI taxonomy): Eukaryota > Viridiplantae > Streptophyta > Pinopsida > Pinales > Pinaceae > Picea > Picea engelmannii. The sequence continues at coordinate 98,879 of ML789314.1, forward strand.
TTTCCTTATGTCAAGGGGTATGAAAGTGAAACTGATGATGTGTAAAAGATGAAATAAAAAGTGAATAAAAAGCTGGAAACAAAAACTTTTACTTAATGCAAAATTTCAACAACTTTCCAAAATATTTTTTTTTTTAATTTTCTAAGATTTTGGACAACAAACTCAAAAGAAATTTCACTTGACTACAAGCTACTTCTGATCTAAGTAAACTGCAAAAACTTATGAAATAAACAACTTTTCTCTAGCTAATAATGTAGAAACACACTCTTCAACCAAACAAGAAAATGAAAGAGATTTTTTTTTTATTTAAATGTTGAGAAAGAAAAAAAGGAAAAATATCGACAAGTAAAAAACCAAGAAAAACAATCCTGGCCTAATCGCAGATCACAAAGAATCACTTCAATAAATCACACACTAGCAACTTTAAAAAAAATGACTCTCGCACTTGTCTAAAAACCTTAACGAAAATTTTTTAATGACAACTTTTTAAATGAGAAAAAGCAAGCTAAGGGCAAGATTAATCCTAAGCTATTCACTGCTAAGACAGAGATTCAAATACCTGAGAGGTATAATGCTCATCAAGGGAAAGGATGAATGCCTTACCCTCAACAAAAACTATCCTACACAAGCACGCTACTGATAAGCCAACATCAAGCATGTGAACGCAAGTTGTATAGAGACAGAGTGCATGTACACACGGGCTGACCTTGTACAGGCCGCGTGTATCTCTAAACTCTGAGAAAAAATAAAAACAGATAGACCAAACTAGGAAGAGACCACTGATATTGATAACCAGGGTCTCCTGAAGTCTTAGACACTCTTTTTAACAAAAAAAAGAAAATGATAAAAGGAAAAATTTCATAAAAACAAACCAATCTAAAATAAGACTGCAAACAATCAAGACTCAAACAAAATTCTAGAAACCCCTGAAACTGATTGATTATAACAGGGAAGAGGATGACTGCCTCAATTTTTTTTTTCTAGAATCTACATGCTACAACTACTTCTTCAGCTAGCATTCGCACATGGGATATAAGAGAGTAGGGCGTGGGTACACACATGCATACCTTATGCAGGTCACGTGTACCTCTGTGGGTCTCAAAAAAACACAGTCAAGCAAATAATAGAGAAAGCTGGTATGGAAAACCAGACTCCCTGCTAGCTCAGACCTTACAGAAACTAAAAAAACAGGAAAGAAAACCAATCTTTTTAAAACTACCCAAAAACAAATAAAATTCCATGAACCCTAGAGTCTCCCCAGTATGGTCACCAATTCTGTTGTGAGGGAAATATCCTTACGGACTAGCAAATAGGGTTAGACTTTGCATGCAGATATGACCTAGATAAAATCTACTTTCTACCTTCATCCCTAGAATTAAATCCCATTTATTTTCAGTAAATGCATGGCTAGATCAACCTACCTCATTCTGGGCGTTCGATGTCGATCCCTTGTCATACTTGATTACTTGTTCGCAGTTCTCCTTTCCAACGCTGACAAAAAATTGAGATCGGCCACCGCTCCACGAACTTGATCCTAGGCTCATCTTTAACTGTCCTCCAACATCTTTGCTTTGTATCTCTTCTGGCACAAGGAAGGCTAAAGGGTTGGGACAATGGGAATATGCAAATGGGTAGAGTTTCTTTGCTATATTTTTCCTCTTCCAAATGGGACCCCTACCCCTTCTTTTATAGGCTAGAAGGAGCTAGGTATTTGGATGAACCCTCGTCCATGCATGGCCAGGAGTTTTAGTTAACTCACCCATAGATTTTTTGTTCCATCGGAAACTTTCCTTTTTGTGTGCTTTTATTGGTCCACGCAGGTTGTTTTAGGTTAGCCAGCGTGTACACGCATGCAGTAATGGAGTAGGGCACGTGGGCCCTTATAAAAGAGGTTTTTTTAAAGAGTTGTTCAGTAGTGCTTTGGCAAAAAAGGGATCTGAGATGGCCTGATGCCAGGTAAGCATGTATGGTGCAATTTAGGATTATAACACTCCTACAATCATGGATCCAGTTTCTTTAAAAGAGAACAACAACTTCAACAGATTCACTAAAAATAGAAAACCTGACTTTGCAAAATGACAATCATAACCAAAATATTCTTTAAAATCATTCATCATGATCAAAATTCAACCATATTTTTTTGATAATTCATCATATGCATAGTTGGACACTCTGTCACCCCTGTACAACAAATCTTCTACGCAACAGTAACCTACAGCAAAAAACACAGCGGATTGCGCAACAAACTGGGAAAATAGGTGTTAAAGATGACATATTATCTCATGAATAAAAAATGATTTTTCAAAAATGAGAGAGGTTTGTGTAGATAATATTGTTATAAATAAAAACCTCTTTCAGTTTAATGAAATTCATCTCCAACTGGCTGGAATACGTGTCGCAAACAAATGTCTCAAATAGGAAATCATGCAAACTAAAAAATAGGGCTCAAAGATTCATTCGAATCTCCCAATCCGTGACACTGTTTGCAAATATGAGAGAGGTTTTTATTATTTGATTTTTCCTAGATAGAAAACTCACGGGGATTTTCATAATTCCTCTCCAATTTCTTAGAAACTGATCTTGAAGTTTACCATTAAACCAGTGATTTACGTAGCGCGCCATGTAGTCTATGCGCAGAAAAATCCTCTACGCGAAAGCATCCTCTGCGCGACGGCATCTTTTGAGCGATAGAATCCTCTGCGTGATAGAATCCTCTATGCGACGACATCTTCTACGTGATGCCATCTTTTGGGTGACATAATCCTCTACATGACAACATCCTATACATGACGACATCTTTTGCACGATGACATTTTTTGCGCGACAGCTGAAAGAAGAAAAATCCTTTGCGCAGCGAACTTGCAACGAAATCTTTTGTGCGACAGCTGAAAGAAGCAAAATCCTTTGTGCAACGAACTTGCACAACGAGTATTCTTTTGAAGTTTTCAACGATACTGATGACATGGGGTGTCATGATTGTTCCTTTTCTAACCTTATGAAAGGTGGTGATGAACCATAATACCTTTTGACATGATATTCGCCATGACTCATCTAGGAATTCCTTGATTTTCCCAAGATCATGTCATGACTTTGAAAACTTTGGAAAAACCTCTAACTCTAGCTATGAAAATCATGGTGCTAACAGTCCTTACAAATCTTCTTACCTAGCTTACTATGTGTCTTTGGTACAACCTTGCAGAATATTTAAATCCCTAAAGAACTAGCAATGTGGACATGTGGGTCCTTTACAAATCCTTTAAAACTCCCTAGAATGTTGTTTATACTAAGAAAGCTCTTGAAAACTATCCTAGATTTGAAAACATGTGGGAATGTATGGGCCCATTACTTTGATCTTTAAACTTCCCTAGATTGTGATCTAAACTAAGAAATATTTTTAGAAACTATCCTAAGATTGCAACATGTGGTAATTTATGGGCCTTTACAAAAACTTTAAGATGATTTCAAAAACTAAAGAGGAACCCTAGGGGGGCTTTGTCCTCTCCTAAATATTTTTCTAAGGGAGATGAAACTTCCTTTCAACCACCTTTTCTGATTCCCAATATCACACTAGGGTGTGAGGGAATAGAATTATTGAAGGTTAAGATTGGTTTCTAGTCCCAATTTAAGTGATTGTGTAGGAAAAGAAATAACTTCAAATTAAACGTTTACAAGCCAAATCAGCCATCCATGTGTAAACAAAGAAAAGAGAAGAATATTTATTCTTTTTATCCCTAAGTGCTTATGTTAGCTAACCTTTCTTATGAGAAAGGACTCTAAGTGGAGTGTAGTTTCCTTACAGAGTGTAGGAAAATAAAAATTTGAAGGCTAGGGGCCCTCAAACCATGCATAAAAATATGAAGGCTAGGGGCCCTCAAACCATGCATAAAAATCATTACAATTTGAAAAAACTAGACTTATGCGCAGGCTACAGCTCTGACAGGTGCACAATGTGTAGATTAATGAAGCTTGTGGTGTGCATAGTGTGCATCTTTGGGCCTTGAAAGCCATGCACTTCCTGTCACGCATCGGGGGAGAAATTTCCAAGTGAAATACTCCTTCCTCAGCTCTAAATTTTGACTTTGGCAAGTTGGGTTAGGCCGGTTTTGGTACCTGCATGTCAAAACAATCAAAATGAAGTGCTCTCAAGACTTAAATAGGGAGGAATTTGATATTGATCCCCAGTATGGTCACCAATCTGTTGTGTTGGTTTTGTCACATGGGTGAGAAAAAACACAACACTTTCATGCTTAGTTAAGTCAACTAAACAAGACAAAAATTTGTGAGTTGATTGGAAAAAACAAATACACATGAAAACAAAGAAATACAACTAAAAACAACTAAGAAATAAATGTTAGAGAAGATTGAGAAACTAGAACCATGAAAATCAAACAATTACCAACATATAGCTACCAATGGATCAATAGATTGATAGGCTCAACACCGTAGAGAAAGGTAGGGACTTATGAGTCCCCTCTTCCTCTTCCTCCTTGGGAGAGATCTTCAGTTCATACAATAGAAGAAATGAAAATGGTGAAGAAATACAATGCCTACTCCCTCAAGAGGTGAGTGGAATGGCCTATTGCAATGGTGCTTGAAGGCCTCAAAGAGAAAAGAGGAGTCTCAAAGATGAATTCTTGTAGCATAGAAATACCTTGAAGATCTTATTTTCTTATCAAACCCATGGCACATATTTATAGCATCCATACATGGCAAGATATAATTGGTTCATAGTGTGAACAAGGGGCCTTTTAGGGCACTTCATATCCCTTGACCAACCTCCAAGCTAGATTTCGCTTAGATATGAGTGTCAAATCATGTTGGGGGTTGGAATAGAAGTGGTTGAGGGGGCAACAAGATTCATAAATGCATCGTTCATAAGAGTGCACGACTTTTCTCGTAGACAGTCGTGCATAGTGCGCATAGTGCGCGCTGAGTCCTATGTTGGCTTGCTCATTCTATGCACTGTGAGCACGCTCCCTTTGGTGAATTTGCGCGCTTTGATTTTTTTAACCAAGTATATAGTCTTTTTCCTTTTTGGTGGACTATGGTGTTGTAGGTGGACTCATGGCTATTGACATTGATGTTTTTCTTCAACCATTGTGTGCAATGTTGCGGACAATTTTTCAATGATAACAACCATGTCTCGACATCTTCATCCTTCTTGTGCTCACCATCAAATGTAGGAGGTTTGATATTGTTCATTTCTCCTTGCAGTTCATCCACCCTGTTGTGGTCGTTTCATCACTTGGGTGAGAAAAACAATGACACTTGCATGCCTAGTTGGGCCTGCTAGACAAGACATAGGTTAGTGAGTGGGTTAAACAAGACAAACACATGTAATAAAAAAACTAACTAATTAAAACAACTAAGGTAATAAAAACTAGAATGCATAAGAAACTTAGAACCATAAACAATCAACCAATGGATAACTATATTAGTTGGCAAAAAAACGTAGAGAAAAATGAGGACTAATGGGTCCCCTCTTCCTTCTTGGGAGGGCTCTTGAGTTCCCTAATGGAGAGATCTTCTTACAATGGAAGAAAAAAAATAGCAAATGATGAACAAAATCAATGCCTATTCCCTCAAGAGGTGAGTGGAATGGCCTATTGCAATGATGCTTGAATGCTCCTAGAAGAAAAAAGGATTCTCAAGGGAGAATTGAGGCAGCATAACAATACTATGAAGATCTTGTTTTCTTAGTGCACCCATGGTCTCCATTTATATCATTTATTCAAGGCAAAATTCAATTGGTTCTCAGTGTGAACAAGGGGCCCTTTAGGGCACCCTTTAGTCCTTAACCAACACCCCATTCAGATTTCTCTCACATTTGGAGGTCAAATCAAGTTGGGAGTTGGTCCATAAGTTGTTGGGGGGATGACAAGAACCATAAATGTACCGTTCACAGGAGTGCATGACTTTTCTCATACACAATCGCACATTTTGCGTATTGTGTGCTCTATAGGCTTTGTTGGCCCGTGCACTGTGTGTGCTCTTCCTTTAGTGAGTTTGTGCATGTCAATTTTTGCCCAATTGTATAGTTTTTTCCTTTTGAAATGAATTTTGGTGTTGCAGGTGAACTAATTGTTGTTGGCATTGTTGTATTTATGTAACCATTTGCGTGCAATGTTGCGGATGAAATTTCAATGATAACACACCCCAGTCCTCTTCTTATGATTCCTGATAGGGGATGAACTTGAGATAATGTGTTCTCTCCTATTGGAATGCCTTGGGGAGTGATGTTGATGCCTGCTAGCACTCCTTCATCTTCCTTTCTCCTCAGGAGACCTATGACTTCCTAATTTGCTTGAGCCATTCTCCTTATCCAATTTCTTTTAAATTCTTTCCAGGCTCTACATTAACTTCATATTGAATTTTTCCTATTGCTCGTTGGATTTCATAATCCTTTCATTATCATCTTCATGACCTTGGACATCTTTCTGCAAATTTTTAATGGTCTCTACCATATTCATGTTTTCATCCTTTCCTTCTCCATGTCCATTGGAGTTTGTTCCTATAATACCCACATGGACATCCATCCCTCTGATCTCATATTCCTGGATGAAAGCCCCATATATATCTTCCATTGATCTACACTATGTGATTATCCTGATATGATCTAGTTGTTGTTAACTCTGCAAACATTTGTAGCCAACAGAACTTTGTCAGGCTAACTGACTCGACAATTTAATGAAAATATGAACCATTCTGGTTTAATAATATATATCAGACTTCTTTCTTCTAATTTTATGTCAAATTGATTGTTCAACTCAATTTTATGGGTGAACAGTTATGTTCTCCTATCCAAGATCTTTGCAATGACTTATGCCTTACTCAATTTTGAGTCTTGAGCTAAAAGTTATGGATATTTGAACAATTCTTCTTCCTAGGATGTAATCCTATACAATTCTTCTTCTTTCTCAGAGATAAATTGGCTCTTGGATTTGTGTTGGATCATGTCTTCAGGTTACATGTCTTCCTTACATCTTTATGCATGGGCCTGTATCAATCGGTACCCCACAGACTCCTTCTTTTAGCCCCTTTCTATTGTTGAAAACTACAATTCAACACTAGCCCTCCTTTATTTCGAATGAAATATCATATGGCCAAGGGATAGTTCCAAGAGCTTAGATGATATGAGTTTATCTGGAGCTTCGGTACTTCAGGCTTCAGAGGCTCTTACTACCTCACACCTTATTTCTTCCAAATGCCAAACTAGAGAATTCTTTCATGGTACATCTTCGGAGCTTTGGGACTTCGAAACCTCGAGCTTCGGAAGTTCTTCCTACTCCACACCTCGTTCCCTCCGAATGCTAAACTAGAAAATTCATAGAGAAACTCTCCGGATATTTGTGCTTTGGAGGTTCTTGCATCAATATACTCACATTCCCCTAAATGTCGAATTTCTGAATTCTCGGGTTGGCACTTTTGCGTTTCATTACTCCGATGCTCCCCTGCTTTGGGCTTCAAAATTTTGGACCACACAACATGAAAAGTTCCCCGAACTCTGAATGGGTGAACTACTTTAGTGATCCTAGGCTCCAGAGCTTTGGACTTCGAAATATCTTGCAACAATATACACACATTCCCCCGCATGTCAAATTGGAGAATTCGTGGAGTCTCATCAGCAACCACACACCAGGGGGTGCTACATGGCAGAAATATGGAGCTGACATGTGTCCCAATCCGATGGTTGACACAATCCAAGTTATAACTAGCAAAAAAGGTCTTTGAAAAGCATGAAACAAGATGACATGTGGAAAGCATCAAGTGGGTCCACATGACCCTAGGTAACATCATCATACCACCTCACTTCAGCGTTCCAGGACTTCGACACTTTGGGCTTCAGAATATTTCACATCCACATACTTGAAAACTCCCGAATGTTGAACTTCCAAACAATTGTCCCCTAAGCTTCAGGACTTTGGAGCTCTGAGACTTTATAACTTCGGGCTTTGGAGGATTTTGTTGTTGAACACCACCCCAGCCTCGAACTATTGGATGTCAAAATTCCAAACACCTGCTAATCTTCAGACATGTTTCCCTGAACATAAATGGTCCATATTGGTTCCAAACTTCGGGACTTCAGAGAAAAATCCACTCCGTGCATCCACAACAAGATTTCCTCGAACGTCAAACTACTTAACCACTTGGGGGATCCAACAATCCTCCTTCTCCTAAATGATTTACGGTGTATATCCACTATGGGACTTCAAAGCTTCAGGGATTTTTCCTCCTTTTTTCAAAATATTAAAAATTGTCGAAGAAATGAAGTTCCAAGGACTTGAGGGGTTATCAACCACGCTACTTTCCTAGATCCAATGGTTGTGAGAGATATACCTTTTCTGGAACAGATCTGATGGCCCAAATCTAAATTTGTGGCCCCAAAGCCATGAATTTTGTGGTTTCTTTCCTCTGCTGGATTTCTCGAACCACTAAACCTCATGAGCTTCTTAACACAACTAAGGTGTGCGCTCGGTGCCCCCTTGGCACTCATGGATGCTCTTAAACTCGAATTTTGTCCATTTCGACAACAATTCACTCTGAAACATTTTCTTCAATTTCCACTTACACGTCCCAATCCAGGATCAATGTTGAAAACCGAAGCTCTGATACCACATTGTAACATACCCAAGCTTAGACCTGTTGGGCTATGCCATAGTTAAACTCATACGGAACTTAATACATTGTAAGATACCGAGCCTACCCAAACTGGTTCATGCCACATAAAAAATTATAATAATAATTTCATATACATATATAACTTTAAACAGACAAACACATTTTGCTAATACACAAATTCATGCAGAAATAACAGTAAGCCTATACATACAACATACACAGGTAATACTCATAAATATAAAGACATGTACAAATACACAACATGCAATTGAAAAAATAATTGGTAGTTATGTTTTTATAGAAGACCATCAACTACGTGCAGACCTTCCATGATCCTCCCAATCTTAGACCACATTTCTCATCACTCTCAGCAGGGGATCACCCCTGAGCTAGGACTAAATTCCACTCAGGTAAAGAGATTCCTAGGCTAGGCTAAGACAACTGGAAGTTACATGGTCAACAAGAAGGATTTTGTCACAGGATCCAACTCACACTAACAACTTAAAACCTCTCATTCCCACATTCCTGCCCCACCCCAGGAAGTGTGCCCCTTCTCTTCTCAACAATCCTTCGACTGCACCACTTCCCTTCCAAGGCTTCAGCAATAGGACGGACAAGAATTCTTATAGAACTATAGTTGTAGTTGGGATCCCTTAGGAAATCACTTTCCCATCACACTCTCTCACCTAGAGAGAGTTTCTCATAGGCCTGAAAACTTTCCTCTTCAGTCCCATGGGCCAAACAACCCACTTCTTCAATCCATCTCTTTATTCAACCAGCTACAAGCTCAGGTGAAGGAAGCAACATAAAATGGGTATGGAACAGGTGATGGCAGTAGAAACAACCTTCGGGTTTGGTTTAGGCGCTTCCCATCATATCAAGATACAGGTGTGCTACTCTTCCCAGGACGGGTATGGGTTACTGTTGGTAACGAGAATAGTATGGGATAGCTCAGAGTGCATGTAGGTTCTAGAGGTGTGTGAATGATGTAGAGGTCGGCGATGGAGGAAATGGATGCATGAGTGCACTTTTGAAATGGGAAACATGGGAAAACAGACTAATTTCCCTAAATATATTTGCATGTGCCCTGATTTATCCTTCCCTTAGTATTTTTGAATAATATTATAATATTCCTTTGGGAGGAAGCTCTCAAGCTTATCCCTTTTCCTAGGCTCTTAGCCCCTCCCTTTCCCTTCCTAGTGGAGTTTAGTCCCCCATACTCTTTTACCATGGTCGGTTTACATGCAACGATGTATTATATTATTGATATGAGTGTTTACATATATAAAATTAGGCTCACTACCCTTTAGCATCTAGGCTCTCTGACCTAATCATCACATAATCCTCCTAGTTTATAATAACCTGGCTCACTAGCCTATAAAACATATTTACAATTCAACTAGGGCTTGGTCTTGGGGTATTACATTTACACTCATTAATTGGCTTTGAAAGGATGTCTATTTGGTGTAAGTTTAACCCTTTTTCAGACCAAGTAAACTAATTTTGAAAAAGGAATACTCTAGTCACTAGTGGCTAGAAGAGTTCTCCTGGGTATTGTTTTATACTTTTTCATGCCTAGGGGACTAAATTTATGAAAACAAACATTCTTTGGACTTAAGTTGTAATTGTCTCTCATTCTCTTTCTTTCCTATTACCTCATCAATTTGCATCACTAGCCAAGCAGATCCTTGTTTATATCCTTTGCAGCTTGACACCCTGTACCCTAAGAGGAAACATTCCCCCAAGTGTCCACATCCTACATTCACCTCCTTGCATTGATCATAGGTATGTTCCACTATTGGAACTAGTTTCTTACTTGTGACACTCGTTTCCTCCTCTGTATCATAGCATTCATTTTCCTACGAAAAAACCAAAAACGTCGGGCGTGAAAATAATATTATCTCATATTAGCAATAGTCGTGTCACCTTTGAACAAAGCACAAACTTTTGAGTCCACTTTTCATCCAAATTTTGGATTTATCATGACCTTAGGAAGTTGAGCTCGTTACTTAGATTTTACTCCTTCGACTGGTTACTCTTACAACCCTATGGAGAGTTTGATTGGTGTTATAGCAAGATTTGCCTCACCATTGCAATCTTGCATAGAGGGCCTTTTTCTATTTCCCTATACAGACTTTGTTGGATTACTGAGAGGGGGGGTGAATCAGTAATAGAGAAATTTAATCCTTTTTAACCATATAATCCAAGTGTTATATAAATGAATCATTATCATCCAATAACTGCAAAGTAAATAAGCAATGAACAAATGAACAATCATACACATACACAGTACACCAGTGTTTTATGTGGAAACCCAAAGCGGGAGAAAACCACGGAATGTTTTTCTTATATATCTTGAAGAATTACATTCATTGGAAGCACCAACTTCCTTTGTTTTCCAACTACAACTGGAAGGAGGCTCCAACCCCCTAGTTTTTAAAACACTAATCATAAGTTAGTTGGTTTAGTTAGTTTACCTAACTATTATACAGTTACATGACAGTTATGGTCTTCTTATATTATATATGTACGTCTATGTACATGATTATCTAAAGCATTGATGAATATAGAGTATGCCTTTTCTACCAGTATTTATTTATCTCTGTTCATCATGGTTTCTTGATTGCTTCTGGTTTCTTGATTGCTTCTATTATTTCCATTATGTTTCTTCTATTTTCTTCATTATGAATCTAACAGTGGTATCAAAGCAGGTTTATGATATAATGTCTTGAGAATTCATAATTTATTAGTCTCTCTTTAGTCTTAAGGATATGATCATAATTTTTACTGTGCATGTTCCTTCTGCTGTCCACATTGGGAAAGGTCGAATGACTATTGAAATTGCAGTAGTGAACAAAGAAGCAACAACCTACGTGAGGAGAACATTTTCTTCACTATGAGGAGGATGCCAACAATCAACATGAAGAAGAAGATTGCTCGCACTCCTACGTTTTATGTTTTGCTCGCACTCCTGCGTTTTCTGTCTGAAGCGAATACAATTTGAAAGAAGTGGTCACCTTGGGGCGTGATCACAAGTCTGGTGAAGTGATGAAGCAAGAGAATCATTGCCATTCAAATAACTTACAGGTCTTGGTGTAATGTTGATTGTTTAAGAGCACCCAACCACTCTATGCATGAGCCTTCACTATACAAGAAGTTTAACAATGGAGAACAAGAAGTTCATTTCAACGGAAGAAAAAAAATCGCCAGTGGATAAAGGTACTCCAAAGATTTCCTTGCACAGGCCACAAAAGGAGAGCTGAGAATACCCGCCACCATTACAGACCCCGCGGTTGCCAGCCCTGGGAAACTTCGAAGGAGTAAAGGAGTACAAAGTCACTGCACATTGGGTGGCCTGCATGACTATCGAGTTTCAAACCCGTGACCTGGGAGTTGAAAGGTATGCGTTGCTATGGGGTTTCTTCTCGCATAGGATTTAGGGAAAATCAATTTATTTTTTTTATAGAGGCACGATGGTAAGAGAGGCACAATGGTGAGATGCCCCTAGATGCCCCATTGGTTAGCCGCTGCACCATTGAACATTTTAAAGAGCACAGGAGATTTTTGTTTCTGCATTCTTTTAATTAAAAAGGAGTGAAATTTTATATTTTAATTTTCAAAAATTACGTGTGATTTATTTTTGATATTATGTTGGTTATGTTGTGGAGAGTTAAACCCACAATGAAGTCCAAAAGTATTTTTCGCATGAATAAATATTATGTGGTTTCAATCTAGCCAATAATGGGAGAAGCTACTTGCAATTTGGAGATTTAATTGCAGTTTGGAGAGTAGAGAACCACCTCACTACATGTGCATGTGATTTCATTATTGAGTAAGTAGTGTAAAATGTGCGAAATATTTTGGTATTTTTGGAATGTGTTGGCAGCCAATTCACATTTTTCATTGTCTCATAAGCTGCCTACACCAATGTTTCACAAACATTGATTTTTCGTCGCAATTTTCAAATGAACGACGATTTTATTCTCTGCGCCTTTCCACACGCCTACCTTCGCTAAGTCTTCACGAGTGTAAGCATGAAGATTTCTCCTTTCGAGGTCATATTTCGATCATTATCTGAACTGCCAATATCTTTTGTGTCATTATGCATATTGCGCTTATCTTTTTGTTGATTTTTACATGATCGGCAATATCCTTTGATCGGTTTTCATACTTCGATGGATTATATTACTCGGTTTATTGAAAACATTTAGCCTTTGAATTCRCATTTTATGACTTGCCTGAACATTGATTCATGGAATTGAGCGGGGGTTAAGATTTATCTTTTGTGATCCTTATTGTTGATCCTTATCATAGCTCTTGGCATATCAATTTTATGTAATATCAAGTTGACACCTTRGTTAAACGTTTGATCGGCAAGAACATGATTTTGGGTTTTGAACTGCATGTCGGATGTTTTGAACATTATGGTATAACACTCGCACGCATTGGTATAATCATTGGACGTTCTTATATCGATTGTGTGACTGGATTTCATTTGATTTTGCAATACATTAGTATCTTGATTGGCTTCTTATTTGGCCTACTCAACCTTTGTTTCATGAGATATATGGATATTCATGCATATCTTTTTAATATAATGCCTATGGCTATTTTTGTAACTGTTGATATGTTGTTTTCATATATCGACACATTGGTTAAGCTATGGATATCGGTGGTTACATTGGCGCATAGTTGAGTTTGGTATTGATTTCCATTCGACTATTGGTATAACATTGATTGCACATGCATTTACCATTATTCATTGGTCGACCAATTGATGTAATTGTTGAGCTGTGTTATAGGGGATATTACAGCTGTAAACACCTGCCTCCTTACCAGGAATTTAGCTATTCCTCACTTTCCACGCTTATGCTCGCTAATGTGATGGTTTCCTTAGATTCGCAAATCATACAGAGGGTTTCCCATCCATACTTTTATTGTTGTTTGGAGGATTGTGCGAGTTTAGAGACTGGATTTGAAAATTTCATGTAACAAGTCGTCCTGGATATAAACTCAAAATGATCTGCAATCGGGCTGAGAGGTCGTGGTTTCCCTGGATGATCTAGGAAGGCATAGAGAGGTTGAAAATTTACAAATATCTTAGCTGATGAGTTTTCCAGTAAACAAGCAGAGAAAGATACAAAGGCACAAGGGGCTGCACAAGGTCAAGAACAAATGCCACAACCACAAATCTATAGATTTGGCCCATCAGTAAGGCGTCTTCTTGCTGAGTTTGAACTGGACATATCTTCACTTAAGGTTTTAGGTCCCCATGGGACACTCCTGAAAGGTGATGTCTTGGCAACAATCGCATCTGGAGCAGGTTCAGGAAAATCATCAGAGACAGCTAAATTGCACAAGCAATCTGAACCACCAAAAATGAGAAGACATTATCAGCACCAATAGCTCCTGTATCTTTGCAATCACCCTTGTCGCTGCAGTCATCTGGGATTTATGAAGACTTAAAAAACAGTCAAATTCACAAGATCATGCAAAACGTCTATGGGAATCAAAGCATGGGACTCCGCATCTTTATTTATCTGCAGATGTAATGCTGGATCCTGTGCTGGCTTTTAGAAAGGAACTTCAAGAAAGGTTGTGGGGCTTTCTTTAAAGGTCGTTCCTAAAGAAAATGCATATTGGAGTGATGAAAAGGGAGAGGTAGTTTTATGTGATTCGATTGACATCTCCATAGCAGTTGCTACTGAAAAGGGGTTGATGACATCAATATTAAAGAATGCAGACCAGAAGTCTCTGTCAGCAATCTCAACTGAGGTGAAGGAACTGGCAAATAAAGCACGGGTTGGAAATCTTACCCCTAGTGAATTTCAGCAATTCTAACCTGGGAATGTTCCCTGTAGATCGTTCCTGTGCAATTATCAATCCCCCACAGGCCTGCATCCTTGCTGTAGGTAGAGGCAATGGGAAGAAGACTCTAGTGGGCAAGGAAAAGCATGCTCTGTGACACAGATGAACTTATCACTATCGGCTGATCATCGAGTCTTTGATTATGACATTGGAGGTAAGTTTCTGGATGCCTTTTCCACCAACTTTATGGAAGCCAAAAGACTTCTCTTATGAGATGCCTGATGAGTTGCAGCCTGTTATCAAGCTACAATTCAGCTATATGTTTTTTGTCTTTTGACCCCCGGTTGATCCAGAAGGCATAGAGTTTTGTGGCTATTTAGTCATGAAAACACCTGAGCTTGTGGAGTTGGTTGATGATAGTAAGGTAATGGAGGAACTCATGAGTCTAGCTCCTGAGAAGGTTTTGTTGCGATGGATGAATTTTCATCTTCGTAAAGGAGGTTTCAAGAAAGTCGTTTCAATTTTTTCTTCAGATCTGAAGGACGGAGAGGCATATGATGTTCTGCTAAATACCCTTGCACCAGAGTGCTGTAATCTTTCCCCTTTGAAATCCAAGGACCTCATGAAAAGGCCAAATTGATTTTGCTGCAAGAAGAAAAAATCAATTGTAAAAGATATTTCAAGCCAAAAGACATTGTTGAGGGCTCTACCAATTTGAACCTTGCTTTTGTTGCTCATATTTTCCACCAAAGGAAAGGATTATCATTGGATTCTAGCAACACATCTATTGCAGAGACCATGAAAGATGATGAAGTCTCTAGGGAGGAAAGAGCTTTCCGCTTTTGGATGAACAGTCTTGGGACTGATACGTATATCAACAATTCCTTTGAAGATGTGAGGAATGGGTGGGTCTTACTGGAGGT
>ML789314.1:132963-144868 GCA_009831015.1 Picea engelmannii
GGTGTTTTGTCATAGCTTTTGCTTTTCAATATATCGACACTTTGTTCCATGTTTTGTATATCAGCTTGTTTATGGTTTGGTATTGCTTTAGCTATCTGAATCAAATGCAAATGATATAATCTTATTATTGATATCCATATCTTTTTTATTCCTAAATTGATAAAAGACATAACAATTATCAATTATTTTTAGTGAATGATAGCTTTGTCTTCTTCATAATTTGAATTGTAATATATAAGTTTGCTGCATAATAGGTTTCCCCTTTTGCAGGAATTTATAATCAAAAAATTGTTATGATATTCTTTTATGTCTTGTTTGTCCTGTAACATACTTCAAGAAGCAGCATAGCTGATCGTTTCCGAAAAGCTTAAGGACTTAACGGTGTGAGTTTCCCTCCTCCAATCAGCTTAGAAGCAATCATACGCAGGGCAGATTTGGAGCATTTCCAGGTCAATTAGTATTTAGTTTACTGCGTTTATTAAGTAGTTTAATATAGATATAATTTTGATTTGTTTTAATCTCAGTTAGTTTACTTTCTTATTCATAAATCATAAAATTAAAAAAGAGTTATCTTCGTTGTCTTGGGACAGCAAGCAAATTAGTTTCACAGGTTTATTCAAATCTGTAGATTGTATGTAATGTATATTTGTGAATAAACTGTAATTAAACTGATAATTAGATAGTTGATTTGAGTTATTATAAGAGTAATTTGTAGTTTGTAGATAGAATAGTTTGGATAGTTTATATTTTATATATTAGTTCTTTTATTTGTTTTATTAGTTTCTAGTTTCCTCTATTTTAGTTAGTTTCTTGTATTGAGTTGTAGTTAGTTTGCTTTATTTAGTTTAGTTAGATTACTTAGCTCAGATCAGCTTTTCTCTTTGGCTTCCTTAGGAGACCTTAGAGCGGCCAACGGAGCCGTTAAACTCGTCAGGGTGGTCCATTCCAAACGGCTTGGGTTATTTAGACAACCTTGGACCGGTTCCACTCTCCCAGTTGACGGATGGACTGTTTCTCCCGTCAACAGAATGAAGCAATATCAATTTTTAAATATCACTTTTTACAAAAGGTAAATTTAAAAGGCTTGGTGTGAGAGGATTTAGAAAGAATTTACTATATGAAGTATAAAGGATAAGAAGAGTGAAAATTTATATGGAGGAGCTTTTTTCATTATAATTAAATGTATATCAAGTTTTAAGGGTTTCTTTTCGTAGAGGAATTATAAGAACTATTGTTAAGAGACTTTGTCAGTATGGTTTTTGCAATGGAGTTATAAGGATGGATTTATAAGGTAGTTGTAAAAAAAAAAAAAGGTTTAACAAATTGTATTTGGTGTTATTTGTAAACCCACCTAAAATTGAATAAGGGGGTCTCTTTTAGGATTTTTGTATGCTTCTAATTCATTGGTTATCCAGCATTCAACGAACGATTTCTCTTGGCATGAACAACAGGATACAGATCTTGTAGTTTTTTAGCAGCATTCATACAAGGAATGATTGCTCTTCGCATGCACAACAGATACAGAACATATATCATCCATATTCTACATAATGGCAAGAATTGAAGAACTACTTACAATATTGCGCACATTAATTAACTCAACTATAGAATCTACAATTGCAATAAACAAGTGCACCCTCAGTACAATGATTACTTGTTTACAAGTAACACACAAGAAGATTGATATGTTCAAACTTAAAAAAAAATTGTTGTTTGATGAGTTAAGTTTGCTTCGACACCAACAATGTGATTTTAACAAACACAATGACATCAAGGATGAGAATGAAGATGCTCAGTTCACTAGTAATGAAAGTCATAAAAATGAAGATCAGTTAAATGAAGTCCCTATGTCAGAAAAAGTTGCGGATAAATTTATTGTTCGACCATGGGAAGAATTACGATTTAAACGAAATTGATATGGATCAGGATATGAAAATGATGCTAACAACCTCTTTCATATTCCTAATTATTGTGAACCTGTTTTATTTGTGAGTGGAGGTTTTTTGAATGATGATAAGATGATAGAGCTTGAGGATATTGGTAAGGAATAGGTACAGGATATTGTTGATGAAGATGTTGTTACAGATATTCCATATCATGATAATAAGTCAGATAAAGAACCCATACAGTGAAAACACTGTCACCTGTTTGACTATCATAAGTCAAACTATTTTGATCTTCACCCATGCAAATTTTGTGGGAAGACAAATCACCCCTTTGTAAGATGCCAAAAGCGCAAGCGGAAACAACTTCATTTTGAATGGTTAGGGAATTGGCGTTGGTGTTTGGAAGCCAATTTATTGGAGCAGTCTTATCAACGGATTTATACACAAGTACAACCATACTTGATTGGTGATATTTCTACAGTTGACGGACATGAATGTTTTTCAGGATTGGATGATAATGATATAGGGTATGATCAGGGCCCAGTTGATGTAGTCTTCTGAGTTGAATACCGATTCTTCAGACTCTGCCAGAAGATAGTTTGATGTGTTGGATCTCTTCTTGGCCATACTTGCGAATGACGGTCAAGGGAATTGGAACCACTTGTTCCTGATAGGAGGGGAATCTAGTTGTGTCAGGTTCCAAGTTTGATTTTAGTTTAGTCAGGTTCCAAGTTTTATTTTGAGTCAGGTTCCAAGTTTGATTTAGATCCTGTGAACAGATGATCAAATATGCAACCTAGTTCCTAGTATGTAGTCTTATTCCTGAACATATTGTTCTTGATAGTTTGTGGTCAGCTTAAAACCACCAATTGAGTAGAAGACATGAAGTTATGCTTGTTACATTTTTAGATTTTTGAGCCTTGAGCTTTTGTTAGTTTATGGTCAACTTAAAACCATGTCATTTAGTAGAAGACATCAGCTTCTACTAGACATTTGATTTGTGGTCATCCCGAAACCACTAGATGGGTTTGTGGTCATCCCAAAACCACCAGATGAGTTTTTGGTCAACCTTAAACCACCAATTTAGTAGAAGACATCATCTTCTGCTATTTTTTTCAGAGTTCAAAGAGCATCTTCAGCCATCCCTCTGAATATTCGCTTGACACATGTGATTGTCAAGTAGTGGCAGTTTTTCAAGCAAGAACAAACTTATGATTAAGGGGGGATGTTAAAACACTAATCATAAGTTAGTTGGTTTAGTTAGTTTACCTAACTGTTATACAGTTACATGACAGTTATGGTCTTCTTGTATTATATATGTACGTCTATGTACATGATTATCTAAATCATTGATGAATATAGAGTATGCCTTTTCTGCCAATATTTATTTATCTCTATTCATCATGGTTTCTTGATTGCTTCTATTATTTCCATTATGTTTCTGCTATTTTCTTCATTATGAATCTAACACTAGTTTCTCAGGCTACAACCTGAGGGAAGCTCCAATTCCCCAATTCTCTGGATACAACCAGAATGAGGCTACAACCCCCTATGTTCTCCAGCTACAACCAGAAGGTGACTACAACCACCTGTCCTTGCCCCATCCAAACACCCTGAAGTAGAAGTAGAATGATGGAACCACTGTCACACTATTACTGTGAGATATACCATTGTAAACCTATACCATATAAATCTGAACCATGCATCAACCTATACCTCAACCTGTAATCAACCTGTACCATAAACAAGTGCATCCGCCATGCACCAACCTGTACCATAAAAAAGTGAATCCAACCATGTACCAAGTATGTACCAATCATGTGTCAACTACTCATCAATTATGACTCATCAATATGTACCAACATCATCAACTATACACCTCATGTATGTGCCAACTCATCAACTACTTGTCTCAACCATGTACTCAACATGTAACTCAGCCAAAAGCCCTCATCAATTTCATCATACAAATATGATTTGTAGCTCTATAATAGACCTAGTGTATATGATCACATTCCTACAAACCTTCCTTAACTTTAACAACAAGAGACTAGCATTTTCATCAAACTTTTCTTTAGTCTCACATGCCTAGTTTTGGATTAGTCAACAACCCTAACTTGAAGTAATCATAAATTTCTACCTATAATGAATAAAGATATTAAACTGATACACAATTTTCTTTAGTGTGTTTTATTCAATTCCTCCAGGTGTCACTACTTGGAACCTCCCAGAAAAGGAGTTATAGAAAAAATGGCACACCTTGTTGAATTCTGGCTTATTCTAGAGAGTGACCTTGTAGAGCGTGCCCCACATGGAATATTTGTTGAATCGATTTGAAACTATTAAAAATCATAATACAAATTGTACTCTAACTAACACATTTGTTCTTACTGAATTTGGATCTGTTATGAAGAATTTATGACATTTGTACCCGAAACACTTGTTTTTGACTAGTTTCGGGACTAGCCACAAACCCTATTTTCCGCAGAGTGTAACTCCAAAAATACAATGACCCACAAGCTGAATTTTTTAGCACATATACTTGGATATGTTTCCTCAATGGAATATAAATTTCACAGTCTGAATGATTCTAGAAAAATGTTATTGCGAAAATGGTGAGATGACCTGTAAATAACATACCTTAGAAAGCATCATCAAAATAATTTATCCTTCCTTGAATTCCGACCTTCTTTTCTTCACCTTCCCTCAGAAATTCGGCTTAGATATCCTTTGGTTACCTTAGACACCTATAGGTATTCAATATGCTCAAGTGTATCTTAAATGAGAGAGCCTTGCCTCTTATTTATACTCTCCAAGTAGCTTCCTTAAAAACATCTTCTAGGTCACTTTGCCAACTTTCCTTATTTTAGGATTAACTCACTTCTAGTTTCTCCATTGAATTTATTATTTAAATAATTTATTTTATATTCACTTTGAATTATATTACACTCATCACTTCACTTTATTGTTTAGCTTCTAAAATCTTTTAAACCACTTTGACTACTTTGACCTTTTGGGGCTTCTAGATGACATATGAGGGTCCTCCAACTCTGTAAGGCCATAACTCTCAAACCGTGAGGAGTTATGTAACGTTCCACATACCACCATAAATGGAATGACATTTAATATCCATATAGAATAGTATTACCTTCAAATATAGAAAAAATCATACCGTTATCCATCAAACCAACTTGGGTCCATTACCCAAACCTAGGTTCTCCAACTTCACATGGTCATAACTCTCTAACCGTGAGGAGTTATGTGACGTTCCACATACCACCGGAATTGGCATGACAATAACTATCCATATATGATAGTTTCCCTAACAAATTCATTTTCCTTCATCTCATTATTCCATAATTAAGCATGGGTTATCTTAATCCGCAAAGCGTCTTCCCGTGAGGGCTTTCACCATAAGGGGACCACTTTGGAGTGCATCCATATTTACTTCTTATAAACCATGACAAGACAACAATGAGTCATATTTACATCAAAAAATCTTGGGTCCATTACCCAAACCTTAGTGTTGCAGGGATTTCTTCAAGGGTTGACATCAATGACAACCAACCTTAATCAACAATCTCCCCCTTTGGCATTGATAGCAACACTCTGATGCAATACTAAAATCATATCACTCATGCTCCCCTTAGAACCATGCCTCTATCCTCTGCATATGATAAATATTCTCCCCCTAGAACCATGCCTCTGTCCTCTGCATCTAATAAATCTCTCCCCCTTTGTCATCAATGGCAAAGTTATATTTCCATCCAGGGTTGCTCCCCCTAACTGAATAGTCCTCTTATGGTTCTTCCTCATGTACATCTAAGACATATAATATAATCATTCAAAAAGCATTCCTTTTGGAGTGGAAATAACTCCAAGTCTTTGGTGAAGATATTCAAAGGCTTCCCGTGGAAGTGGTTTTGTAAATATGTCTGCCACTTGTTCTTTTGTGCCCACATACTCAACTCTGATGTTCTTTTCTTGCAACCTTCTCCCGTAGAAAGTGATACTTGATTTGAATGTGCTTCGTCTTTGAGTGCATCACCGGGTTCTTCAAGATACTAATGGCACTTGTATTATCACAATAGATTGGAATGGGATCATCATACTCAACATGTATATCTGTCAGAGTTTGTTTCATCCAAAGTACATGTGTACAACATGATGCTGCTGCAATATACTCTGCCTTGGTTGTAGATAAAGATATTGATTATTGTTTATTTCTTATCCATGATACTAAACACTCACCTAAGTAGAACGTTGCTCCACTGGTGCTTCATCGGTCATCAATACAACCTGCCCAATCTACATCTGTGTAGGCAATAAGTGATAGATCTTTTCCTTTTGGATACCATAATCCAAACTCTTATGTTCCTTTGAGATATCTGGAAATCCTCTTCACTGCTAATACATGTGATTCCTTTGGTGCTGCTTGAAATTGTGCCACCTGTCCAACTGCCTGCATTACATCTGGTCTGGATGTTGCACATATAGTAGGCTGCCAATCATTGACCTATATTGCCTCTGGTCTGTAGACTTTGAATCATCATCTTTTCTCAACTTTCAACTGGTTTGCATGGGAGTGATAATTGGTTTGCAATCTTCCATTCCGAACCTCTTTAGCATTTCTATGATATACTTGGTTTGAGAAATAAAAATTCCCTGGTTTCTTTGATGTATATGAAGTCCCAAAAAGAAGGATAGTTCTCCAAGTAACGAAATTTCAAATTCATTCTACATATCTTTTATACATTTATGGCTTAACCTGTCATGATCACTACCAAAAATAATATCATCAACATAAACTTCAATTAATAAAATATTACCTTGACTTACCTTGATGTAGAGGTTTTTGTCTGCACTTCCTTTTCTCAACCCTGCCTGTTGTAGATACTTATCCAGGCTGGAGTACCATGCTCTAGCGGCTTGTTTTAGACCATATGAGGCCTTCGTTTAATTTACAAACATAATCTGTGTTCTCTGACAACTGAAATCCTTCTGGTTGTTCAATGTAGACTTCTTCTTCAAGTTCCCCATTCAGAAAAGATGATTTTACGTCCATCTGATATACTTTAACATTTTTGGACCATGCATAGGCTAAAAGCAAACAGATTTCTTCCATTCTGGCAACTGGGGAAAATGTCTCTTCAAAGTCGATTCCTTCAATTTGTGCATATCCTTTACCTACCAATCTAGCTCTGTTCCTTGTAACTTGTCCATCTTCATTTAATTTATTCCTGAAAACCCATTTTGTGCCGATCACATTCTTATTCTTTGGTCTTGGAACCAATTCCCAAGTGTCATTTTACTCTATTTGATCCAATTCTTCATCCATGGCCTTATTCCAAAATTCATACTTGTTGTCTTCTTCAAAACAGTTTGGTTCAATTGTAGATAAGAGTGTTAGGTGTGTTTGTTCTGGTGAATGGATTCTTCTTCTAGTCTCAACTCCTGCATATTTGTTTCCGATAATCTGATCTGAAGGATGATTCTTCTATACTTGTTTACTGGGTGTCTTTGGAGACACTTGTTGAACTTGCTCTTTTGTTTCTGTCAGATTCTCTTCATTGTCCTCTTCTACTTCATTTTCATCTTTTGCTTCTTCTTCAAAAGGTTGTTCCATTGATTCATTTTCTTCTTCCTTTGATTTTGGTCTGCCTATTTCATTAATTGTTACATTGATGCTTTCCACAATTTTGTTCAATCTCAGATTGTAACACTTGTATGCTTTCCTTTTACTTGAGTAACCAAAAAGTAATCCTTTGTCCACACGAGAGTCAAACTTTCCCATTCTTCCATCTTCTCTTTTGATGTAGCATTTGCTTCCAAAAACTCTGAAGTGCTTCACATTTGTTGGTCTTCCTTTCCATAGCTCGTAGGGAGTTTTGTTAGTGTTGATTTTTAGAATTACTCTATTTTGAATGTGAACTGTTGTATGCACTGCCTGTGTCCAAAAAATATCTGTCAATTTGTAATCCATTAACATTGTTTGAGCCATTTCATGTGTAATTATCATCCATTACGATAATGTTCCTTTGTCTCTGAACCACTCTCTGAACCAATCTATGAATCCATGCTCTCGTCCACTATCATATATCTATCCAAACCTACTAAGTGTTCTTACGAATCTATCTATGTCCGTACTTTCCAAGACTCTACTTGTGCAACTATCCATAATGCCAACCCATTTATCATTATACTATCAAATTGTACTTCTGTTATCTGATTGCTCTGAATCTGTCTTCTCAAACTCTGAAAGTTTCTCGAAGGATGGTTCTTTGGTCTGTCATAGCTATCGCATAGACTCTCCCTGTCTAATATTCATATTACTTGAGAGTCTCTAAGCCGGATGGCTCAAAAAAATTCCTACTCTGATGTGTATTCATCATCATCTTCATTGGTAGATTCATCATCATATTCATGGGTAGATTCATTATCTCTCTGAGCTCTAACTTCTTTATTTCTGTCTGTGGATTCATCTTTCACTACAATGTTTGAAAGTACAATCTCTTGAACCTGTTCCTTATTTACTTGCCCTTCCTTTCTTTAAGTTATTTTCCAAACCTTTTTGTATCTAAAATATTTCTTTTTCTCTGTAGAATTTTATTCATCTCGTTTTATTGCCAATCTTGTGATCTCTGGTACCTGGTATTTGTTCACTTGTTCTTCCTGTTTTCTTATCCATACTTTCTTATATCTTATATTAGTATTCTCTTTCATGGAAGTATCAATCATGCTTCTACAATCACTGGCTATGTGTCCATAGTTATGACATTTGTAACACTCAATGTTACGTGTGGCCACATAGGCACTTCTTGCTTGAACATTTATTTTATAATCCCTACAATCTACAACCTTATGTCCAAAGTTAGTACAATAAAAACAATGACCATAAAATAAATTTGCATACCTGGGAGTGAATGATCTTATTTGTGGCGTAGTCCTTCGAAATTTTTTTCTTGACAGATCATGATCATGATTGAAGCTTCTTTGTGGCTTGAACATGGATGGTCTCCTTAAAGATGTCTCTTCAATAGTTTTCTTAGATTCTGGTTGACCATGATTCCTTCCTTTGAGTACTTCTGTATAACTCTTTATATTTTCTTCATTCTTCTTTTCTAACAACCTAGAGTGCTTCTCTTCATTCTCTATAACTGATGTGGATGTTTCTGTCTCTTCAACGTTCTTGTTGAGCTTGACGATTTTACTTCTCAATGTGACAACTTCTTCTTCAAGCTTCTCAACTGTTACACGTCAAAATTGCTCAAATGGATAAGTGTCGCATTGTCCCTATCAGTCGTCGTAAGTGTCGCATCTTCCCTACAACTTTCGCAAGTGTCGCAAGTTGATCATTAGTGTCGCAAACAATGTTCAGAGATGATGCTGTGATAACGACACTAAGGAGGCACTTATGACACCTCATATGACTGATTTGAAGGTCAGGAACTGATCCACTGGAATCAAATAGCTCTTGACACCTGAAAGAGGCCCTGAAACACTGATTTGGAAGGGGAGTGCTTCTCTACTATAGCTACAGAAGCACTGGCGCTCCTCTGCTATGATTCAAGAAGCGTTATAACACCCCTTAGGCCCTTCTGGAGGAGCGTTGCTCACCTTAAGAGCGCTGGCTCTTTCCCAAGGCACAAAAAGAGCGCTACAACGCTCTGATACCCCTTTTGGAGGAGCGCTCCCTAATCTGGGTCAATTGTTAGCCCGTTGAGAAGAATAAGGGGAGGAACATTCGAGATTAGGAGGCAGTTGTGCTCGAATTCTTGTTCTCATCAACAGATCCCTGATCTATAGAGAAGGTTCCCAACTGGTTCTAAACATATCTCAAGAGGTTAGGCCCTTCCTAATCTATATAAACAGGTTCTATGATGGTGGAAAGGGGGGAAGAATGAATATGTGAAACTTATGATCTTGGAGGAAACTTACAGTCAGCCAAAGGAGATTGATCAGTGAAGCTGATGTTATCCAGGTTGTGGACCTTTCAGGCAAGGGTTAGATGAAGAGGACTTGACGAAGCTGTCGCATTCGCATCTACGATTGTAAGTACTGCTGTCATTATTCTCATTAATATGACACGCTTGGCTTGTTTCTTTCTAGTTTGTTTCTGATGTTACATGAACTTATCATTTTATGATAGATCTGTTTTCAAGCTAATGTCAATAGAGTAGGAAGTGGTCGTATCTTGTTTTTTCCACAGCTCTCAGCGAGGAGCAAAGGATAGGAGCGCAACTCGGAGCGTGCAGGGACAAACGTCGATTAAAAGGTACCTCTGTCATCCTCCCTTCTCATGCATTAGTTTAGATAGATTTGAAAGGAAGTCAGTGTCCATGATAAGCATTTTTATGTCTAGGGTTAAGGTCAAGCTCTAGAGGTCGATCTACTTGTCCGCAGGGAGATTTTCCTACGACAGAAACTGGCGACTCCACTGGAGAGATAGCCTCGAATCGAAACCTTTTGTTTTGATTTTTCTCCTCATTGACCTTGTTCTGTCCCTTGATTGTTTCAGACCTAGTTTACCCCTCTTTGATTAGTTTCATGAGTTGATTGGCTCCTTGTCCCATCATACTCAGCATCTGTGTCAAGTTAAAACTTCAATTTTTGAATTTTCTTGACATTTCTGGGACTTTTGGACCCTGGCGCCCCTGTCACAGTGTTATCAGAGTGCCAATGCTTCTAGTATCCCTACACAGAGCGCTATAACGCTCTTTTCCCTTGGCAATAGAGCGCCAGCCTCCTTTTGGCCAAAAAACCCTCTACAATTGCATTTTTTAGGGTTTGCCTCTAGGGCTCTTCTGCTGAATGATCTAGTGAGTCAATTTGTCTTCCCTTTTAGCATTGACATCTATCTTTTTGAGGAATAAACACCTTGTTGACTGGATCTTGTAACCTTCTTCACCTTTTTGCATTGAGTTTTTCCTGTTGAGTAAAGCTTGGAACCTATGCATTGTTTTTATTTTCTCTGAAATTGAGCGAAACCCTGGTGAAGGTCATCAAAGGTCTACAGATCTCTGCATCTTGTTTTCAGTCGAGGTCATTTGTTCTTCAACTTTTTCTTTTAGGTGTGAAGTTCATTTTGCTTTGATTGTTTCTTTTCTTTTGTTTTTCATTTTGATTGCTACAAAGGGTGTATTGTTTGTGTGACTCTTGTTGATGCTAGTTTGGTCTTTCATTCATACCAAGAAAATAATTAGCAAAAATAAGCATCGTGTTGTATTGATCATCATCCATACGCAAACAATAAAGATATTTTTATGATTGATTGAGCATATTAGAAGGCATTGAAAAGTTTTGCATTACATCAAAATTTGATTGAGAAAAGAATTGTTTGAGGGAATTTCGTAGTTGTGCTTGTTAGTGAAAGAACTCTCTCTCTCCCTTAGATAGATGTTCATCGAAAGAAAATGATTGCTTATCATGCTTAATGCACTCTTTGGGTCAGAGTCTTAATTCCATTCGTTTCACTTCCATGCACCCCTTTTGCGTAAAGAATAGCCACTAAAATCAACGTTAATTAAAATTTATCTAGAACTTTTTCTTTGATAGAATCCTCCACCAACAGTAGAATAGGTGTAGTACTTTGGATCAGGGTTGTGAGCATAACTCTCCAAAGTTTCTAAAACAAACATTAGCATCCTGAGTTAGGGAGAGTAAATCCAGTTATCGTATAAGTCTGCCTGGGATCCCCCTCTCACATAGGGGTTACGCACGAGGTTGCATTCAGGTGAGCTACGGGGACTAACCCTCCGTGTTTTAACTGTTTGTGGTGGTCTGATCGTATTATGGGGGTCACTTTGAGGTAAATCCACAATTACTTCGTGGAAGCTTCTTATTTGATTTCGGGCTTGATACCCTGCCCGTACGTTGGGATCGAACTGTCGACTGTTCCCGCCCAGGGGCTGACTGCGAATTGGTAACCTTAGTGGCCATAATCTTTTAGGTTCTTACACAAGGTGACGGTGACGAGAAGTCTCACTGTACCTGGAGCAGACATTGGTCAAACTCACTCG
>ML789314.1:154868-177058 GCA_009831015.1 Picea engelmannii
AAAGGAAGAGGAACTTACCGAAGGTGAGTTATATCGAGCATGTGTTATCCTCCTCGAGCTCGTTAAATTAAAAAGAGGTACTCGTCTATCTGGATGGGGGAAAAATTGAAAGGAGCAAGCCAAGCAGTCTCTTGAGGACATCATCCATCATTTCTTAGAGTCGCCCTTGAACACGGCACTTTGTCATTTTGCACATATCATAATCCACTGAACCTCTGCACTGAGCTAATCCTCTGAGTTTCCTTTCACTCCTTTGAGTCACCCGACGCAAGTCACGGTACCCATTGCATAGTTTTGGTCCATGTCATGTTTCGTCGTTGTGCCTCAGTGTTCAAGGGAAGTATCCGTCTCGAGAGTCAGCCATCCCAAATATCTTGCCTCAAAACCTGTGTCAGTCCATGTTCGCTTGATCTACCAATTACATCTCTATGTCTGTTTCGTGTCGTTGATGGGGGATACATCAAGGCCCTCCCTCGACGAGTCTATTCCTGTCGACTTCAACACATTATTCAGGAATTAGGCTTAGAAACCATTCAGTACTTTGGGACCTGCATGCCTCAATGGCAGGCCTCCTCACATCCGACAGTGGGTTTACATCATTGACCCCTGATCGAATGATTCCACGGATGTTCGACCTCAGCTCATTTATTCGCATTCGATGGAATGTACTTGGGTACCTTGGGAATCATTGACATTAATGGTGATCTCCCTCGCACTTGTTAACGGTTTACCTCATCGACCAGTAATCAAGTGGTTTCTGCCATGTTCGACACCAAAACATCTATTCACATGGTCAGATTCGTACCACGTTGGGATTGGTATGAAGACCCTGGGTTGAGTAATCCACTTTGGTACATGCTTTGCCCAGGTTGCGAAGGAGTTCTGGACTAAGAGCACATACATTGTTACATAGATCCACTTTGTATTGGTTGTGGCTATGTCTTGTCATCTCGTAGATCCACTGTGTATTCTTCGTGGCTACGATCAGTTCATGTCATGCGAGTATAGATCCACAGTGTATTCTTAGTGGCTATACCCTTTTTTATCAATGCAATTATGGATCCGCAGTGTATTTTATGGTGGCCATATCCTACTAAGTCTTGAAACATCCAAGCATAGGTATGCCTGCCTTGGGTTTTGAAACATGTCATAATATTTGTTGGATGGTTGTGTGCAGCTTTCGTCTGTTTCTCCGAGTCTATACCCTTGCTTGAGCGTCTACAAAGAATTTCAGTCATCAGTTCGCATCTTCTGACTTCATACTTTGGGGGGAATTCTGTTACACGTCAAAATTGCTCAGATGGATAAGTGTCGCATTGTCCCTATCAGTCGTCGTAAGTGTCGCATCTTCCCTACAACTTTCGCAAGTGTCACAAGTTGATCATTAGTGTCGCAAACAATGTTCAGAGATGATGCTGTGATAATGACACTAAGGAGGCACTTATGACACCTCGTATGACTGATTTGAAGGTCAGGAACTGATCCACTGGAATCAAATAGCTCTTGACACCTGAAAGAGGCCCTGAAACACTGATTTGGAAGGGGAGCGCTTCTCTACTATAGCTGCAGAAGCGCTGGCGCTCCTCTGCTATGATTCAAGAAGCGTTATAATGCCCCTTAGGCCCTTCTGGAGGAGCGCTGCTCACCTTAAGAGCATTGGCGCTTTCCCAAGGCACAAAAAGAGCGCTACAACGCTCTGATACCCCTTTTGGAGGAGCGCTCCCTAATCTGGGTCAATTGTTAGCCCATTGAGAAGAATAAGGGGAGGAACATTTGAGATTAGGAGGCAGTTGTGCTCGAATTCTTGTTCTCATCAACAGATCCCTGATCTATGGAGAAGGTTCCCAACTGGTTCTAAACATATCTCAAGAGGTTAGGCCCTTCCTAATCTATATAAACAGGTTCTATGATGGTAGAAAGGGGGGAAGAATGAATATGTGAAACTTATGATCTTGGAGGAAACTTACAGTCAGCCAAAGGAGATTGATCAGTGAAGCTGTTGTTATCCAGGTTGTGGACCTTTCAGGCAAGGGTTAGACGAAGAGGACTTGATGAAGTTGTCGCATTCGCATCTACGATTGTAAGTACTGCTGTCGTTATTCTCATTAATATGACACGCTTGGCATGCTTCTTTCTAGTTTGTGTCTGATGTTACATGAACTTATCATTTTATGATAGATCTGTTTTCAAGCTAATGTCAATAGAGTAGGAAGTGGTCGTATATTGTTTTGTCCACAGCTCTCAGCGAGGAGCAAAGGATAGGAGCGCAACTCGGAGTGTGCAGGGACAAATGTCGATTAAAAGGTACCTCTGTCATCCTCCCTTCTCATGCATTAGTTTAGATAGATTTGAAAGGAAGTCAGTGTCCATGATAAGCATTTTTCTGTCTAGGGTTAAGGTCAAGCTCTAGAGGTCGATCTACTTGTCCGCAGGCAGATTTTCCTACGACATCAACCTCTTCTTCTTTCTTCATTATCTGAGACTTAATGACTTCTTCTATTATTTTCGCTTCTTCAAGATGAATTTTTAATGTGATTATTTCTTCTTTAAGTCCTTTCTCTTCTTGACCAAACTCTGCCTCAAGCCGGTTTAGATCATTAGTTCTTTCCTTAAGATGATCTATCAATATCTTCTCTCTCATTTCTGCTTCTTCCTTCTGTGCTACTATGTTGGTTTCCAACACTGCTTTTGATATTCAATATTTTCTTCGATATTTCTGGCTTCTTCTAGATGAGTTCTTAAGTTCTCGATGACCTGTTGGGCTTCTTCAAAAATGTGAACACTTTCCTTTTGTTTCATCAATTCTTTCTTGAGTGAATTGTTTTCTTTTTTTAGTTCATCTAAAGCACTAATCAATTCTTCTTCATAATTGTCTTCCTTTTCAATTAGTTTTCCTGTCTCATTTCATTCATGGCATTCTATTTCAAGATGTCCACCATTTTCACAATTAACACAAAACAACATACCTCTGGTGATTATGTACTCTTCATATTTTGAATCTTCTTGACATGGTGAACATGACTCTTCTTGATTTGTATCTGCATCTTCTTTGACATTTTCTAAATTTTTGATGGGTGAAGAATATATGTCATGTAACTTATCCCAAAGTTCTTTTGCTAATGAACATTTACCAACCTTTTCTCTTACCGGATTAGGTAATCCTTCCCAGATGAAATCCATTGCTATTTTTTTATTCTTCCTAAATTCCTTCTTGGTTGCAGTCTTTTCCCTTTTTGAACTATCATATCCTATAACAACTGATAGCCAAATATAATGTCCCTGTGCTTGTAAAAATACTTTCATCCTTATGCTTCACATCTCATAGTTAAAACCACTCTGACCATTAAACATTGGTACTCCATTCTCAGAATAATCCATGATCTCTTTCCAGTGGTTAAATTGTTTCCTTAAGGAACTGGCTCTGATACCAATTGTTGGATTACTGAGAGGGTGGGTAAATCAGTAATAGAGAAATTTAATCCTTTTTAACCATATAATCCAAGTGTTATATCAATGAATCATTATCATCCAATAACTATAGAGTAAATAAGAAATGAACAAATGAACAATCATACACATACACAGTACACCAGTTTTTTACGTGGAAACCCAAAGCGAGAGAAAACCACAGAATGTTTTTTCTTATATGTCTTGAAGAATTACATTCATTAGAAGCACCAACTTCCTTTGTTTTCCAGATGCAATTGGAAGGAGGCTCCAACCCCTAGTTTCTCAGGCTACAACCTAAGGGAAGCTCCAACTCCCCAATTCTTTGGCTACAACTAGAAGGAGGCTACAACCCCCTATGTTCTCCAGCTACAATTGGAAGGTGGCTACAACCATTTGTCCTTGCCCCGTCCAACCACCCTGAATTAGAAGTAGAATGATGGAACCACTTTCACACTATGACTGTGAGATATACTGTTGTAAACCTGTACCATATAAATCTAAACCATGCATCAACCATGAATCAACTTGTACCCCAACCTATAATCAACCTGTACCATAAACAAGTGCATCAACCATGCACCAACCTGTACCATAAACAAGTGCATCAACCATGCACCAACCTATACCATAAACAAGTGCATCCAACCATGTACCAAGTATGTATCAATCATGTGTCAACTACTAATCAATTATGACTCATCAATATGTATCAACATCATCAACTATACACCTCATGTATGTGCCAACTCATCAACTACTTGTCTCAACCATGTACTCAACATGTAACTCAGCCAAAATCCCTCATCAATTTCATCATCCAAATCTAATTTGTAGCTTTGTAATAGACCTGGTGTATATGATCGCATTCCTACAAATCTTCCTTAACTTTAACAATAAGAGACTAGCATTTTCATCAAACTTTCCTTTAGTCTCACATGCCTAGTTTTGGATTAATCAACAACCCTAACTTGAAGTAATCATAACTTTGTACCTGTAATGAATAAAGACCTGAAACTGATATAAAATGTTCTTCAGTGTTTTTTATGCAATTTCTCTAGGTTTCACTACTTGGAACCTCTTAGAAAAGGAGTTATAGCAAAAATGGCATACCTTGCTGAATTCTGGCTTATTCTAGAGAGCGACCTTGTAGAGCGTGCCCCGCACGGAATATTTTTTGAATCTATCTGAAACTATTAAAAATAATACTACAGACTGTACTCTAACCAACACATTTGGTATTACTAAATTTGGATCCGTTATGAAGAAGTTATGACGTTTGTACCTGAAACACCTGTTTTTGACTAGTTTCAGGACTAGCCATAAACCCTGTTTTCCGCAGAGTGTAACTCCAAAAATACAATGACCCAAAATATAAATTTGTTACCACAGATACTTGGATATGTTTCCTCAATGGAATAGAAATTTGACGATTTGAATCATTCTAGAAAAAACGTTATTGCAAAAATGGTGAGATGACCTGTAAATAACATACCTTAAAAAGCATCATCAAAAGAATTTATCCTTCCTTGAATTCCGGCCTTCTTTTCTTCACCTTCCCTCAGAAATTCGGCTTAGATATCCTTTGGTTACCTCAGACACCTATAGGTATTCAATATTCTCAAGTGTATCTTAAATGAGAGAGCCTTTCCTGTTATTTATACTCTCCAAGTAGCTTCCTTAAAAACATCTTCTAGGTCACTTTGCCCACTTTCCTTATTTTAGGGTTAACCCACTTCTAATTTATCCATTGAATTTATTATTTAAATAATTTATTTTGTATTCACTTTGAATTATAGTACACTCATCACTTCACTTTATTATTTACCTTCTAAAATCTCTTAAACCACTTTGACTACTTTGACCTTTTGGGGCTTCTAGATGACATATGAGGGTCCTCCAACTTCGTAAGGCCATAACTCTCAAACCGTGAGGATTTATGTGACGTTCCACATACCACCAGAAATGGAATGACATGTAATATCCATATAGAATAGTATTATCTTCAAATATAGAAAAATCATACCGTTATCCATCAAACAAACTTGGGTCCATTACCCAAACCTTTGTGTTGTGGGGCTTTCTTCCAGGGTTGACATCAATGACAACCAACCTTAATCAATAGACTTGTCATCCATTTTTTACGAATCCAGAGCTAAAAATACAATTTTTTCCACATATACGTGCCCTATCTACTTTACAGAATGCGTATACACAGGCTGCTCCACTACAACCCGCATACATCAGGATTTGTGCTAGAAAATACAAAAATGGAGTCGGGTTTCCATGTCACGATAGGAGATCTCTCATCCTTGGCCTTCCATATACTGGACTTGGCCCTTCAGTGGCATTCTGAAGGCTATAAAAGCACAATTCTAAGCTATGGAAAAAGAGGAGAAAGAATTCAACTTTGAGAGCAAAGTTACTCTGGAGAAATTACTTAATATTGAGTCTGCATCCTTTTGTCCCTCAAGTCTAAACAAAGTGTTCAGCCCCCAAGCACTTTCCCTATTGTTGAGAGGACCTCATTGCCTCTTTCCTATGATCTTTCCTTTGGTGGAGGATTGAAGTGGTGGAGACCCAGTTGGAAGGAAATTGGTTTCTTGGTTTCGAACCGTTCCGACACAAAAGTCTGTAATGTTGTCACTTCTGATGATCAATTATTAATAGAAATACTCCTTTCCCATCCTATTGGTATCGTGCAAATATATGATTATTATCCATGGGCATGTTTGTAATGTTTATTAATGTATTATGATATCTAATGTGCTAACCCCTTTATATTATCACTATATAGTTGCTTTGCTTGTATTTTGAGAACTAGTTGCAGGTATAAAGCTTTGGGTCAAAGTGCTCAATGGTGGAACATCATCGAACGTTAGATCGAGGTAGGCCTCATTCTCATCTTGTGAATTATTTTACATAGAATATGTTGGAATTGAGTTGATTTCTGTAGTCATACATGTCTGTTGTGGTTTACCCTTGGCCATAGAGAGTTTTTCCCTCGTAACAATTTGTGCCTCCTGCATCAAAAAGTTTCATTATCAAGTCTATGTTGTAGGAGTCCATATGTCTCATTCTCTTGTTCAAAGGATGTCTATAAGCATGTATTGTCAATTTCTCAGAAATCTTGACTTTTCATGTCGGCCATACCCTCAGTGTGTCTCAGAGTTACATGAAGTTGTAGTCCTATTGTGCACCCTAGTCCTACTTACATTATCGGTAGGTAACCTTGAACCCAGCAGTCTACATATCCTCATTGGTAGTTGATTGGGGGGATTCCCTTGTGTTTGACGGCAAGAAATATATTAACACATTAGGATTTGTGCAGTGTCTTGGATTCCATTAGCCTTATTGGTGGTTTCCTCACCTTTGTCGACAATTTTCCTTATTGCCTGCTATTCATAGGGTCTTTTTCATGCATTGCTTACATCTAGTGCATGCGAAAGACGCACAAGGTCATTGGTTCATGAACATCCTCTTTGTTTGAGTTCCTCCAAATAATCAAGATATTTCTTTGTACCTCATGTTGAATGATGAGAGATTCCTTAATTCTCTCCTTTCATTAGGTCTCCTTCCATCGAATTCAGCTCATATATTCTGGAAACGAGGCCTATATTCCTATGAGTACCTAGAGGATTGCAGTCATCAGTGGAAATTTCTATCGCCATCGACAATTGGGAATACATCAATGTCTCATGATTGATTAATTCTTCAATTGTTTGACCTCAACGCCTTTATTCACACTTGTAAGAATGTACTCAGTGCCTTGATACCTACTTTCATTATCGGTAGGTTGTCTCGTGTTTGTTAATGGTATACCTTAATGACCGGTAATCAAACAAAGTATCATTGTGTTTGACCTCAACTCCTCTATTCATATGATGTAGACTTGCACCTTTGGTGGATCGCGTAGAAGACTTGAAGATATCAGTTTATAGTGGCATATTTCCTTAGTCGTTGTTATCATTCATTGGACCAGTACCTATATGACTTCAGTGATCATAGGAGATCAGATTGTATTCCATTGTATACAGATATCTTCATATTGATTATAAGACTAGTTTTGACTAGGCCTTGTTCATGACTATGAAAAAATTTGGCATGTATCTACTTTGTATTTCCTATTCATGGCCATTAAAATCTATTTGGTATATTTCCACATGGATCTGTAGTATAATTCAAATTGGAAGCCATTTGTACAAAGTCATTATGGATTGTAATATTCTCATGAGCAACTATTTCTTCCAATTGGGTCTCCATTACTCCACTTCTGGGAATTATAATGTATTTCGGCCATTGCAGATACTCCTCTAACCTCACACATTAGGGGGAATCAGTTATAGAAATATTTTCCTCACCCCATGCAACTTGCTCACAAGGCCTTTTCCATTTCCTTATGCAAACTTGAAGTTCCCTTTTGCACTTCCCAGAGTTAAAAATAATATTTTTCCACATATACATGCCCTACAAGTTAGACAACATCTGTATACGTAGGTTGCACCACTACAGCCCGCATACATTGTGTTTAGTGATCAAAATTAAAAATTGTGTCAGTTTTCCATGTCATGTCACAAGATCCATGATCCTTAAGCTTCCATATACTGGAAACATTCTGATTCATCCCTTTAGTTCCATTTGAAGGCTATAAAATGGGTCATATCCAAACCATGGAGAAGGAGAGAATTCAAATTTTGAGAGAAAAGATACTATGGAGAAATTTTCACTTCACATTGAGTTTGAATCCCTTTGTCCTTTAAATTCTGAACACATTGTTCAACCCCCAAGATCTTCCCTCTTTTATGGAGAACCTCATTGTTTCTCTTATATGATTTTTCCTTTGGTGGAGGATTGAAGTGGTGGAGGCCCAGCTGGAAGGGACTTTGTTTCTCGGTTCTGAGATGTGACGACAGGGAAGTTTGTCACTTTTGTACTTTGGTTGATCATATTTTAACAGAAATACTCTTTTCTCATCCAATTAATGTCTTGCAAATATTTGAATTATTATTCCATGGGCATATTTGTTATGAATGTTAATGGATTATGCTATTGTATGTGCTAACTTTATATATTATCACCATATGCTTGCGTATCTTGGTTTTTGAGGAAAAGTTGCAGTATAAAGATTTGATTCGAGTGCTCAACGGTGGTCTTCATCAAAGTTCTGGAAGATTTAGGATCTTTATCTTGTCTTGTTAGCATTTTAATTTATATAACATACTTGGGATTATAGTTGATTTCTGCAATCATTTCGTCTGTTGTGGTTTACCCCATGCCATAGAGTGATTTTCTTTGTAACACCCTTAGTACTTTAAGTCTGAACTCTCCTTATGTTCAACCCCCAAGCTCTTCCTATCATGTGAAGGAGGAACCTGTTGAGCACTCAACACACCCTAAAAAGTCTGGGCTTATTTTCTACCTTTTTGGGTACCACTTGGGCCTTGCACTGTTTTCTTCTACTTCATTATGAAAATGACACCCATTCTTAACTTTAATGTTTTCATGTTTTGATTGTTAAAAATTCTTCTGGGGCATGTGAGAAATCTTATTAAATTTAAAAGAGACTAACCTCAATTAAAAGAATCAACAATCTAAAAGTTTCCCTAAACCGCTTGGGGCGTTTCAACATTGGAAAAAGTTTAAAGTAACTAAAATCACCTGAGAATTCCAAAAACCAGTCGAGCGTCATTTTCATCAGTGTTGGTGGATTCAAGACTTTCCTCACCCTATGAATAAGCCCGGGCATAGATATCACCGACGATCGATTGAATCGGCCTCGGCGGATTTCTTAAGGAGGCAGTGACCTAGATTTCTCACGACTCACTTATGAAGATCGACGTCGATAGAAGATTAAGGTGATGAAAATAGTTTGAGAAATAAAAGCAACACTGCCGACCGTCGAACCTCAGAATAAGTTCGGTATTCGGAAAAGGGAACTAAGTGTTTCCCTGACGTAATAATCACTCCAATGACTCTCGATACCGACAGTTGTGGCTGACGTGATTAAATATTTTCAATAAACAAAGTCGATGTCAAAGTTTTACAGAGAAAATCATTAACAAACTCATGATGTGATAACCATGATGAAAAAAGAGAGAATATCTAATATTCTTTTGCGCAATTTTTTTTAAAGAAGAATACACGTCTAATTCACAGTAATACTTTAAAACTTTTATTTTATATATAGAATAAAAAGGGAAAACCCTCCTCCAGGCTCGGTTTACATTTGAATAAATAAACTCTGACGATTCGACTAACCAGCCTGGTTGTCGTAAGATTAAAAAAATTTACAAAGAAAGGGCAAAGAGGTGTTAAGCCACACTCCCGAAATGTGGAGCAAGAACCCGCTAACTATGTGTGACCTATGCGGTGGTCTTGTCTCAGTTTGTATTTCACACTTTGTGGTGACTTATGCTCTATTGTCACTGCCATCCACTGCATGTTGTGTAGTTCCATGATTGTTTCTTGTGCCTCTCAAAGTTGTCTCTACATCCAAATGACGCTTCCCCCACGACCTTGGGGCAGCGATATCCCCTAGGTTTTCTCCACCAACTGACGTCGCAGTTCCCTATTTTCTTGGTAGATCTCGACTATTGCAATTTGAGCTTGCTCTAGTTGTTGAGAGTAATTTTCTATGGAAGAACCCGATGCTTTTGACCTCCCCTTTCTTCTCTTGCCTCCTTTGTCAGCTGTCTTGACCAACTTCAAGAGATCGATGAGCATTACAGATTCCTCGCAAGCTGGATGTACCTTCGGTTCGACCTTGAGGCCATCCCCCTCTCCTTCCCAATTTTTCTTTTTTGGCCTTCCTCTTCTCCATGATTTCGGTCCTGGAGAAGGCACAACCTCCAATGTATTTCTCTTGGGCATATCTGCGACCACACCAAGCTCATCCTTGGACAATGACGCTACCTCCGGGCCGATAGTTATACCTCTCGAAACCCATAGAAAGGAATCCCAGGTGCACTGAGGGTAAGATCTCGCACTCCGGATGCCTCGTAGACCTCCCCCCATGCTTTAAGGAGACCCCATAACTGCAACAGCGTAAGAAACTCAAATTTCCCATAGACGGTATGGAGTCACTCAACTAGATGTCGCCAAGACAAATTTACCAAACTAGATTTCCAAAGAATATGAGCTCGACATATGAGAAGGATTGCTCACAAAGCTTCTGGAATTTATAGGGAAATCAAAGAGTGACACTAGGTTGGATAACATAATATCTTCGCCTCGTGACATGATGTTTGAAAATTCAGCACACCAGAGCTAATCAATGGATGCGATACAGAACATGAAAGCGTCGCCGATTAGGGTTGCAGGAAAACGTGCGGCGCTATCCTTTCAATCCTTTTGAACTTATGAACCCCCGTTATTGATGAATGATGCTTGGTACGCTTGATGGTACAGGTTCTGGAAGTATTTGATGACTTTCTTTGTATGGTATCTGACCCCTCGGGAGCACACACGCACATAATGTGTCCTCGACACCCTTTCTTGATGATTCCAAAGGTCAAGTAAGTACTGTGATAATTCGTACATGAATGTTTATCGTACTTGATTAGCCACACTATAACATGTTGAGATGTTCATTAAAACCGAAGAGGGGTGGTGGCTTCACAGATCGCTCCAAGGATGCGTCTGGGATCATGTAAGTATTAAAAATGACTAAGACTAGCAAGCTACACAGATACGTGTTGATTTTTTTATTTATTTATGTCAAATCATAGGTTGATTAATCGCTAAACTATTTTTGTTTTGACTATAGGGAGAAACTTCCCGATCACCGACTAAAGTCTGCCCTATGACTCCACCAAAGAACTAAAAGAAACATCGAGACTGAATCACCAAAGCAATGGGGAATGTCGGTCTAGCATCCCTAACAAATTCTCTGACATGAGCGACATAGTCAAGTTGCATGTTGAACAAGGCTCGCTATGGATCGAAGAACTCGCAAAGGTGGTCGATACAAAGCCTAGGAAAGTGAAAGAATTTTACGAACATCCGATTAGGGCCCAAGCGACGCTACAGCAGCTAAACTCCAGTTTGGTCAAGTACCGAGCACATGCAGCAGATATATGAGGAATGTATGTGACTCTGATGAATCAGCATAGATTCCCATGAACCTGAACCTGTGAAGAACTGTTTGTTAGTTGGTCTGAATATGAGAAGAACCATCCTTTTCAAGAAGATATCTTGAGCTGACTATTTAGGAAGCTGTTGAAAGAAGATGCCACGTGGCGATTTTGTGTTGCTTGAACTGCACTTAGTCGTTAACTTCAGTTAGAACTTTAGATTATAAATAAAGGCCTTGACCGATTAATTAGGGTCGATGGTTTGTTGCAAGAACTCTTTTCTTTCTAGTTGTTAAGAATTATTTTGGAGCTGCTATGAATTAAGGAGTCCTTTTGGACCAGAGACGAAGTTGTTTTCATCATATGCATGTGTAATTGATCCTGGAGAAGAACTATTTCCTATTTGGTTCATGAGCAGATGTAACAAGTAAGAGCTATCAAATATATTGTCAAGTTATCTGGTGCAATTGCTTTTTTGTTCTTTTCTCTAATGATGGAAATGATGAATCGTTGTGTGGGTATATGATGAAGGATTATGGTAGATGAATTATTTTTCTTGCTATTGATCTTATCATATATGTGTTTTCTTCTAATAATTAGTATTCTCAAACAGTAATTGGATGCTCACATGGTTAACGTATTATTACTAGGCCTGTGGTATAGGATTATCGTTTGCATGTTTGAGCAGCGGGTTATCCCAAGCTCAACCTCTTCTGTAGTAGTTAAATTTACTCTCATCTTGTTTCTTGGATTGTTTAGGTTAAAATCTCAGCTAGCGATCAAGTTCTCACATGGTTAATGTATAATTACTAGGCCTGTGGTAAAAGATTGTTGTCTGCATGCTGGAGTGAAGGTTATCCTGAGCCCGGCCTTTCCCAGTCATTAGACTTCCCTATCGTTGTGTGGTCAAGTTGGTTTATACCTAATTTTCCTCACATTTATCCTAACTAAAGAGAAAATACCAAAGGATAAAACATAAATCCCATTAACCATCGATTAAATTTGCTGAATCGCGAGATCTGGAGAACCATTCCAATCACAAATGTTGCAGAGTCTAATTGGGCCTTGGTGGCTGGTTTGGTTCCTACTGTTGAATAAGGGATTTAAGGCCCATCAACAGAATTGGCACAAGAAGGAGGGCCTAAGAATGAATGGTTGAATATGTAAGTTATATGATATTTCGAACAGCCTATAGATTCGTAACGACTCACATGCATGGCTAGTCATCCAACTGAAATCCCACCTTTACCGAGTACTCCTGAAGCGGATAACTCACCCCACTCCGAGGAAGGATATCTTCACCCTGAAATACCTTACACCCTCCCTCATGGCAAAGTGAATCAGTTTAGAAGGATTACCAGAGCCTACGCTTTGCAAATCGGCGTGTTTCCTTCACTCCTATCCTCCCTCGAAGAAAACTACAAAGTAGATTAGTGGCCAGCACTCCCGACAAAGTTTTCATACACTTTGTCGAAGACTTAATAGACTTTGCAATCACCGAAATCCAAGAACATCTTGACCTCATACCTGAGACGCTAGCCGGTGACATTTCCGAACCTAACGAACTTTCGGAAGAGGAAGAGCCTAACTCTGACTCCGAAGATATGGAAGAAAATAATGGTCATGAGGAGGAGAGAGAAGTCCCACTTCAAGAAAACCAACCTTGGTTGGTTGGGGACACCGTGGTCATCCCTGGATGAGTACACAATCTCCCTCGGCACTCAAAAAAGCTGCTCCCCAAGTATGATCCTGAAACCTCGAGATTGCTCGAAGATCATATCAAGAAGTTCATACTCGCGATCAGGCTTATGAACATTCAACATGAAGACGTGGTATGCAAAATTTTCCCCTACATGTTTGAGAACTCGGCTTCCACTTGGTATTTTAACTTTCCAGTAGGATCCATATCCAATTGGACTAAGTTCCAAAAGGATTTCCTAGACAAATTTGCCGAAGAAACTACCACGAGAGCCCTTATGGATGAATTATTCGCAGCCACCATGACCCCAAAGGAAAGGGTCAAAAATTTCAATCAAATATTCACGACTATCCTAAACAAGTTTTAGCCCTTAATGAAACCGGCTCAAGAGTTGCAAATCGAGGTCTATGCTAATGCTCTTCCGGCCTCTATTTCCATGTTCATTAAAAGAGCCGCTAAGAAAAACCTCGCGAAGAATTTTGAATAAGCCAAGATGATAGAGTTCCAGATGAAAGGGTGTAAAGAAGGCCAGACATCTCTAGCAAGAAAAGAAAGCCAGCCCCCTCCCAAGAGAGGACTCCTCTTGACTAGACCGTTGGGGAATCCAGTTGAACCAACTCCCAATAAGGGTAATGGAGATATAGAAGACCTGCAACGCATGGTCAAGAAACTATCAAATGAGATTATAGATATGAAAAGAAATGTGAGTGAGGGAAACCAAGGCCAAAGTCCCTATAAGCCTTTCTTTAAAAGAAACCATCCTTTCAAAGCAATTAAACCTCCCCCAGCCAACCTAAACATTGACTTAGGGAATGTCACATATGATTCTTTCTGTACTTATCACCAAGAGAACCACCCAGAAAGGGAATGTCCTCAGTGGGTCCATGCCATGAATTTAATGGCTGATCGTTTTCTAGGAGAAGTCTCTCTGACCGAACCATCCAGCAGTTTGGCCTTTAACATTGACGATCAAGAAGAGGCTGACCCACCACAAGACACATCCATGCTGATATGGGATCCTGACGTGATCACATCTTTGGATGATCTGTTTAAACCTCAGGCACCACCCATAGAGATATCGGTGGTACAAACACGTAGTAAGGGTCAACCTAACCCAAAGGATACCGATGCCACCCGTGTCTCACAAAGTAAATTAACCCCCGATCGCTCGAGAATTCCTTTCGCTCCTGGTAAAAAACCTGTAAGCATCCATACACGGGAATATCCTGAGCTAGATTATAACGTAGTCAAAGATTTGAAGAAACTGAAAGCTAATATATCAGTTATGGACGTATTTAGAATCTATTAGTAGAAATACCTTATGTTGCAGGCTCTAAGTTTAGTAGAGAACCCGACCATCGGTGATGGTTAGGATAAGAATTTTCCCCCTATGGATTTGGAAAGAAAACCAACAATAAACACTTGCTTAGAAGGCAGGAAGGAGAGACCTTTCATCCTTCCTTTCCTTTTAACATTCGAAGTCTTCAATGGGAGTGTTCACAATTATCTAGTAGATTTCGGAGCGTCTTCTAATGTCATGCCCTTGGCCATTTGTAATAAGCTAGGTGTTGTCCCTCTCAAAAGTGATAAACATGTTATACAACTAGACAGAAAACAGGTCAAGGTTATGGGGGAACTCAAAGATGTGATGATCAGGATAGCGACACATCCTAATTTCATGCAGGTGATTGATATCATTGTAGTAGATATCCCTAAGGCATATGGGCTATTATTGAGCTGAGATTGGTCCGAAAAGCTAAATGGATACTTTAGTACTGACTGGGCACACCTTTGGCTACCACTGAAAGGATACAAGAACATGATCTGAATTGATAGGGAGAGATATTTGAATCATACGATCACCGATCTGGAAGCCCCAAACAAACCAGCCTCCATTGATTTCCCCATATTGGGTAATTATTCTTGTGACTCCTACTTCAAGAGCTTCCCTCCCCTCATATCCGATGTCCCTCTTACCCAAAACTCTAAAATGACCTTTCAAGAAGAATTCCTGATGCCGATGGAAGATTCTCTCCTTTGTCAAGACCTAGTGTTAAGTCTCCCAAAAGAAAAGATCGAAGAGTGGAACACTGATTGGAATGGAAATCATCGCTTGCAAATTTGGACCATTTATTTTTATGGATCCAAGTCACAAGAGGGTTCGGGAGCAGGCTACATCCTCATCAATCAAAAGGGGAAACGCCATTTCTTGTCTTGTAGGCTAGAATTTGAGTGCACCAACAACACTATCTAGTATGAAGCCTCGGTGCAAGGGTTAAAGAAATCCATAGATCTTAATGTCAAAGAATTAAAGGTTTTCAGAGACTCAGAAATCATAATTAGACAAGTGAGCAACACTATACACTGCAACTCCCCTCATCTTAAGAACTACCAGCAGGAGGTGCAAAGGTTAATAGAACGCTTTGAAGCTTTCAATATTACCGCAATCCCCAGAACAAAGAATGCCCTTGCTGATTCCATAGCCATAGTTGCTTCTATACTATCACCTTTATAAGATTCTGAAGCCTCCTGTTTCACTGTAGAACTTCTCTACAAGCCATCGGTACCTAATAACATTTCTAATTGGAAAGTCTTCGAAGGGGATGAACAGATCATAAGTTTTTTGACCAATCAGGACAATTTCAAAGATCTCACTATTGATGATGAAGAGTTCCAAGAGAACTCAATAGAAATGGGTCCTATGGAAGACGGACATATAGATAGATCAAAGGCCCATACGATCCCAAAAGCGGTAGCTGATCTAGAAGATCTGTTTGATCTAAAGGAACGATTTAAAGTTCCTAGAAGCACGAAGACTGGTAGCTCTTGTCCCCTCCATGAAAGTGTGAATCTCGTGACCCCAGAGAATCCAAGGAATGTAAACCCCGGACAAAAGATAAGAAAGCAACAAGGTGATAAGGAGGAAGGAACGAACAACACCCTCTCACAGATCTAGACTATGTGCTTTGATGAATCTAAATCACAGGAAAGATTTGGGGCAGGATGTATCCTTATTAATCCAAAAGATAAACATCATTTTTTATCCTGTAGGCTTGAATTTGAATGTACGAATACCACTGCCGAGTATGAAGCTCTGGTAAAAAGGTTAAAGAAATCCATAGCCCTAGACATCAAAGAATTGAGGGTTTTTGGAGACCCAGAGATTATTATCAATCAGGTAAAAAATGTTGTACATCGTAGCCCCTCACATTCAAATAATTATCAACGCATGGTGCATCGGTCGGTGGGTCATTTTGAAGATTTTAATGTCACTATGATCTCCAAGGCGAAGAATATCCTTGTTGACTCCCTGACCACGACTATTTCATGGCTGTCGCCTCCAGATGATCCTGAACCTAAAGCTCTGCCAGTCAGTGGCCAAGTCCTCAAACAACATTTTCAATAATAATAAAGAAAAAAAAAACTTCTTTTGAGTTTCATTTTTGTTTTGTATGTGTGTTTCATAAGCTTTGTTGCAGATGCTCCGATTATGGTTTCGCTTGATTTTCTTTCCTGCAATTTTTTGTTCCCTATGCTTTTAAAAGGTTGTGCTTAGCAAGACAGTGGTTGATC
The DNA here is from genome assembly GCA_009831015.1 of Picea engelmannii. Classification (NCBI taxonomy): domain Eukaryota; kingdom Viridiplantae; phylum Streptophyta; class Pinopsida; order Pinales; family Pinaceae; genus Picea; species Picea engelmannii. The sequence goes on from ML789314.1 coordinate 171,660, forward strand.
TTGAGTCATGCAATATAGTGATCTCAGTTCCAAACTCATTGCTCACACTCAATAATGGAAGAATCAAGGAACCCATGGTTGCTTTGAGGAGTTCTCTAATCTAACTTGCGTAACTGAACAAATTCCAAAAATATCAGAAGTGTCTGCTTAGTGGTTGGTAAAACCTTAAGGAAAATAAGGAAAAGCTGGAAAGGACTACATGAACCCCAAAGGAGAAACCGGTAAAGAATTCACCTTAACCACCTCTCTTTGCAAGTTAAATAGACATCATCCTCTCTCACTCACTCCGGGCATCTCACCGAAAATAAAGGTTGATTCTATAAATTGAGTGAACAGTAGGAGAGGGTATGCAGATATCTCCGCTGAGGCTATGGACGCTCACTGGCAGTGGAGCAATGTCTGTGATGTCGGGGTGACTCCGTCGGGGCTATAGACGCTCACTGGTAGTGGAGCAACACCATAGCAAGTGATTAAAGGTAATTAAAGGCTTAACGCCAGTGAATAATTTACCAGATATTTTGTCAAAAGAAAATGGGACATAAGTTAGGGTATGGGAAATGAGTGAGGAATTGAGGTTAAGAAACCCCATAGTAGACCCAGAAACATTAACTGAAGAATTTCAAATGCACAAGTAAAAAGGAGCTCTGATTTAAAACCAATCAAGTTCCCCATCAGCTTCCATATCAGCCAAGATATGGAGGAGGAACAAAGATTCTTCTTTTCGCCCAGTGAATTGCCATTTTTTGAGCACTCAACACACCCTAAAAAGTTTGGGCTTATTTTCTACCTTTTGGGTACCACTTGGGCCTTGCACTGTTTGTTTCTACTTTAGTATGAAAATGCCACCCGTGCTTAACTTTTATGTTTTCATGTTTTGATTGCTAAAAATTCTGTTGGGGCATGTGAGAAATCTTATTAAATTTAAAAGAGACTAACCTCAATTAAAAGAATCAACAATCTAAAAGTTTCCCTAAACTGCTTGGGGCGTTTTGGCATCGGAAAAATTTTAAAGTAACTAAAATCGCCTGAGAAGTCCAAAAAATAGTCGAGCGTCATTTTCATCGACGTTGCGGATTCAAGACATTCCTCACCCTATGAATAATCTTGGGCATAGATATCGCCGACGATTGATTGAATCAGCCTCGACAGATTTCTTAAGGAGGCAGCTACCCAGATTTCTCCCTACTCACTTATGAAGATCAACGTCGGTAGAAGATTAAGCTGATGAAAATCGTTTGATAAATAAAAGCAACATTGCTGACCGTTGAACCCCGAAATAAGTTCGGTATTGGGAAAAGGGAACTAAGTGTTTCCTTGACGTAATAATCACTCCAATGACTCTCAATACCGACAGATGTGGCCTCTAGTCTTTCAAACATGATTTTTATCCACGTGATTAAATATTTTCAATAAACAAAGTCGATGTCAAAGTTTTATAGAGAAAAGCAATAACAAACTCATGACGTGATAACCATGATGAAAAAAGAGATAATATCTAATATTCTTTTGCGCAAAATTTTTTAAAGAAGAATACACGTCTAATTCATAGTAATACTTTAAAACTTGTCTTTTATATATACAATCAAAAGGGAAAACCCTCTGCCAGGCTCGGTTTACATTTGAATAAATAAACTCCGACGATTCAACTAACCGGCCCGATCACCGTAAGATTACAAAATTTTACAAAGAAATGGCAAAGAGGTGTTAAGACACACTCCCAGAACATGGAGCAAGAACCCACTAACTATGCATCACCTATGCGGTGGTCCTATCTCAGTTTGTCTTTCACACTTTGTAGTGACTTATGTTTCGTTGTCGCTGCCATCCGCTGTGTGTCGCACAGTTCCACAATTGTGTCTTTTGCCTCTCGAATTTGTCTCTGCATCTAGATGATGCTTCCCCCATGACGTTGGGGCAGCAATATCCCCTGGGTTTTCTCTGCCAACTAACATCATAGTTCCCTATTTTCTTGGTAGAGCTCAGCTATTTCAATTTGAGCCTGCTCTAGTTGTTGAGCGGAATTTTCGATGGAAGAACCTGACACTTTTGAACTCCCCTTTCTTCTCTTGCCTCCTTTGCCAGCTATCTCGACCAACTTTGAGTGATTGGTGAGCATTACATATTCCTCATAGGCTAGATGTACCTTCGGTTTAGCCTTGAGGCGGTCCCCCTCTCCTTCCATATTTTTGTTTTTTGGCCTTCCTCTTCTCCTCGATTTCGGTCCCGGAGAAGGTGCAACCTCCAGTGTTATTCTCTTGGTCATATCTGTGACCACCCTAAGCTCGTCCTTGGGTGATGACGCTACCTCCGAGGTGATAGTTGTACCTCTCAAAACCCCCATAAAGGAATCCCAGGTGTGCTGAGGTTGAGATCTCGCACTCTGGCTGCCTCGTAGACCTCGTCCCATGCTTGAAGGAGATCCCATAACTGCAACAGAATAAGAAACTCAAAGTTCCCACTCATGGTAAGGAGTCACTCAACTAGACGTCACCAAGATAAATTTACCAAACCAGATTTCCAGAGAATATGAGCTCAACATATGAGAAGGATTTCTCGCAAAGCTCCTGGAATTTATAGGGAAATCAAAGAGTGACACTAGGCTAGCTAACATAATATCTATGCCTCACGACATGATGTTTGAAAATTTGGCATGCCGGAGTTAATCAACAGATGCGATCCAGAACATGAAAGCGCCACCGATCGGGGTTGTGAGAAAATGTGTGGCGCGATCCTTTCGATCCTTTTGAACTTACGAACCCCCGTTATTGATGAATGATGCTTGGTATGCTTGATGGTACAGGTTCTGGAAGTATTTAACGACTTTCTCTGTACGATATCCGACCCCTCGGGAGCACACACATGCATAATGTGTCCTCGACACCCTTTCTTGATGATTCTAAAGGTCATGTAAGTACTGTGATAATTCATACATGCATTTCTATCGTACTTGATTAGCCACACTATAACATGTTGAGATTTTCATTAAAACTGAAGAGGGGCAGTGGCTTCGCAGATCGCTCCAAGGATGCGTCCAGGATCACGTAAGTATTAAAAATGACTGAGACTAGCAAGTTGCACAGCTACTTTTTGATCTTTTGATTTATTTATGTTAGATCATAGGTTGATTAATCACTAAACTACTTTTGTTTTGACTACAGGGAGAAACTTCTCGATCACCGACTAAATTCTTCCCTACGACTCCACCGAAGAACTAAAAGAAACACTGATACTGAATCATGGAAGTGATGGGTAATGTTGGTCTAGCATCCTCAACAACTTCTCTGACATGAGCGACATAGTCAAGTTGCATGTTGAATAGGGCTCGCTATGGACCGAAGAACTTGCAAAGGTGGTCGATGCAAAGCCAGGGCAAGTGCAACAATTTTCCGAACATCCGATCATGGCTCAAGTGACACTACAGCAACTGAACTCTAGTTTGGTCAAGTACCGAGCGCATGCAGCAGATGTCAGAGGAATGTATGCGACTCTGATGAATCAACATAGATTCCCATGAAACCTAACATGTGAAGAATTATTTGTTAGTTGGTCTGAATATGAGAAGAACCATCCTTTTCAAGAAGATATCTTGAGTTGACTGTTCAGGAAGATGTTGAAAGAAGATGCCACATGGCGATTTTGTGTTGCTTGAACTACACTTAGCCATTAAATTTAGTTAGAACTTTAGATTATAAATAAAGGCCTCTACCAATTAATCAGGGTCGATGGTTTGTTGCAAGAACAATTTTCTTTCTAGTTGTTAAGAATTATTTTGGAGTTTCTATGAATTAAGGAGTCCTTCTAGACCAGAGATGAAGTTGTTTTCATCATATGCATGTGTAATTGAGCCTGGAGAAGAACTATTTCCTATTCGGTTCATGAGCAGATGTAACAAGTAAGAGCTATCGAATATATTGTCAAGTTATCTGGTGCAATTGCTTTGCTGTTCTTTTCTCTAATGATGGAAATGATGAATCATTGTGTGGGTATATGATGAAGGATTATGGTATATGAATTATTTTGCTTGCTATTGATCTTATCATATATGTGTTTTCTTCTAATAATTAGTATTCTCAAACAGTAATTGGATGCTCACATGGTTAACGTATTATTACTAGGCCTGTGGTATAGGATTATCGTTTGCATGTTTGAGCAGCGGGTTATCCCAAGCTCAACCTCTTCTGCAGTAGTTAAATTTACTCTCATCTTGTTTCTTGGATAGTTTAGGTTAAAATCTCAGCTAGCGATCGAGTTCTCACATGGTTAATGTATTATTACTAGGCCTGTGGTAAAAGATTGATGTCTGCATGCTTTAGTGAAGGTTATCCCAAGCCCAGCATTTCCCAGTCATTAGTCTTCCCTATCGCTGTGTGGTCAAGTTGGTTTACACCAGTTTTTCCTCACATTTATCCTAACTAAAGAGAAAATACCAAAAGAGAAAATCCCAACTGAAGGAGATGTCTTCACAAGAAAACATAAAGCCCATCGATTAAATTGGCTGGATCGTGAGATCTGAAGAACCATTCCAATCACAAACGCTACAGAGTCTAATTGGGCCTCGGTGGTGGGTTTGGTTCCTACTGTTGAAGAAGGGATTTAAGGCCCATCAACAAAACCCAATTACTCCTAGAACTTGTGAGCTTGCCTTGTGGAGTATTGAAGTGGTGAAATCCGTAGTGTCAACACCTCTACTGAGTCCTCCAGACTATAGTAGATATTTCTTGTTGTATATAGTTGTGTTCAAAGGGATGATTGGTATGGTTATCGTTCAGGAGAATGACGAGCTCCATGAGAATTTTATCTATTGTCTTAGTCGAAATCTAATCAGTCCTAAACTTAAATGTTCTCACATGGACAAGATAGCCTTAGTAGTCGTGCATGTGGTTCAAAGATTGTGCCATTATATCTTACTTCATAAGACTACCATGGTCTTCGACATCATTCCATTTCAATACATCCTGACAAGGTGTATCATAGAGGGAAATACAATAAATGGATTTTGATTTTGTAGGAGTTTGATCTCAATTTTGTCTCTGCAAAATCTAAGAAATCACTAGTCTTTGCAGAATTAATGTCGGACTTCAGTAGGAAGGATGAGGATACCATTTTTGATAACTCATTTGTCGATGAGAAAATTTTTCTTATCTCATCTTCAGACCCCTGGTGTTAACTACCAAAAACGCACCAGCATTTTTGAAGGAAATATGCCTAATCTTGTAGGGAAATTTTGACTAGCTTCCCTAGCTCCAAATCCAAATTTGATTGTACCATTGGAAATCTTACGATCTGTAGATGTCGATCGACTATTGGAACGTGCGAAACGGATATTCCATGGCTGAGAAAATTGATTTTTCCCAAAGGCAGTTTTTTCTGAAAATTCTGACTTTCGGTGGTTAAATGAC
>ML789314.1:177596-218978 GCA_009831015.1 Picea engelmannii
CACAGGTTCCTTTCAGTTTTGATTGTCAGCTTTTCACCTTTCCTTCTGCATTATTATCTGTGTTGTCAAGATTTGAATGGCTGTTATCCCATTGTTCAGCTCATAACCTGATAATAACTCTTTTGATTGTCTCTTAGACCCTGCTTCGCACTGGTTTAGTGATAATTTGTTCTCCACCCACTTTAAAGCTACTTGCTGATTAATCAATTCTTGAGAGCACTGTCTATTTGTTTATCATTTAAATGTTTGAATGCTTTAAGCTGTATTGAGTTGTCCCATTGATCCACCTTTATAAAATACAAAAACATTCATTTTCAAGTTACCAAGCACCTTTGGTCTACAACCACAAAGGGTTTCTTGGAGAGATAACACCTGGTATGGATATCTTTTAATATATCTTCAAACTTTGAAGCTTCCCCAACATCTTTCGAGGGACGACCGACGACATGTACGCCATCAATCCAAAAAATACCTCATTATTGGAGACACTTTGTATCACCGAGGGATGGATTCTATTTTGCATCATTGTTTGATTCATGAAGAAGCTGAAGTCGTACTCAATGAATCTCACATTGGGGCATGTGGTTTGGGCTTGCGACAACCAAAAACATATTGTGAGATGGTTATTTTTGGTCGTCGATTTTTAAAGATTGAGTAGAAGCGGTCAAGAAGTGTTACCCTTTCTAGGTGTTCTCTCATAATATGCACTCGCACCCTGCCCCTCTTCACCTAGTCATTACCTTCGGTCCCTTCACCAAGTGGGGGGTATATTTCATGGATTGCAACCCAAACTCGACTGGGGGGCACCATCACATTGTCGTGGCCGTGGACTATTTTACCAAGTGGGATGAGGCCATGCCTACAATTAAATCTAATGGTGAGATTTCAACACACTTCGTATTCAATAAAATAATAGCTTGGTTTGGAATTCCGAAGGATATTGTCACTAACCATGGAAGTCACTTTCAAAACATGATGATGACAGAGTTGGCATCAAAACTGTGGTTCAAGAAAGATCTTTCGTCATCATATTATCCCCAAGAAAATGGCCAACTAGAGGTTGTGAATAAATCTTTGAAAGAAATTTTGAAAAAAACTATCAGGTAGAGTAAATCTAACTAGAACATGATGCTATACCCTACTCTATGGGAATACCAAACCACATTAAATAATTCCACTGGGTTCTCACCATTCCAATTGGTTCACGGAGTGGAGGCGGTTCTCCACATTGAATGTGAGTTTCCTTATCTTAAGTTAGAAGTTGAGCTCCTACCTAACATGGCTAGTCTTGAAGAATGCCTTGTACACTTGGAGAAACTTGATGAGAAACATCGAGATGTCACCCTAGCCATCGAGGTAAATAAGCAACATGTTAAGGTCCAGTATGATAGATTTATCCATCCCCGGTAGTACGCTGAGGGTGACTTGGTCCTTCTTTACAACCAAGATAAGGAACCATTGGGGGCATGAAAACTCAATCCCATGTGGCATGGTCCTTATATCGTACAATGTGTCCTTGAAAAAGGATCCTTTGAGTTAGAGAATTATGAAGGGAACGTGATAAAAGAGCCCAGAAAAGGGCTTTATCTCAAAATATATTATGCTTGATCCATCCATCTCGAGTATGATCTTTGTATATTATTGTACTGTAGTGTATATATTTTTATTTTGGTTCTTTGGTGTCCCTGGTTTTCTTATTGAGTTTCCCCTTGGTTGGAAAATGTTAATGGAATCATTGGCGTTTTTAGGATTTGCAGACGGTGCTAGTCATCATACTCAGAACATAGCTATCATTGCTTGGGTTATCTATTCACCCGAGGGACTTGGTGTCTTCAGGAGGTGTTTTTCTGGAGCCATCGATGAACAATGTGGTTGAGTATAGTGTTGTTATTGAGCTATTATGTGATGCCATTTTTCATGATGTTCGATATTTAGAGGTTTGCCTGGACTCCTAGTTGGTTGTGTCTCATTTGAACAATAGGTATCAGGTTAGGGATCCTACACTACTTTTATGATTCCTTTAGGTATGACTTTTGGAATGATATTTTGATTTCATTACTTATAATCATATCCCTAGAAATTATAATCAATTATCTGATGCATACGCTAATTACGTTTTATATTGGAATTTGTCACATAAATAAGTAAAGGAAACATGCATTCATACATTTATACATTCATTCATTGAAAAAATATATAGGTAAATCCTAAGACCAAAATTTTTTGTATTTCATTCATCAAGTTCAAAAAATATGGTATCATAGTACAAAATTGGGCTTTTATCCCTCAAAAATGTATATACATGGCCGATACATTGAATAACCATGGTGTATAAGCCTGAGGTCCCAGGTGCGTATCATGGTAGAATACTATAGAATTATTGAGATACCAAAAGAGTCTCACTCACGCATGGGGTACACCTACAACCTGCGTTTGCATAGCTTCGGGAAAGTCCTTGACCTAGATCATAGGTATCCTGTGCATCATGCATGCTAGGTTTCCCCACACATTCTAAAGAACTCGCTCTGCTTCTCTGCCATCCATTTGATCCCCTCATCCCCTACACCGATGTCGCGGGTATCCATCTAGTTTTCGTGGAACTACATCTGCATAAGATATTCAATTAATATATGATGTCATACCAAAAATATTTTCATTTTTGTTTTGCATTTATCAAATCAAAAACACAAAAAAATAAATATACAAAAATAAAATTTTATACCAATATCCCCAAAGGTAGATATTGGTGGTAATGGCATGTCATGATTCCCTCGGTATTTGATCCCCTCATAGGGATAGTCATCAATGGAAATGATTTGTCATCGTCACCAGTGAAAAAACTCATCATTATAGGGGGTTGGCACCCTACCACCTCCTAAACGCCTCATCACTTTGATCCAATGGGTCATGGATGGATCACGTAGACTGTGTGGAGGAAATTATACTCTAGTAATAGGGGTTGGAACCCTCTCAAATGAAAATCTACATAAGATAGATGCAAACCCAAAGTTTCTCATCCTTCCAAGTTTGCAGTCGGTAAGACAGCTTTTCATGTTGGCCAAAAGAAAAGTGCTCCAATCATAAAATGTGGGTCTCAAACACTCCATAACATAAAACATAAGTGTCCTCGACACCTGATGTAACAAGCCTAATCCAGATGTCCATGTGAGCACCAAAAAGATAATCTTCAAACTCAAGCTCTCAATCACCCTAATAGGGAGTTAGCTCCCTATTTTCTGTGTATCAACAACGTAGTACGTGGAGATGTGATCCTCTATGGCCATCCCACCCCTATCCCCTCAGGCCTTGAGGTTTACCATATCGCCTCAGTGAGACAATCTTGTGATGAAATTGATGTTGTCCACCTCAATTCTCAACTATTGCCCATCAAGATTGAAGTCCTTGGCCTCGAGATCCCAGTAATTTATCAAAGTCTGAAGCAATTATGCTTGTGCCCTCATTCTTTTTATAGCCCAAAATTTATAAATCCCACATTCGTGTAATGAGTTTTGGGCCCTCAAATAACCTTCCACTATCCCATAGACATCCGCATGCTCCCTCTCTCTCCATTCAATCACCATCCTACAAAGGAGATTCAAAATTTTGAGTCATTTTTTTTTATAAAAAACTCATGCATGGATTGTATGCGGGAAATAGTTTAAACAATCATGTATAGGGACCGATATACATGGGTAGTATTAACTTTACCATCGTACATCGGTTCATGTACGCGGCCTGATAAATGGTATCCCGCGTAGACCGAGTTTCCCATCTTGCAGCCTAAAAATCTTAAAAAACATGCATGAAATCACAAATTTGAACCATTGAAATGGAAGAGCAGTGAATGCGTAATTACTTTGTCAAGACGGCTTCTGATTTCGTTGACCGTAGATCCCAGAATCGTCATTGGAAAAATGTGGGTGAAATAATCTCAAAAGAACTATAGAGGTAAAAAATTCAAAATGACATAGTAAAACTCATTGTTTTTACTATTTATAGAAAAAATTTACCCACTTTATATAGTTTTTGCCCTATTTTTCCTATTTTTGAAAACAGATGATCTAATTATGCGGTGTAAGACTTGGTTTGAAGCAGTTTTTTTTCACGTTATGACAATTTCAGTGTTCCTTAGCCCATTTGTACCTCCGGTAGGTATATATAGTCACTGGAATATAGGATAGGTTTTCACCTAGCTTTGTATTTTTGCATCATTCTATGAACACGATTCATATTCCCTAAGTACGAACCCATTTTTTTAGTGACACAAAACCTTATCATTGTTACTAGAAGTGTCGTTATTAAGCGTAGGGACTTACCAAACATGGGTTCCCTAGTTAGAACCTTTTTTGCAATTTGGTGCCCATGAGAAGTTACTCCATAGGTCTAGGAATCCCTTATAGTCCTGATATGACATTGTGTTGAAACCTTATATTTTTCCTCAATATACTTGTTGGCATGTTTACAAGAAGAGTGTGCTTGTCATTGATGGAAAGAACAACAACGTCGATGGCATGTTTACAAGAAAGAACAACAACAATGATGGCATGATTATAGGAAGAATGTGCCAAGAGGGAACCAAAAGTCTTTTGGGAAGATGCAGAAGAGAAAGCTCGAGAATCTCAGAAGAGATAGTGCAAAGCTACATGCAGAGCACAAGTGTGCGCCAGGGTCGAGGTTAACTTCATTTCCAAAGCTCAGGAGAGATAGCGTTCTGAGACATGCAGACGAGATCCCATACATCAAGGGTCACAGAAGGATCAAAGGTCATGGCCTTTGAAATTTAAATATTTGAGAAAGCCAAAGCTCAGGAGGAGGAGCGACAGTGACTGTTGGATCGAGCACTATGAATAATCTAGGTCATCATATCAGAGTCCAGATAGGAGGAGCGTGAAGAAGAGGAGAATAGATCTCAGTCGTTGGATCTCGGCGTGAAGGACCAGCAACCGTTAGATCCACTAGAGTTGCAAGTAGGATAAGCCCAGGAGTCATTCAAAACTCCAAAGCTGCGAAGGAAACATGGTTGTCCATTGAGGTAGAACACATGGCCAGAGATCAGCATTTTGCTGACTCGTGAACTGGAAAAGTCAAAGGTGAGAGTTGTAGGAACTCGCAATGTCTGATTTCACGAGTTGATCTGGACCATTGGATCTTGGGGAGTTGTGAGTCGTTGATATGATGCTCGCAAATATCAGGAAGGCAGGAGAAAAATACCTGAGGAGATAGGAGCCTCAACAATCCTAGCCGTTCATCTGGGAAGGACACGTGGCAACCAATAAAGCAGATTCACAGAATCATGAATCAGAAGAACTACGTCGAGCAGTCCGTAGACAACGCGAATTTTGAGTTCACGCTATTGATCATAGTCATTGGATCGAGGAATGCCATGGGTCATTGATCTAGAGCAGGTGTCAGAAAATTGGAATTCGGGAGAAGGGAGGTGAGTAGTCCTCCAACTCTGCGAAATGCAAATTTGTGATGAGATCTGAGTCGTCGGATCGAAGAGGAGTCATGACCATTGATCTGGAAAAGCATAAAATTAAAAGTTGGGAGAAGGGAGGTGAGTATTCCTCCAACTCCACGAAATGAGAAGTCGCGATGATATCTGAGCTGTCGGATCGAAGAGGAGTCATGACCATTGATCTGGAAAAGTGCGAGTTCGGAACTCGAAAGAAGCGAGGTGCTCTAACCTCCGACATCACGATTTGCAACATCACGAAGTGAGAAGGAGAGATCTGGACCATCGATTGAGGATTTTCATGGGTCTTTGATCAGGCAGGATGAAGTTCACAATCTCACAAATCACGAGGCACTTGAAGTTTTCTCAGGAAGGGAAAAGGCGTCAAAGGCATGAGCACGCGAAGGTTCTCTGGGTAACTTCCAAAAACGACTGATTGTTTCTTCCAGAGAATTCAAAGAGGCTTTAGGGTGATCACCAAAGGAGCTAAAGAGTCTCAAGGTAACTGCCAGTGGTATGAATATTAATCATAGAGACAATTGATAGATGGACAAGTATTGAAGGCTGTAACTGCCAAAGAAGCCAAAGAATCTCAGCATAATGACCACTGATGAAGAACAAACTCAGCATAATCGCCAAAGAAAATGAATAGCTGGAATGATGATCAGGAAGAGGACTTGGCATGATAACTATACACAAAATAGAGAAGATATGGTTGCTTCTATTGAGAGTTATTCATGTGGGTAGAAGGAGACTTCCATCTCAATCTAAAGTAGAGATGAGTAGCACAACAAACGACATGCATAGGTAGCATAGATCATAAAGGAAGAAGAGAAGATGAATAGAATAGAGTGGTTGTGAAGGAGGAAAAAGAGCAGAGCATAGAAATGCTACAGAGGATAAAACATAGAAGAACAGAAAGCACAAGGGCATGCAAGCAGGAAGACACTGATGCAGGCAAAGTAGAGCAGTATAGAAGAATAGTGATGATACTGGTAAGCCATTGATAAATCTTGTATCATTGTAATAAGTTTTAGCAAGCAAAGATTTATATCTTAGGGTGGTAGGGAGGTGCTAGGGAGGATTGTTGTCCTTAGAGTTTCAATTGGGTGCTTAAACACAGGGAGTTGTAGCTTCCATCTGGTTGTAGCCAGAAAAATCAAGGAGGTAGGGTGGTGCAAGGGAGAACCATTGTTCTCTATTATGCAGGTTGGTGCATGTGTGACTAGAAGTTGGTGCTTCCATCCAGTTGGTGTTGGAACACTCAGGGATTCGGTGCTTCCTTCTAGTGGGTGCTATAGAATCAAGAGATTTGGTGCTCTCAACAAGTTGTAGCTTGTACAGGTTGGTGCCTGTGTGACTGGAAGTTGGTGCTTCCATCCAGTTGGTGTTAGAACACAAAGGGAGTTGGTGCTTCCTTCTAGTGAGTGCTAGAGAAACCAGAGAGTTGGTGCTCTCATCAAGTTGTTGCTTTTAAAATAGAGGTGGTAGCCTCAAAAGGAGTTGGTGCTTCTAAGAATGATAATGTACAGAAAATAAAGAATACTTATCATATCAAGAAGAAGAGGTTTTTTCCCTTTATGGGTTTCCTCAGGAATATATGTCTCTGTGTGTTTTATGTGTGTGATTGATGGTGAATACTCTATTGCTTACATCATTGAATTATTTTTATCATCATTGAGTGTTTTGTAATGAGTTTAAAATGGGAATAATTGTTTAAGCACAGTAACAACTCATTCACCCCCCCCCTCTCAGTTTTCCAACAATTGGTATCAGAGCAAGTTCCCTTTATTTAAGGGTAGATCCTAGAGATTAAACATGACTAGACATGGAGGAACTTCAACCAATAAGGCCCCCCTATTCATTGGAACAAACTTTGGCTTCTGGAAAGTTAGGATGAGAACCTACATAATGGCTTTAGCTGCAAATGTCTGGGATGTGGTAGAGATTGGTTATGCAAAGCCAATAGTACTAGCTTCTAAGGATGACAAGCTAGAATTCAGCTTCAATGCTAAGGATATGAATTATATTCTGAGTGGGCTTGCAGAAGAAGAATTTGTAAAAGTTATGCACTTAGAATCTACCAAAGGAATGTGGGAAAAAATCATCAACAGTTATGAAGGTAATGAGAAGGTAAAGGATGCCAAGATTCAAACCTACAGATTACAGTTTGAACAACTAAATATTAGAGAGGTTGAAACAGTTGGGAAGTACTTTATGAGAGTTGAAGAGCTAGTGAATGCCATGAAGGGTCTTGGTGAGAAGATTGAAGATGCATTTTTAGTTCAGAATATTTTAAGATCTATGCTTGATAGATAAAATCCAAACGTTTCTACATTAGAAGAACTGAATGATCTTAAGACTTTGTCTATTGATCAACTCCTAGGAACTCTAACTACTTATGAAATTAGGATTAGTAAAGATAAATCTACCACTATCATTTAAAGAAGATAAGAATGAGGATTCTGAGCCTGATGAAATTGAAGCAAAATTTGTGAGAAGACTAAAGAAAGGATCAGGCAAGTACCAAGGGAACTTGCCCTTCAAATGTTTTAATTGTGGAAAGATAGGTCACTTTCCATCTAAGTGTCCACACAATAAGAAGGATCAGAACTCTGAAGGTGAAGAGGAGTACAAATCCAAGAGATTTGATAAAGAGAAAAGCTTATGTGTAAACAATGATGACTCCTCAAAAGATACAGATAGTGACTCTTCTTGTGAAGATAAGGTTAATGACTTTATGCTTATGGACAAAGAGGATTATGATAATAAAAGCACAGGAAGTGATGTTAATGATGAAGAAGTTGTGGTTGACTTGGAAGGAGAACTAATCAATACCTTAGAAGAGATTGACACACTTAGACTTAAGAAGAGAAAGCAAAAACAATTGCTGATACAGTTCGAGAAAGACAGTAAACAACTTGATGAAGACTTTGTCCTGCTAAAAGTGGAATTAGAAGAGGCAAAGAAAATTGAGGACATTTTAAAATAGCAGTTATCAGAGAAGAAGACAAGATGTGAAGCCTTGGAAGAAGAGGTAGTAAAAACTAGAAACGAGATGGAGAAGTTTAAAGCATTATATGTCCAAAATCTTCCAAGCATTAAAGCCTCAGCAAAACTAAATGACATTCTGAGAAAACAGAGATCTCCTTTGTTGAAGACTAGTTTAGGTTATGTAAGTGGTTCAAATAGCAAATAGCCAGAAAGTAAAGAGCCAGTAAAGATGATCAAGTTCCAAGTCAGTAGGCAATCAGACCATGTGAGTACTCTATCACCAAAATCTAATAAAGACAAGGTGATCCCTGATCAAAAACAAAAATATCATAATATGAAGAAACAAATACCAAGAAGAAGGACATCCTTCTGTTGAGTACTCAACACACCCTAAAAGTTCTGTGGCCATTTCTTTTTGGGTACCACCCTATATTTTACTTTTGATTGTTTTTGCCTCGGTATGAAACTGACACTTCGCTTATATTTTATGTTTCACATTTTAATTAAAGTTCACTTGAACATACAACGAAGAATCATCTTAACTCTAAATACACTTAACAACTACTCAAAGAATCGGCGCCCAGAATTCTCCCCGACTCACTTGAGAAATTCGGCATCGGTGAAAGTTAAAGGTAACAAAAATGTCTGAGGAGTCCAAATAGCTGAGTCCCGACCTCCATCGGCAATAGCCGATGAGAGTGTTTCTTTCCTACAAATAGCCTCGGGAAGGATTTTTTCGAAGAATGGTCCTTTCGGTTTTGACAGAAAAGTATAATAGTAAGTGTCGCACGTAAAGAAAAGTGACACTGTCGACCACCGAACCCCCAAAACAAGTTCGATATCAGTGATTGCAAACTGATTAATTTCCCGGTATCAACAGTCGTGATGTCTAGTCTTTTCTTAAGTACTTTCGATATGAGTGAGATTCCAAGTATGACCCTTATCCACTATCCGAATGCCCTTCTTTGATTAATTATTTTTAATGACCCGAGATTGATAACTCCACGGAAGCATTAATCCATATCGAAGATTTTACAAACTCACGATGTAACAATAATGATCCCAAGAATATAATAATTTATGCAAAAAGACTTGAATAAGAAGACACGCTTAATTCACATCTGAAAGAACATGACACATTCAAAGACTTTCAAATTTTTATACAATCAAGACCCTGCCAGACTCGGTTTACATATGAATGGACAACCCCGAAGTCCCAACTAACCGGCCCGGTCATCGTAAGATTAAAAAACCCTTACAAAAGAGGTAAAAACACAAAAGGTGTCAAGTGGCACTTCCAAGGATGCAAAGCAAGCACCCGCTCACTATATATCTCTTGTGCACTGGTCCTCTCTCACACTATCCTTCGCTCTTTGTAATGTATTATTCTCCTCTTTCGCTGTCATCCGTTGCACCTTGTGAAACTGCACAATTGTATCTTGTGCTTCCCAAAGTCATCTCTGCAACCAAACCATGCTCCTTGCGTGACCCTGCAACGACGGTATCTCCTAATCTTTTGCCGCCAGTTGACACCAAAACTCTTTATTTTCTTGGTAGAGTTTAGCTATTGCGAGTTGAGCCTGCTCTAACTGTTGAGCGGAACTTTCGATGGAAGTACCCAATGTTTTTTCCCTTCCCTTTATTCTCCTGCATCCTCTACCAGCAATCCAAACTGACTCCGACCAATTGGTAAGAATCGCAGAATCCTCAAGTGGTGGACATGCACTCAGCTCGGTCGGGAGGTGGTCCTCCTCTCCTTCTCCCATATTCTTCCTAGGCCTTCCTCTTCTCCATAGTTTCAACTCCAGAGAAGGCACGGTTCCCACCATGGCTCTTTCAGTCGTATCTTTGTCCACCCCAACCTCCACCGAAAATGTTGATGTTGTCCCCAAGCAAATGCCCGTACCTCTTGTTGGAGTTTTGAGTACACAGGAAGCCAACAAGAAAGCGTCCCAGGCACGCTGGGGCTCAGGCCTGGCACTTCAGCTTCCTCTTAGGCCCCGCCCCATGTTTGAAGGAGACCCCATAATACAATAGCGTAGAGACTCAGGTGTCCATAGGCGATAAAGGAATTAAAGGAATTTTACGCAGAACATCGCCAAGATAAACTCGTCAGACCAGATTTCCAGAGGATCTAATCTCGACTTATGCATTCCCATAGAAATCCTAGAATTTATAGAGAAATGAAGGAGCAAAACAGAGCATGCCAACAAAACATTCTCGCCTCGTGACATGATGTTTTGGAAACTTGACGTGCCACAACTGCCCAATGGATGCAATCCAAAAAATGTAAATGCCGTCGAATTAGAGTTGCAGGGAACGTACAGTACGATCCTTTAGATATTTTTGAAATTTTGAACCTCCATTATTGATGAATGATGTTTGACACGCTCAGTGATACATATTTTGGAGGCATTTAATGACTTTCCCCTTATGGTATCCAACCTCTTGGGATCATACACATGCATAACCATCTCCGACGCCTCCTTTTGGCCTCAAAGATCAAGTGATTACTATGACAGTTTGTACACTCATGTCTGCCATACTTGATTTGCCACCCTATGACATGCTAATGAAATTCATTTAAGCCAAAGAGGAGTGGAAGCTTCGGCTAGTTCATTCACAGGAGCATCTGTTATCACGAAGAATCCTCCCAACTACCAAACAGAGTTTGTCTTATGACCCCACCGAAGAATTGAAAGAAACACCGAAACTGAATCGTCGGAGTGATGAAGTATGTCGAGCCTCCTGAGTTCGGCATTCCTGATAAGTTTATCAACCTGAGCAAAGTGGTCAAGTTATACACCGAGCAGGACTCACTATGGACCGAAGAATTCACAAAGATAATTGATGCAAGGCCAGAGCAAGTACGACAGTTCACAGAACATCCGATCAAAGCCAGAACCATGCTTCAGCAATTGAAATTCAGTCTAGCAAAGTACCGAGCTCATACGACAGACATCAGAGAGATATATGCAGCTCCAATGGAACAACACAGATTTCCATGGGCCTAAACCTATGAAGATCTATTTATTAGCTGGTCTGAATATGAAAGAAGTCACACTTTTGAAGAGACATCTCGGGTGGGCTATTAAAGAAACTGTTGGATGATCACGCCACATGGTGATTTTTGTTTGGCTTGAACCATATTTAGCCGTTAATTACAGTTAAACTTTGTATTATAAATAGATGCATAGACCAATGAACAAAGGGTCGATGGTTGTTGTAAGAACTCTTTATTTTTGGTTGTTGATAATTATTTTGAGACTGTTGTGAATTGAGAATTCCTTTTGGACCAAAGACAAGTTATTTTCATCAGATGTATGTGATTGGAGTTGGAGAAGAATCACTTCCTTTCCTATTCCATGAATGATGCAGTAAATGAGTAAGAGAATTTAATTATGTTGTCAAGTTATCTGGTGCAATGTCTTGATGTTCTTTGCTTTAATGATGAATATAAATCATTGTGTTGTTATGTGATGAATGTTATGGTAGATGAATTATTTTGCTTACTGTGATCTTGATTACATATGTGTTTTTTTCTATTAATTAGTTTTCTCAAATAGTAGTTGGATTCTCATTTGGTTAATGTATTAGTACTATGCCCTTTGGCATAGAATCACTGTCTGCATGTTTGAGCAGTGGGTTATCCCAAACTCAACCTCTTCCCAATAGTTAAAACTTATGTCCTGTCATTTTTCAAGTTGGCTTATACTAGCTTGTATCTCTCATACTAGCCCCACCCAAGAGAAATACAGAAAAAGAATTGTCCTAACTGAAGGAAGAGCCTTCACAAGAAAACACAAAGCCCATCGATAATTTGTCCAGATCGCAAGATCTAGAGAACCATTCCACTCCAAACGCTGCAGAGTCTAATTGGGCCTTGGTGGTAGGTTTGGTTCCTACTGTTGAGTCAAGGGATTTAAGACCCATCAACAGAATTGGCGCTAGCAGGAGGGCCTAAGAATGAATGGCTGAATATATAAGTTATATAGCATTCCAAACAGTCTACAGATTTGTAACAGTCAACATGCATGGCTAGTCATCCAACGGACAACCCACATTTACTGAGTACTCCCAAAGTGGGTAACTCACCCCAGCCCAAGGAAGAACCTTTTTACCCTGAAATACCTTACGCCCTCCCTCGCGAGGAAGTGAATCAATTTAGGAGAATCACTAGAGCCTATGCCTGACAAATAGGCACGTTGTCCTTAACTCCCATCCTCCCTCGGAGAAAACAACAAAGTAGACCAGTGGTTAGTACTCCCGATGAAGTTTTCGTACACTCCGTCAAAGAATTAATAGATTTTACGATCACAAAAATCCAAGAACCTCTAGATCTAATACCCGAAATGCCAGCCAACGACATCCCCGAGCCTGATGAATTTTCAGAAGAAGAAGAGCCAGACTCCGACTCCGAAGATATGGAAGGGAACAATGATCATGAGGAGGCAAGAGAAGTTTCACTTCAAGACAACCAACCTTAGTTGGCTATGGCCGTCCCTGGACGAGTACACAATCTTCCCTAGCACCCGAAAAGGCTGCTTCCCAAGTACGATCCTGAAACTTCAGGTCTGCCCGAAGATCATGTCAAGAAGTTCATACTTGCGATCAGACTTATGAATGTTCAACATGAATACGTAGTCTGCAGGATTTTTCCTTACACGTTTGAAAATTCAGCTTCCACGTGGTATTTTAATTTGCTAGTAGGATCTATAACTAGCTTGACTAAGTTCCAAAAGGATTTCCTGGACAAATTTGCTGAAGAAACTACTACAGGAGCCCTGATGGTCAAATTGTTCGCAGCCACCATGACCCCAAAAGAGAGGGTCAAAGATTTCAATCAAAGATTCACGACCATCCTAAACAAATTTCAGCCTGCAGTGAAACCAACTCAAGAGTTGCAAATTGAGGTTTATGCCAACGCATTTCTGGCTTCTATTTCCATGTTCGTTAAAAGAGCCGCCAAGAAAACTGTTATAGCAAGATTTGCCTCACCATTGCTATCTTGCACAAAGGGCCTTTTTCCATTTCCCTATGCAGACTTATCATCCCTTTTTGATGAATCCAAAGCTAAAAAAATATATTTTTCCACATATATGCTCCCTAACTACATTGCAAGATGTGTATACACCTGTTGCTCCACTACAGTTCACGTATGTCGGGATTTGTGCCAGAAAATACAAAATGAATTTGGGTTTCCATGTCACAACAAGAGATCTCTGATCCTTGGCCTTCCATTTACTGAAAACATTCTGACTCGGCCCTTCAGTTGCATTCTAAAGGCTATAAGAGCACAATTTTGATCTATGGAAAAGAGGAGAAAGCATTCAACTTTGAGAGCAAAGTTACTCTGGAGAAATTACTTCATATTGAGTCAGCATCCCTTTATTGAGAGGACCTCATTGCCTCTTTCCTATGAGCTTGCCTTTGGTGGAGGATTGAAGTGGTGGAGACCCATCTTGATCTAGGTGGATATCGGGGGCCACCCACCTTTTCCAAATGGCTCAAAATAGTTTTCTAGCCATTTTGGCAATTTACTATTTTTAGCAGGTTTTCACTTCCAGGGCCATTTTGAGGGCCTAATTGAAGTTTTTTCAAGATAGAGGTTCTCAATGAAAGACAAAGGCATAATTGAGCCCCCAAAATGAATCTCCTCGACAATACCTTTCCAACGAGCTATCACACGCCTAAAACGGAGATCGTATGCAAAAGTTACGACCCCGGGAAGTTGATGCACCAACTTACCCAAACGGGGCCCACGTGACTTTTGGCGCTTCATCTCCTAGGGATAGGTTTTTGGATGTCTAGGACTTTTGGCATTCCCGATTATTGTAAAAAGGCCTCCAAAGCCTCATTGTATCCATCTTCTGGAGAATGCAAGTAGCCTTCACATCTCTTCTCAGAGATAAGCTGCCACCATTCTAGCGAGTCTTTCACTCTGTATTTTACAGTCTCTGTACATTTATTTCATTAATAGAAATCGTGTATTACTGTATCTCTGTGTTTATGGTTGCATCTCTGATATATTTCTGTTATATTATTGGATATACGTGATATCTCTGTGCATTTATTTATTATATCTCCGCTCTCATTTCGTGCCGAAAATAATCGGGATCACAGCTGGAAGGAACTTGGTTTCTTGGTTTCGAACCGTGCTGACACGGAAGTCTGTAATGTTCTCACTTCTGTTGATCAATTATTAATAGAAATAATCCTTTCCCATCCTATTGGCATCTTGCAAATATATGATTATTATCTATGGTCATGTTTGTAATGTTTATTAATGGATTATGTTGTCTAATGTGTTAACCCGTTTTTATTATCACTATGTGCTTGTGTTGCTTGTTTTTTGAGAACTTCTTCCAGGTATAAAGCTTTTGGTAAAAGTGCTCAACGCTGGAACATCATCAAACATTGGATCGAGGTAGGCCTCTTTCTTATATTACACATTGGTATATATCGTATGTTGGAATTGAGTTGATTTCTACAGTCATACCTGTCTGTTGTGGTTTACCCTTGGCCATAGAGAGTTTTTCCCCTGTCTCGCCTGAAATGGCGACTCCACTGGAGAGAGATCTTCCTTCTAAGGGTTGAAGTACTTTTTCTTCTTACATTTCTCTTTTTCCTTTTTGTTTCTTGTTGTATCACTGTTGGACAGATTCTGTTCACTCCGGATCTGAGTTTTTATCCTTTTACCCTTGCCTAGCCTTGTTTTAAAGCATATACGCCCTTTTTTCCCTTACAGTCACGTATACACGCGTACTGTCTCACTGCAAGAAGGGTATATACACTCTTTTCTCCTGAACAGTCATGTATACCACGTCCCCTTGCTTGTTTTCTTGGTTTAGTGACTGTTGGGTAGGTTTTGAGGATTACTGAGCCTTCTTGGGTCTCTATAGTGCCTGTTGAGATTATCTGGGATAACAGGAAGCCTGTTGGGAGTTGAATTTTTGGGCATAGTCTTTCTCTTTGTTTTTGATTTTTATTTTGTCCTTGGTTTCTGGGTTGTTTGCTTCGCTACTTGGTATTCTGCTCGAGTGATTTCTTTTATACACAGTAGAAGTTATATATCAAGTCCCTTATCAGTCCATGCATTTTCTTTTTAATACATTGAAAATACAAAAATAGGCATTTTGAATTGGTTGGTGTTTTTTTCTTGGAACCTTTATCATTAGCTTAGTACATTTAGTGAAAGATTGCATTTTACTTCTGAGTTGCAGAGTTAAAATTGAAAATTGCACTATTTTATTAAGCATATCATGCACTGAAAAGTTAAAGTTAGGTTTTGCATTATATCTATATTTATTTTCTTGCAAAGTCATAACATCATGAGTTTCACTTCCATACCTTTTTGAGTAACCACGACCAATAAAATTTACGATTTAAACTAAAATTGATTATTAACGATTTTATTTTTTAGGGTGCACAAACTAGACTAGGATTTAGTGCCTTGGAATAGGATTTTGTGAGTAAACTTCTCCAAGGAAATTAAATCAACATATGTGTCTAAGAAAGGGAGTTGAGAAGTCCATTTTATAATTGGTAATATCAGGAGGCTCCTCTCACACTGGAGTTAATCATGAGTGTTATCAGACTAATCGGTAGGTGCAGACACTAATAGATCTCCCTAGATCCACCTGGATCTAGAACAAAACAGGACAGGACATGACTCTTTCCCTAAGTTTTGACCATTGAATAAGCTAGTAGGAAGGAACAAGTAACATACCTTTATATCGCTTCCTAGGATCTCTATTGCTCCAGCTTCGCTCCGATGCTTTCGTGAGGTCAATAATAAGACAACACAAACCAACCAAAGTGAAGATAGCACAATATATTCAACAGTCAACTTATGTGTATGATCAAGGAATTACACAATAAAGTGAGAACAACTTTATGGGAAAGGGACATGCCACTGTATCATATTGATTGAAAGTAAAGATTACAACCTGATCACCTTGATGTTGCAAGATTCCTTTCGATGGCTCTTGGCTCCAACACACACACTTGCTCAATCCTTGTATGAAGAAGATCAAATCCTCTTGATAGACTTGCTTGAGTCTCCAAGCTATTGTTCAGGCTAAGTCCTTCACACAATTCTTTCACCAATTCTCCAATGAATCTTGCTTAACCTTTCCATGAGAATTCCATCAATATATAGGAGAGAATGAATAAGTTACTTGGATAAGAATGATCCCACAATATCAGGGAATCCAGTACAAGGATAACCATTCGAATGCCAGCCCATCCTTCTAGAAGATTGTCTTCTAGAAACATCGAGAATTCATCTTTTTCCATGCTTTAGGAAGAGTTCGCACCCTAGCTATTCAACACAGTGAGAGAAGTTCACACCCTGGCTTAAGGCAGCCTGTGAGAATCAGGCATTCTCGCACCCAAATGTATTAGCAGCCTGTGAACCTTCTTCAAAAATGAGTTTTTTGGGAAGAGATGAAAGTAACTTTTCTCATGAGAAAGTTCTTATGAAGAGCGTGAGTACACCATCATCAATACATCATCATGACGACCAAAATCATGGGTAACAGAATTTCCCCCAAAGTATGAGGTTGGAACCAGTGACAGTCAAAATACTTTGTAAGCTGCATGTGTTTGTCGGAAACCAGGAGCACACCTAATCGGAAACCTGCAAACAACCAAGCATCAGCAGAATATCATATATATTAATTCTGAGGTAGGCATTCCCATACTCAAATCACAGACTAATGACATTGTAGACATGGGTCATGGCCACCAATCATACACTGTGGATCCATGCCGTCAAAATATAGCATAGCCACCAGGAATACACTGTGGATCTATGCGAGAAATTTCAAATTAAGACGACATAGCCACGAGACATACACAGTGGATCTATGTGTCACAAATTATACATACTCCATCTCAACCTGGACAAAAGAGATGATATCCAGGGTCTTCAATCTCATCGCCCAAAGTACAAATCTAACCATGTGATTACATGTGTCGAAGTCGAACATGGCAGAAACCACTTGATTACCGATCATTGATGAAACTGTTAACAAGTGCGAGGGAAATCACCATTGATGTCAATGACTCCCAAGGTACACTAGTACAATCCATCGAGTGTGAATGAATGAGTTGAAGTTGAACATTTGAAAGAATCTTTTGATCAGGGGTCAATGATGTAAACTCACTGTCGAAAGTGAGGAAACCTACCATTGAGGCAT
Organism: Picea engelmannii; assembly: GCA_009831015.1. Classification (NCBI taxonomy): domain Eukaryota; kingdom Viridiplantae; phylum Streptophyta; class Pinopsida; order Pinales; family Pinaceae; genus Picea; species Picea engelmannii. The sequence goes on from ML789314.1 coordinate 195,249, forward strand.
GCAAGCTCCAAGGTAACAAAGAATTTCTAAGTCTTGATTCTGGATAATGAGCTGAAGTTGATGGAACAAAACTCGTCATAGGAGGGCCTTGATGTATCCCCCATAAATGACGTGAAATGAGTAACAGATTTTGAAGGTGAAACAGAGTGTGATGTAAATTGGACTGGACACAGGGAAGGCCGACACGGAGAGAATGGATAACTGTAGATGGCTGACTCAATATAGGTTTCAGATGGACTTCTCTTGAACATATGAACGACACAACCAATGATTTGGCAGCATTGACTCAAAGACAACACAGGGAATGAACTTGTAGCAAATCGAATGAGAGACAAATGGATTTCCCAAACCAACTTCAAATGATGAATAGGGGGTGTCATGTTCAAGAGAGACACTTACTGCCAATCAATACAAAGATGAAAAAACATATCCCTTTCCCAATTTTTCCCCCACCATTTCTGGCGAGTACCTCTTTATTTTTACGCAAGCTTGAGGAGGATAACATATGCTTGTTGATGTAAGCTCATCCTTCAGACGAGTCCCTCAGAGTATGTTTAACGAACCCTAAGAAGGAGTGGTTCGGTCCCATTACGGGTCTGTGAATGTTTGTTTAACGAGTCTAGAGATAGAAAACTCGAAAGTTTTTCATGATTATAGAGTTTGGAAAAACACTTAAAAGAGAACTCTCTCAGTTCCTTTTTCGTAAAATACTCTGGATGAGACCAAAAAAGAGATAAATTATCGCTCACCAGATGCTTATTTCAAATACTTTATCGAGCGTGAAAATAGCAAGGTTGCTCGGCTATCTTTTCATGTTTAGAGAGTCTGAAAAGAGCTTAAAGAGGACTCCAGGGGGGTTCCTTTTTTGTATAACCTTGTTGAGCCCGAAAAAGTGATAAAAGTATGCTCGATCTCATTCTCATGTATTTTTGAGCGCGAGAACGGATAAAGACCACGCTCGAGGTTTTATACAAAAACCATAAAAAACAATCAAAACACGCGACGACAAAGAAAAAATATGTCCACATCCCTGTATAGGAATCTCAAAGTCATTATTCCTGCAAAAGTTACACTCAAAAGGACATTAGGGATTAAGGTTTAATAGATAAATAATCATAAAAAACCAAATGACATAGTAAAAGTAAATAAAAAGGAGTAAAAACTCTTTTACCATATCATTTTTACTTTTCCACTATTTGAGCTCCAAAAAACCCCTCTTTTACCCTCTAAGTTCGGCTTCAGATTGCGGGAGTTACGAGCATCCATTCAGCAAGCCGTCAGCGACAATAAGGTAGGCTCTTTGTCCTTTACACTTTCATGGTTTAATTTTGCATTTCCATTGGTTAAAATTTCATTTTTAGGTTGATTTAGTGAGCCCTACTTGCGCGCTGCCATTCTCGCAGGAGGGCTACATGGGACCTGCGAGAATGGGGCATTCTCACAGGTGAGCCCATAGCAACCTACGAGGTTCTCGCACTGTGCACAAAAGGAACCTGCGAGAACCGCAAAGCTCAAAAAATTTTAAAAAATTTACCCAATGAAAGAGAACCAAATCATGAAAAAAGTTGCTAATCTTCTTTTTGTGTTCCTTATGCAGATAATTGGCCATCAAAATGGTTCTTGAATGGCGTGAAAGGGAGCATGAAGTAGACAATGCAATTGCCAGAAATCATCCACCTACTATTGCTGCTTTGAGAAACTATGGCCTCCTGAAGTACTTTCGTATCCCGGGCATGAGGGCCCAAGTCAGGTTATTAGAGTACCTGGTGCGTATGTGGGACCCTGATCAGCAGGTATTTCATGTGGGGGTCCACACACTGTCCTTAGATATTGAGGACATTTACTTTTTGACTAGATTGTCATGGCATGGGCACTATGTGAGCCTGACTGGTGGCAGAGGTGGTGGGATACCCATGAGTGAGTACTGTCGTTTACACTGTGTTCCTGAGGCAGAGAGAAAGAAAGGAAAAGTAGTTATTTGGGGGGTACGAGATTTGACCCTCCATACTATTCTATTCACCATAGCTCGGATGGCTGGGATTTTTTCTCCTCACATGGCATTACAGAGTTACTTCCAGTATGCCATCGAATGTACTGAACCTCAGGTGTTCAACTGGGTAGATGTTGTGCTTTGTAGTAAAAAAAAGCAGTTGACCAAATGCAGACGAGGCGACCTGAAGCAATTCGGGTATAGATCTTTGTTAGTGTCCTTCTTCCTTGAGAGGGTTCCCTTACTGAGACTGCAGGTTGAGTGGAATTTACCAGCTCCCAGGGATCCAAGGATGCTGAGATGGTGTCAGCTCATGGCCCGGCACGTAGCAGGACCGATCATCAAATATGATGATACCTTTTTTGACTGGCTTCAACCACAGATGTTGATGGTTGACGACTATGCTTATGTCGGGTTGGATTTCTGAGGAGATCCAGACTTAGTACTACCAGAGGATGCTCAGTGGGGGGAACTTGGTAAGAAGTACACACATTTTTCTCTTTTTAAATGTTTTGTGAATTTTTATCATATTCAAATGTTTTTGTTTTATATGTTTGTCCAAAGACTAAATACAAAATCGTTGTTGATGTCACAAATGTTGGACCTTACAGACCTCCTGGTACTTCTCCCATTCAGCAGTGAGGAGAGGTAGTGGCAGCACCGCAATATGCTGAGGATTATCAAGTAGTGGAACAAAATCTAGAGGGCCTGGCTACAGATATTCTAGACATGTCTCTGGAAGAGGTTCCACGACGCGATCAGCGTCATACTGTAGGAGTATCAGGTTCCATGAGTCGACTGCTTCGTAGGGTTGCTCGGGTAGTCATGTGTTACCGTGAACGTCATCCATGATGTCACTTTGTAGAAGCTATAAGCTTCAGATTTTGACATTTTGGTCTTCGAACAAACTTTTTGTAAAAAACTCTTTTGATCGTTATTTATACAAATGGCTTCTACCGATTTTCCTTATATTGTGTGAATATTGATTTTATTGATTTATAAATGATTCAAATGTCTGTCTAATACATAATTAGCCAACGCATCTGTTAATGTATTTAGACATCTAGGTATATGTTGATATTCAATGTAATCAAAGTAACGTTCCAAGAGGCGAATTCGCAAATACACCTGTAACAAAGTAGGACTTCGAATAGTGTAGACATTACTTAACTATAGTACTACAAGTTGTGAATCGAGTTGCACAACCAAATGATGAATTCCGAGCGAGATAGCATCAACCAATAATTCAATAACGGTGTTATACTCTGCAATGTTGTTGGTCGCACAGCTGAGACACACACCTCATAAAGACACAAGTTCATTTGTAGGGGCATAAATTGCCCATGCAGCGAAAGTGAGGTTCTGAGTACTACGGCTAGCACCATCAGCGAAGCCAATATAGGGTAGTGAAGACTTCGACATATGGAAATCAAACACAACATCACATAAGGGTAGAGACCGGATAACGACAAAAGCAAGCTATAGTAACACACAAAAAGTATGATACAATAAAAATACAAGTACTTGTGCACAGATGATTTTATGCATAGTACTTATTCAAGTACAACCCATTCCTGGGCTCACTCAAAGGGATACCATCGTAATCTACTAACTCATAAGCTCCTTTTTCCAAAACTCATCGAACAATATAAGGACCTCACCACATGGGTTCGAATTTCCTAGCTCCTAACATATCTCAATCTTGTTCATAGAGAAGAACAAGATCACCTTCAGAGAAAATGTGAGGCTTGACATGCTTGTCATATTGGGCCTTGACACGCTTTTTCTGAGCTTCTATGACTAGGGTGGCATCACATCGAGTTTTCTCCAATCACATAAGATACAATAGACGTTCTTCCTCAGCAGAAGTGTTGGGTAGGAGTTCAACAGCTAGTTTTAAAGAGGGTATCTCGCATTCAATAGGGAGAATGGCTTCCACACCATAGACTAACCGAAAAGGTGTAAACCCAATAGCGGACTTGACGGATGTCTGGTAAGCCCACAATGCCAAAAACAATATTATGTGCCAACTTGTTTTATGAATCCCTATCATTCGTCGGAGCATAGTTATGAGAACTTTGTTAATCACTTCGACTTGGCCATTGGCTTGTGGATAATAGGGCGTTGAGTTATCATGGCGAAGACCCAACTTTTCAGTAAGTTCAGACATCATAAAATTCCTAAAGTGTCTACTGTGATCAGTGACGATAGCTTGGGGAACACCAAAATGAGCTATGACGTGATTAAAAATGAACAATGCTACGGTCTTCCCAGTGTTGTCAAATGTCGGCATCGCCTCTGCCCATTTTGTAAAGTAATCAACGGCTACAATGATGTAACCATGCCCCCCGGCCAAGTGAGGGTGACATGTCATGAAATCGATGCCCCATTTCGCAAAGGGACCAACTGAGACCACAGGATGAAGAGGAGCAGGATGTGACCGAATCTTAGTATTATAAGTCTGGCAGGCATGGCATTTCTGAATGGCGATGATGCAGTCATTAAATAAAGAAGGCCAAAAATACCCTGCTCGTAAGATCTTCTGGGTAGTAGCATACCCAGACATATGACCACCACATGCTCCAGATGGTAGTCATTCAGATATTTCTCAGCTTCGTCAAACGTTAGACAACGTCGAAAAACATAGTCAATCCCCCGACGATAAAGAGTATCTCCGAGGATAATGTATTGATGAGCTTGATAGCGTATTCGACGTCGTTCAGTACTGGACAAAGTTGGCCGGAAAGTTTGGGTTTGAAGATATATAATGATATCCCCATACCAAATATCATCAGTGCTAATAAGGAAAAGAGATTCATCGGGTAATGAATCAACTACTACATTTTCCGTTGCAGAATGGGGAAAATCGCATATCAACTCAGCAAAAACTAAGGACTTCTTGGACTTGGCGCATTCGAATTCCAAGTCAAACTCATGGAGTATCACAATCCATTTGGAGTATTTTCCCCCTAGCAATTGACGTGTCAAAATGTGTTGCATAGGATTGCAATGGGAAATCACCGTAGTCTTGCGTGAGAGGCTATAGTGCCGAAAGCGTTGGACGGCTTGGACGACAGCCAAGGCCAGTTTCTCGACATGTTGATACTTGATTTCAGTCGGCGTGAGACTTTGACTCAAGTAGTAAATAACATGTTCGTTGTGAGCATCATCCTCTTGAACGAGAACCATACCAATAGTGTACTCCGAAGCAGCAAGATAAAGGAAATAATCATGACTGTAATCGGGGGGAAAGAGAAGCGGAGCACGTGTTAGGGACAATTTCAAATCTTCAAAAGCATTGCTGGCAATGGTATTCCAGATGAACTCTGAATCCTTTTTTAATAGCTGCGTAAAACCACGAGTTATCTCAGTGTAATTTGGGATAAAACAACGAAGAAAGTTTGCTTTCCCTTGCAAACTTTGCAACTGGTGAAGTGTAGAAGGAGGAGGGAGATTAAGGATCGCCTCAACCTTTAAAGGATCCACCTGGATCCCTTGACACGAAACAATGAAACCTAGAAGATGGTCGGATTCCACACAGAAAATGCACTTGTGAGGATTCAAACGTATACGGTAGAACCGACAGTGAACGAAAATGGCTCGGAGATGAGTTGGGTGATCGACTCTGCGCATGGAATGAGCAAGTAAATCATCCAAATAAGGTTGAACGCAATGTTGTTTTTCTTAGAATCGCTAGTACACATCAAAACATAGGAGGTGGTAGAAGATGAAGGTTGGTCATGGATGACCAACTGAGCCTATTGTTGAGACAGGAAGGGTTGGGACAAAATGGTCGGTGCAGGTGGTTTCGGAGCTCCTTGAAGGAACTTAGTGACCTCTGCACATCGTGGACAATCCTTTGTGTAGTGATCATCACCGTAGATAAGGCAAGGGTATCGCGGTTTGCGCTTATCCCGATTGTCAACAGGGGTAGTTTTGGTTTGCTCTGCTTGAGAATTATTTTTTCCCTCCTTATGCTTACCTCTCCCCTTTTTAGATTTGTTTTTACCGGCTGGGGTAGATTGAACTGCATTTACCTCAGAAGTCTTGCCAGTGGAAAGGGCAGGAGACGAAGCATTTTGAACATTAGAAGAAGCAGATTTAGGGTTTATGCTTGAGGCGGAATATGGTTGGGCATGGGTAGAGCCAATCACATCGTCAGCTACATGTGAAGCAGCTGGAGTAGTTGAAGTGTTGGAAGTATTAGGACGAGGTAAGTCAGGTAGTAAATCGTAAAGAGTTCCCATTTGTGAGTAAACGAGGTCAAGATATTAAGCATGACTTATAGCTTGCTCTTCCATGACTACGCCACCCATGGCAATGTCCTTACCGATGTCGTTCACAAATGATTTTGTGAACCACTCTACCAACAACTGATGGGGGAGCTCAAGTTTAATGAGACGTCGTCTCCTTCAGCACTCATGGATGTGATTAGAAATATGAGTGCCTTTGTTCTGTTTGAAGGAAGTCAAAATCTCGGTTCCTGTATCATAACGGATTGGTAACTGGTAATGCGTAAGGAAAGCCATAGCTAGGGTGTTGAATTCAGAGAAGAAACCTTGTGGCAATTTGATATACCACTTCGCAGCAAAACCTGTAAGGGTTCGTTGAAAAAGACGTAAATGAATAGAGTCATCCATCAACGAGTTGGATGAACACCATAGGTGAAAAGTCATAACATGATTGTTTGGGTCCTCTCCCACTTTGTCGTCGAATTTAGGGATGTCCGATGGAAGCTTGGATGGTATAACAGGCTATTGAGGAGAGTGACGAATAGGATCATTTAAAATCCTTGACAAATCTGAAAGATCCAAAGTGGCGAGAAAAGGTAACTGTCGATTCACCTGCAGGTATTGGTGGCTTTGGGGAGGAATCCCTATCGGCAAACCAGTAGGACCATAAGCAGTCTGCATATAATGTGAATATCCAAGCATATTCGATGGTGGTTGGAGAGGATAGTAGCTCATAGGAGTATACCCTAGAACAGGGGCTTGAGTTTGAGCATTTTCCCCCCAAATGGGATTGAACGAACTTGGATATGGTTGGCCGATACTAGGGGGTGTTACGGACGCAGTTGGAAACTGCTTCCCCCCAGTCATGTGAGGAGGATTTTGAATCAATTGATTCCAATACTAGGCCAAGGACAGAAGTATGTTTTTCCCATAAGGTGGGGTCATTCCTCCCATCGAAGGTGGTGTGCCAATTGGGGGTTGTGTTCCAATTGGGATGTATGTTCCAAAAGGAATTTGCCCACTGAGAGGGGGTTGAGTCATACCACCTTGGTGAAATTGTCCACCAACCGGAAACTGGTAATTTGGAGTGAATGACGGAATAGCACCACTAGGATTAGGATTGCCAGTAGAAGACAAAGAAGGTCCTCCAAAAGGAAATTGAGGGAGTGTTGGAACAAAACCGGGAAGAAAGTGCCCAGAAGAAGAAGGACCACTAGGAGAGCTGGATGGAGTTTGTGCAAGAGTAGGAATAGAAGCATTCAACGCACGGTATCCAAGTGGTAGTGTCGAAGCAACGTTGGGTGTTCATGGGGTGTTGATAGGAGAAAGAATAACCACAGTAAACCCGATTGGAACACTCGTAGTAGCTGTGAGATGGGCCATTTTGGTAGGGACAGTAAAGTGATAAGCGGTAGTCACTGGTACTGTCTCTATACTAGAGATATCATAAATCACAGGTGGGTTGATTTCGGAAATCACTGGTGAACCTGGACCAAAAAGGTCCTGTCGAAAAATGCCCGTAGACCAAAAAGGATCTTGTTCCCCAGGTCCAGACAGAGATCCAGAATATACAACAATTAAGTCTCCGGAAGAGTTTTCTCGCATAAAACATCTCTCAAAATCAGGGTGAAGGTGAAAGTCCTCTCGAGTATTTGTAATTTGAAAATGTTCTAGAGAGTCAGTTCGTTCCACTTGCGGTGTGGTGATGACTATGACTTCACTTTGCCAAGGAGAGCTCTCAGGTGTACTAGTAGGCAAGGGTTGATAACCTTCTAGATGCTCTGGAGATAAACCTGCATTCTACGTTAACAATGCAGAGGAGCTATTGTAAACGAGTGACAAACTTTGCGAAGAAAATCCTATGGTCAACTTCAAGAAACAAACAACACACGCTAGTAAACAAAATCTAGGAAGCAACACAAGAAAACAAGACCTTCTAATTTCGAAGCCACTAGTTGGTGATGAAATCCAACGTCGCAACAACGAGACGAGAAGGGGCTGGGCTAGGGTGGAAAAGTTACGCTAACGACCTACTTAACGGACTTACACCCTGGTGCAAGCTCCCACACATAATCGTGGGTATACCCTCCAAGGAGCTCGAGTGAGTTTGGTCAACATCAATTCCAGGTACTGTGAAGACTTTCCCCTCCACAGTGACCTCGGGTAAGAACCTAGAAAGATAGGCCACTAAGGTCACCACCAACAACAATAAAGCCTGGGAGAATAGTCGACAGTCTGATCCACATGCAAGGGCAGGGTATCTAGCCCGAAATCAACTCAAAAGGCTTCCACTCATCATTTTGGGTATACCTCCGAGTGATCCCCATAATACATGCAATCTCTACACTAATATCAACAAAGAAGGGTGAGTAACTCTACCAATATCAATGTGACCTCGTGCTTGACCCTTGTGTGAGAAGGGCTTCCCAGGACAAGATGTTGCAAATGGAATTTAACACTCCCTAACACAAGATGCTATTGTGTGTTTGGTGCTTTTGGAGAGTGTATCTCTCTTCCTACTCCAAAGTGCTAGCCTAGCTAAATGTTGGTGTAATAGAGCCCTAGAAAAGAGTTACTAGATAAATTTTACAATTGCGCAGTGTTATTAAGAGTTGTTGTTTACTCAAAGGCCATGGAGATGAAACTTATGTTGTATGACTCTGACCCAACAATGCATGGATGAGAATGAATATATCGATTTTCGTTCAATGAATTGATCCGTAGGATCCTTTAATGACTATGGTTGAGTTTTAATTTTGCATGTGTTAATTAACCATTTGAGAAACTTAATGAAAGAATGAGGAAAGAAGAGGAATTATGACAGCCATATACACATATGCAGATCTGAAAGGAAATAATAGACAACAAACCATAAGCACGAGAATTGATAACGGAGTTCGGCGCAACTTTGCCTACGTCTCCGAGCCTTTGTCTTTGTGGGGGAGGCTTCTTTATTTTTTTTCAAAAGCTCAAAAGTACATCATAGTAGTGCCAATTGGCTACAAGACTAATCTGGTCATGTTCTTCTAGATCTCAAGAACCCTGCAAAGAAAACGGCACGCAAAACAGACGTCTGGAGCTCCCAGAAATGGCCCAACAACCTCTGCTCCTCAATAGCTTCCCTGCATAAAAATGTCTTTGGCTTGGCTTCCCTTCAACATAACTCTGCTTTTTTTGTCCTTGACTATCCTCCATGGCCTCAAACAGGCCTGGTTTATATAGATCTAAAGTTGGTTATCCATCCCCAACTTCCTCCAAAAATTTGGGCTCCAAAAATGCCCAATATCTCCCAAAAATGGAGAAAATCAACTAATATCAGGCATAATATCATTAAAAATCCCAAAACATTACAAAAAAACCCACTTTTGTGTAAATTTGGGGATAATCCCCCTTCGTCCAACACACGCCCCCTTGTTCTTAGTCATATGGGCTATGATGTGGTCAAGCGCCAGCCCATAGGGCTATGCGATGGCCCCCTTATCCAAAATACCTGGTCATGTGGCAGTAGGGTATGGGACCACGCCCTTAATACACACCCTAGCTATTGGCTTAGCCCCGGGTCTTATGGCATGGTCCATGGATCCTCGGGCTAACAAACTTATCCGTGCGCGCCCTGTTCGGAATGGGTTATGGTCATATGCGACCGCCCAAAACCTCGTGCTGGAAGTTACACGGTCCATGCTCCATTTTGGGTGGTTGGTCGTATAGACCCCATTGAAACCATGGGCTGGGGCTTAGCCCCAACCCCACTTTCCACCACCATACAATACTTTTCATTTTAAAAATAAAATTTGTGGATGCATATAACAAGGAACACGTATGATGCATTGGCATTTGGTCATGTGTTAAGGAGTTGGACTGGTCCAAGAGGTCATGGGATCGACCCCCATGGACTCCAAATAAAATTTTGAAACCTTCCACTTCGACTGATGACTAAGTGCCATGTGGTTGCCCATGACTGGGCCACGTGGCACCTTCCCATTCGACAGACAAATGCCACTTGTCAACTATTGACTAGTCCAGTTGCTTGCCACATGTCTACCCTGTCAGCGAACCTGCCCAATCACCACCAGCCAGAGAGTGCCACATCATCTCCTACACAATCAGCATGTCGATGTCATGCTGACATCAGCATTGACTTTTTGACCAGTTGACCTTTGAATTTTTACCTGTTTGGGCTTTCGATCAGAACGCAATAACTTTCATATACAGAGCCTGTTTGATGAAGTAGATATATGCCCAGAATCAGGAAGACGAGACAAACACAATGACATTGGTTTCGTCAGATTCTGCCACTTTCATTTTTGAGCATTTTTAAGCCCTGTCAGGCTTCTAGATCCGATTATGGATCATGAATCCTATGTATGGGAGGGAGAGAGAAAGTTTTCCAGATCAACCTTAAACTACAATACAATTTCCTTTAAAATGCAAATGCAATCAATCACGCATCAATAACAATTCCCTATTGTGTCTTTTCCAATTAATTTCAACAATTGATTTTCAATGTTTTCGAAGACGAAAAAGATTTTTTGAAAGAAAAACTTTTGTTCACTTTTCAAAAAGGACCCACACTATGATAGTGAGAGTACTGAAAATCAAAAACCAATGAACAAGCAATGACAAAACCCCAAATCACTCTTTCAATGAAAACAAAAATAAAAAGCAAACCAATATAGTCTTTTCAATCGCATAAGGAAAAATGATCTTTCAAACAATAAGCAAATGATAAAGACCAAGAAACTCAACTTTCAACCGATCACCGGTTCTTAACTAATCAAACACACTCAGATTCTGAAATCAGAGAGTATGGTTTTGCCAAGAAAAGTCAATAAACGAAAGTCAAGACAAAAGTGACAAGAAGAGCCTTGAAATCCTAAGACTATTCATGCACACAAATGAAGACAAGAAAGACATCAATCAATGGTCCAAGAGACTCTTATGAGGCACCTAGACTGATCTGGGCAGTTGAAGATGCCAAAACTCAAATCCAAAATTTTCTAAAAATGAGTTCGCAGGCTGGCAATATTACACAGTGCGAGAATTAGGGATTCTCGCAGGTGACCCTTGAACAGAGTGCGAGAACCTCGCACTAAACCTAAATGCAGGATGTGAACTCTATGGATTCTCGCAGGCTACAGTGAAGTGCAGTGCGAGAACCTATGAAAATAGTCAAATTTTTGGAAAATGAAACAAAATTTGAAAAGTATTCTGGACCCAGAGGGTCTATCAGGATATCCTAAAGACTCAGAGATTGATAGGAAAGGAGAAAAGTAAAACAAGAGAAAATGGCCACAGAAAAACACCAAAAGCCACAAAGAAAATGGGATGCTCCCCAGTGGAGTCGCCAATTTTGTTATCGGACTAATCGGTAAGTGCGGACACTAACAAATCTCCCTAGATCCACCTGGATCTAGAACAAAACAGGATAGGACATGATTCTTTCCCTAAGTTTTGACCATTGAATAAGCTAGTAGGAAGGAACAAGTAACATACCTTTATATCACTTCCTAGGGTCTTTGTTGCTCCAGCTTCGCTCTGGTGCTCTCATGAGGTCAAGACCAAGACAACACAAACCAACCAAAGTGAAGATAGCACAATATATTCAACAGTCAACTTATGTGTATGATCAAGGAATTACACAATAAAGTGAGAACAGCTTTATGGGAAAGGGACATGCCATTGTATCATATTGATTGAAAGTAAAGATTACAACCTAATCGCCTTGATGTCTCAAGATTCCTTTCAATGTCTCTTGATTCCAACACACACACTTGCTCAATCCTTGTATGAAGAAGATCAAATCCTCTTGATAGACTTGCTTGAGTCTCCAAGCTGTTGTTCAGGCTAAGTCCTTCACACAATTCTTTCACCAATTCTCCAATGAATCTTGCTTGACCTTTTCCATGAGAATTCCCTCAATATATAGGAGAGAATGAATTAGTTACTTGGATAAGAATGATCCCACAATATCATGGAATCCAATACAAGGATAACCATTCGAATGCCAACCCATCCTTCTAGAAGATTCTCTTCTAGAAACATCGAGAATTCATCTTTTTCCATGCTTTAGGAAGAGTTTGCACCCTAGCTATTCAACACAGTGTGAGAAGTTCACACCCTGGCTTAAGGCAGCCTGCGAGAATCAGGCATTCTCGCACCCAAATGTATTAGCAGCCTGCGAACCTTCTTCAAAAATGAGTTTTCTGGGAAGAGATGAAAGTAACTTTTCTCATGAGAAAGTTCTTATGAAGAGCCCGAGTACACCATCATCAATACATCATCATGACGACCAAAATCATGGGTAACAATGAGGTCACGTGAAGTAAGTTGAAGGGATAACCCCTAGATGCTCACCTAGCGTCAGATATATTTCTGTGGATTTATTCGTATTTGGGGATCTTTCTACTGTCCATACCTCTGTGAGAGATGGTACTTTCAAGGTTTCAGGCTTTGCTACCCTGCCCATACGGTGATCTGGACTTATGACTGCTTGCCTATGCATTGGTTATATAGTGGTTTATTATTTTCTTGCCTTAGGTATCTCATAGGTTACTTGCAGAGGTTATTTTTCTTGTACCCTAAGTCAGATAGGGGTCAGACAACACACAACCTTTATGGAGGATTACCTCTCCAAGGGGATCTGACTGACTGGTTGTTAAGCCTACGAGGTCCCTTATAACTAATTTCGTTACCTCCAAACTTTAGTGGGGAGTCTCAGGTCCCTCTTGGATGAGACATACCCTCTTTAGCGAGGGAAGCCACTCAGCCACTTTAGCCCGTTTGCATGCATATTGGCCGTTTGACTTTTGGAGTGCTCTTTGACTACTAGTTGGCCTTAGGATTTTGTACTAAGTTTTTATTATCATGGATAGTGGAGTTCCTTTCGCTCCCTCGTTTACTGCTACCCCCCCCCCCATGATGTCCACTCATTTCATGGGGATGGATCCTTCTGCTTTGTATTATGGTATGCAGAACTATGGTACTCAGTCAATGCCTTGGGTCTCTAATCATTTTTCTCATGGTATGTCAGATATGTCTTCTCACTTGCCATCATTTATCTTGCCTCCTTATGTGAATACAAGTTTTGGGTTTGGGGGCATGATGCCTCCTTCTTATCCCTCTCCGTTTGGTGGGAGTCATATCCTCCAAACACCCCTTATGGAAAAAGGTTGGAATCTTCCTTCCTACGAATCTCATATGCGAGAGGTAAATGCCCAAATAAGCAATCATTTTACTTATCACACTCCGTCCACTTATCCTTCTTCCATTATGTTAGTTCCTACGAACACTTTTCCCATGGCATACCTCCATCTATCCTCCAGTGTTTCCTCTGGGGGGAGTTATTTTTATAGTACGGGAAACCCCCCTCACGAAGTTCCTTCGCCTGGGGGCAACACATATCCTCACATGAGTAAACCTTATCATGTCGCTTTCTCTTCGCAAGTGACTTCCTTAGAGTCGATGCCCTTACAACCCTTTATGAATCAGTATGGAGGAGGATACTATCCTACCGGACAAGGACAAGGTGTAAACCAGAATCCTTCCTGGCCTGCAATTTCTCAGAACCAATCTTTCCTTGGAACTTGGACTCAAATGCCACAACCAATTACTGCTACAAGTCCAGTCACTGTGTGTCACACTAGCATTATATAACCAACCTCTGCTAGCCATGTTGGAGATTGGTTGACAACCATTGGGAGTCATGTTGAAGACCTGCAACCAGTCACTGCAAGTCATGCTAGAGGCACATGTCTGGTCATTGCTAGTCACACTGCACATCCATCACCAACCTCTGTTAGTCATGTTGGGGATTCATCACCAACCCCTGCTAGTCATGTTGGAGATTCTCTACTGGCCTCTGCAATTCATGCTGGGAGCATGTCACCAGCCACTACAAGTCATGCTGGGGGCATTCATATGATTAAGAAGCCCAGATGTCTCAGACGTAAGCCTAGATTCCTTTGTAGGACTTGTGAAGGAAGTCACCTTACTCGTTTGTGTCCTTTTACTGTTGGGATACCAGAAGCATGGGACTCAGCTAAGGGCCCTTTGGGTTCTAAGGCATCTATGGTTTCACATCACTCTATTCCTTCTTTGGTTGATACAACAGTCATGCCGATGCAATCTTCAGCTGACACCCCTTTTCATTTAGGGGTTGATGCATCCTTTGACCTTGTTGTCTCATATCCCATTCAACCTGTGGTCATGTCGATGCAATCTTCGATCGACACCTTGTGGTCTCGTGTCCTATTCAACCAATGGTTGAGGAAGTGTTCATATTGATGCAATCTTTGATCGATCCCACTCTTCTCTTGGAGAGTGACAAGTCTAAGGAAGCGGTCGTGCCAATGCAATTTTTGGTTGATCCCGCTCTTTTGGTTCTGGTTCTATACCTTCTATGCCATGTCCTTAGCATTTCTAGTACTTCACCTTCTGAAGAAGAGAGAGTTTTACTCTTCCCGAGTTCTCTCCCTCCAAGTCTTGACGAGGTTCTCTTTGATTGGGATGGTCCAATAAGGTATCCAATGCCTCTGCCTTTTCCAAGAATAGACATTATCCAATATACCACGGAGACGACACCCTCCATTAGCACTTTGTCCTCCTCAACTTGGAGAGCTTTGGGTCTTCCTAATCTTGTGTCAGTTCTTCACAAGATACTGACATTCCATAGAAGGTCCACATGAGAGCCTTGGCCTCCCCCATGACTTACCACCTAGAATATCCCTAGCGAGTCTGAGTTAATCTCTTTTTCGACTCGTTCAAAAAGTGAAAAGATTGTCGAGTGATTTTCCACTTTCACACTCATTAAAATTGGATTTGAAAGGTCATGAGTATTAGTTAAGCTCTTTTCCGACTCATTGTTAAAAATTTAAAAGATCATCGAGTGATTTGTTCCTTTCACACTCGTTAAAATTGGATTTGAAAGATCATGAGTCCTAGTTAAGCTCTTTTCTGACTCGCTATCAAAAATCGAAAAGATTGTCGAGTGAACTTGTCCTTTTCACACTCGTAAATTGGATTTGAAAAGACGACTATTTGGCACAAGTTTACCCATTTTTCACACCAAGTAGACTAAAAGATATAAAAAAGGACATTTTTTGGCATTAAGTTGTGATTGCACCTCATGCCCTCGCTTGCAGTATTGAGCCTTTAGCCGGTTCTCACTTTGCATTATAAACCGTTGCCTAAGAAATTTGCATCCTCAACCAAGCAGAGCCTTGTTTTTATCCTTCGCAATTTGACACCCTATACCCTGGAGGGAACATCACCCCAAGTGTCCATATCCCGCATGCATTTCCTTGAATTGAGCATAGGTACGTTCCACTGTTGGAACTAGTTTTTCTTACTTGTGACACTCGTTCCCTCCACTGTATCATAACATTCATTTGTTATGAAAAAACAAAAAAATGACAGGCAGGAAGGGAGTACTATATTGTGATTGGCAGCAGTTGTGTCGCCTTTGAACAGAGCACAAAGTTATTGAGTCCTCGCGTCATCATAATTTTGGGTTTAGCATAGCCTTAGGAAGCTGATATCGCTATAGAGTTTTCTCTACCGACTAGTTACTCTCCCAGTCCCTATAGAGAACATTATGGATGCCTCCTACATCTAATTGTCACATCATTGAGTCTATGCTGCCAAAGTCCACTATATGTCTCATGCTCTTGTTCAAAGGAATTTTATCAACCTGTGTCAGCCACTCCTCAGAAATATTGACTTTGCATGTCAACCATACCCTCAGTTTGTTTCATAATCACATGATACTGTGGTCTTATCATGCACCCTGGCCCTACTTTCATCATTGGTAGGTCACCTTGAACCCAGAAATTGACATTTCATCATTGGTCATTGACTGGCTAGTTTCCCTTATGTTCAATGGCAAGACATTTATTCACACTTTGGGATTCGTGCAATGTCTTGGATGCCATTATCCTCACTGGTGGTTTCCTTGCCTTTGTCAGTAGTTTTCATCATTGGCTTCTATTCAGAGGGTCTTTTTCATGTATCGCTTGCATTTGGCACACACGAAAGATGCACAAGGTTGTTGGTTTGTGAACATGTTCTTCATCCAATATCCACCAAATCATGAAATCTCCTTCTTTGTTCCTCGTGCTGACTGATGAGAGATGCCTTAATTCTCTCCTTTAGGCGGGTCTCTTCCCATCGACTTCAGCTCATTTATTCTGGATACAAGACCTAGATTTTTACGAGTACCTTGAGGCTTGCAGTCATTAGTGGCAGGCTCTCTCGCTATTGATAGATGGGAATACATCAATGTCTCTTGATCAATGGATCTCTCAAGTGTTTGAAACCAACTCATTTATTTACATTTTAGAGATGTACTCAGTGCCTTGATACCTACTTTCATCATCGGTAGGTTGTCTCGCGTTTGTTAATGGTATACCTCAATGACCGGTAATCAAACGATGTCTCATCGTGTTTGACCTCAACTCTTTTATTCACATGATGTAGACTTGCACCATTGGTGGATAGTGTAGAAGAATTGAAGACATCACTATTTGGCCGTAGCTTTCCTGAGTTGTTGCTTCCATTTCATTGAACCAGTACCTATTTGACTTCAGTGATCATGGGAGATTAGATTGTACTCCATGGTATATAGATATCTTCAGATTGATTTTTGAGACTGATTTCACTGGGCCTTGTTCATGACTATGACAACTCTTGGCATGTAACCGCATTTATATTTTCTTATTCATGGCCATGAAAACTTGTTTGGTATATTTTCCATGTGGATCTGCATTGTATTCTTGGTAGCCATGTATGCAAAGTCAGTACATAATGTAATGAGAAATTGAGTTTGTCCAGCTGGTTCTCTACCACTCCACTTCTGGGTTATTTATAATGTATTTTGGCCATCGCAGATACTCCTCTGATCTCACACATTAGGGGGCATCTGTTATAGAAATATTTGCCTCACTATTGCTATCTTGCACAAAGGGCCTTTTTCCATTTCCCTATGCAGACTTATCATCCCTTTTTGATGAATCCAGAGCTAAAAAAATATATTTTTCCACATATACACTCCCTAACTTCTTTGCAATATGTGTATACGCTTGTTTCTCTACTACAGCGCGCGTATATCAGGATTTGTGCCAGAAAATACAAAATGAAGTTGGTTTTCCATGTCATGACAGGAGATCTCTGATCCTTGGCCTTCCATATACTAGAAACGTTCCAATTTGGCCCTTCAATTGCAATCTAAAGGCTATAAGAGCACAATTTCGATCTATGGAAAAGAGGAGAAAGCATTCAACTTTGAGAGAAAAGTTACTGTAGAGAAATTACTTCATATTGAGTCTGCATCCCTTTGTCCCTCAAGTCTAAACACAGTGTTCAGCCCCCAAGCTCTTCCCTTATTGTTGAGAGGACCTCATTGCCTCTTTCCTATGAGATTGCCTTTGGTGGAGGATTGAAGTGGTGGAGACCCAGCTGGAAGGAACTTGGTTTCTTGGTTTCGAACTGTGCCGACACGAAAGTTTGTAATGTTATCACTTTTGTTGATCAATTATTAATAGAAATACTCCTTTCCCGTCCTATTGGTATCTTGCAAATATATGATTATTATCCATGGGTGTGTTTGTAATGTTTATTAATGGATTATGCTATCTAATGTGTTAACCCGTTTTTATTATCACTATGTGCTTACGTTGCTTGTTTGTTGAGAAATTCTTGTAGGTATAAAGCTTTGGGTCAAAGTGCTCAGCGGTGGAACATCATCAAACATTGGATCAAGGTAGGCATATTTCTTATATTACACATTGGTATATAGCATATGTTGGAATTGAGTTGATTTTTGCAGTCATACCTATCTGTTGTGGTTTACCCTTGGCCATAGAGAGTTTTTCCCTTGTAACAAAAACCCTTGCGAAGAATTTTGAAGAGGCCAAGACGATAGAATTCTAGATGAAGGGATGTAAAGAAGGCCAAGTCTCTCTAGTGAGAAAATAAAGCCAGCCCCCTCCTAGGAGAGGACTCCTTTTGACTAGACCGTCGGGAAAACCGGTTGAACAAACTCCCGACAAGGGTAATGGAGATATAGAAGATCTATAGCGCATGGTCAAGAAACTATCAAATGAAATTATAGACATGAAAAGGAGTGCAGGGGAGGGAAACCAAGGCCAAAATCCCTATAATCCTTTCTTTAAAAGAAACCATCCTTTCAAAGCAATTGAACCTCTCCCAGCCAACCTAAACATTGACCTAGGGAATGTTGCATCTGATTCTTTCTGCACCTATCACCAGGAGAACCACTCTGAAAGAGAATGCCCTCAATGGGTCCACACCATGAATTAATGGCCAATCATTTTCTAGATGAAGTCTCCCTGACCGAACAACCAAGCAGTTCGACCATGAATATTTTCTATCAGGAAGAAGCTGACCCACCATGAGACACAGCCATGCTGATATGGGATATTGACGTGATCGTGTCTTTGGATGATCTGTTTGAGTCTCAAGAACAACCTGCAGAAGTTTTGGTAGTGCAGACATGTAGTAAAGGCCAACCCGGCTCAAAAGATACCGACGCCACCCAGTCCTCACAAATTAAGTTAACTCCCGATCGCTCGAAAATGCCTTTCTCCCTAGGTAAAAAGCCTATAAGCATCCATACCCAGGAATCTCCTAAACTGGATTATAATGTAGTCGAAGATTTGAAAAAGATAAAGGCTAATATATCAGTTATGGACATATGTAGGATTCCCCAGTAGAAATACTTTCTATTGCAAACTTTGAATTTGGTAGAAAACCCGACCAACGATGATAGTCAGAAGAACAATCTACCCCCAATAGATCTAGTGAGCAAGCCAACCGTAAACACCTACTCAGAAGGTAGGAAAGAAAGGCCTTTTGTACCACCGTTCCTTTTAACGTTTGAAGTTTTCAATAGGAATCTTCACAATTGTTTGGTGGATTCTGGGGCATCCTCTAATATCATGCCCTTGGTTGTTTGTAATAAATTAGGTGTTGTCCCTCTCAGAAGTGATAAGCATGTCATACAACTAGACAGAACCGAGGTTAAGGTCATGGGAGAACTCAAAGATGTGATGACCAGGATAGCGACACATCCTAATTCCGTGCAGGTGATTGACATCAATGTGGTGGATATCCCTGAGGCATATGAGCTATTTTTAAGCCGAGATTGGTCTGAAAATCTAAATGGATATTTCAGTACATATTGGGCACACCTTTGGATACTGTTGAAGGGATACAAGAACATGATTAAAATTGATAGGGAGAGATATCTGAAGCATACAGTCATTGATCTAGAAACCCCAAACGAGCCAGCCTCTACCGATTTCCCCATATTGGGAAATTATTCCTATTATTCTCACTTCAGAAATTTTTGTCATCTCTTGTCCAATGTTTCGCTTAACCAAAACTCCGAGATCCCTTTTCAAGAGGAATCTCCGATGCTGATAGAAGATTCTATCTTCTGCCAAAACCCCATGCTAGGATTTGTGGAAGAAAAGGTCAGAGAACAAAACACTGGTGATGGGAGAAAAAGGAGCAATTCCCGTTCACAAATTTGGACCCTCTATTTTGATGGATCCAAATCACAAGAAGGGTCAAGAGCAGGGTGCATCCTCATTGATCATAAAGGTAAACACCATTTCTTGTCTTGTAGACTAGACTTCGAGTGAACCAACAATACCATTGAGTATGAAGCTCTAGTACAAGGATTAAAGAAAGCCATAGATCTGGATGTCAAGGAACTGAAAGTTTTCGAAGACTCTGAAATCATTATTAGACAAGTGAGAAATACTATACACTGCAATTCCCCTCATCTTAAGAACTACCAGCAGGAGGTGCATAGGCTAATAGAATGCTTTGAGGCTTTCAATATCACTGCAATCCCCAGAGAAAATAATATCCTTGCTGACTCCTTAGCCACATCTACTTCTATACTATCACCTTTAGAAGATTATGAAGCCTCCCGATTCACTGTAAAACTGCTCTACAAGCCGTCGATACCTAATAACATTTCTAATTGGAAAGTCTTTGCGGGGGATGAACAGATCATAGGCTTCTTAAAAAATCAAGACAATTTCAAAGATCTCGCTATTGATGATGAAAAGTTCCAACAGAAACCGATCCTCGGACAGGTCAACATATGGATAAATCAAAGGCTCACACAATCCTGAAAGGGATAGCTAATCTAGAGAATTTGTTTGATCTAAAGGAACGATTCAAAGGACCCAAAAATGCAAAGACTGGTAGTTCTTGTCCCTTCCATGAAACCGTAAATATTGGGACCCCAGAGAACCCAAAGCATGTAAATCTCAGCAAAACTATATCTAAGGAAGAGAGGAAATCCTACCTCAAATTATTCAGACAATACCAGGATGTTTTCGCATGCTCCTATAAGGATTTAAAAACGTATGACACCTGCATTATTCGACACACCATCCCATTGAAGCCCGAAATGAAGCCTTTCCAATAGAAACTCTAAAATTATCATCCATCCCTGGAACCTCTCATGTATCAGGAGTTAAGGAAGCTTTTAGACACAAAGATAATTTTCCAAGTTAGGCATTCCGCTTGGGTAGAAAATCTAGTTCCGGTGAGGAAACAATCGGGAGAGATCTGACTATGTGTAGACTTTCAGAACCTCAAAAGAGCTTCAGAAAAGGACAATTTTCCCATCCCACCGATGGAGCAACTCCTACAGACTGTGTCGGGGTCAAAAGTTTTCTCTCTTCTAGACGATTTCTCAGGATACAACCAAGTGTTGGTTTCAGAGGAAGACCGATTAAAAACTACCTTTCGAACCAAATGGGGAACCTTCTCTTATAAATGCATGCCTTTTGGCTTGATTAATTCAGGAGTGACCTTCCAAAGGGCCATGGTCGTGGCCTTTTGGGGACATATAAATAAGTGTGTGGTAGTATATTTAGATGACGTGACGATATATTCGAAGAATAGAGAAGAATACATCCAACACTTAACTCAGATTTTTGAGAGATGCAGGAAATACGATATATCACTGAATCCTAAGAAAACTATCTTTGGTGTTGAGGAAGGTAAATTGTTAGGTCACATTATATCTCAAGTAGGGATTCGCATAGACCCCGAAAGGATTAAGGCCATAGCTCAACTTCCCCTACCCCATAACAAGAAGGCCATGCAGTCCTTTTTTGGGAAAATCAATTTTGTAAGGAAATTCACTGATGACTTCGCTGAAATCATCAAACCCTTACAAAATATTATTCACAAGGATTCTGAATTTAAGTGGGATGATGAATGAAAATATTCTTTCAACAATATCAAAGATTCCATATCCCAGGCCTCGGTGTTGCAAAGTCCCAATTTCAATAGGGACTTTTATCTATATACTTTCACTTCCGACCAATCGCTAGTTGCGGTCTTGACTCAGAAGGATGATGACAACAATGAAGCCCTAGTGTCATTTATGAGTACCAATCTTCAAGGAGTTGAGCTCAATTATCCCTCAATAGACAAGCAGGCCTACGCAGTCTATAAGGTAGTAAAGCATTTCAGGTCTTACATCCTCAAGAATCACACTAAGGTGATTGTGCCACACCCTGCAGTTTGATCCTTGTTTACCCAACAAGAAATGGGAAAAAGAAGAGCGAACTGGATGGCAGTAGTCCAGGAATTTGATCTAGATATAAAACCCACCAAGTTAGTAAAAGGACAAGGTTTGTGCAAGCTCGTAGCCGAAGCTCAAGATCAAGTAAATGAAGATCCCGGGTGGGAAAATGAAATATCACTATGGTGTGGTGAAGTAGCGTACATTTCCCTAGGATGAGACTCTTGGTACAAGGATTTATCTTATCTTCTATATCATGGGACTTGTCCCAAAAATCGCAACCCCAGAGAGAGGAGAGCCCTCAGGTTAAAGTCCGCACAATATCGCCTTATAAAATCGATACTCTTCCGGATCAATTATGACAGGGTATTGTTGATATTTATTGAATCTGAAGACATCGATAAAGTGTTAAAGGAACTCCATGACGGTCCCGTCGGAGGACATTTTGCAGGGAACACCACCACCCATAAAATTCTGAGAGCCGACTATTATTGGCCCACTTTGTTCAAAGACACTCATACTTACGCTAGGAATTGTAAGACTTGTCAAATAAGTGTTGGCAAGGAGAAAAGGGCAGCAGTTCCACTTCAGCCTATGACTGTCTCTAGGCCTTTTGAGCAGTGGGGGTTGGATATCATAGGATAAATTATGCCTAGCTCTTCAAAACTGCACAAGTACATTCTTATTGCCACTGACTATTTCACAAAATGGGCAGAGGCCATTCCTCTGACTCATGTAAATGAGAAAATAGTGATCTAATTTATAGAACAACAGTTGATCACAAGGTTTGGTTTCCCCTCTATTCTAGTCTTTGATAATGCATCTTACTTCTCTTCTACCCTATTGACAGAGTTTGCTTTGGACAAAGGAATCATAATCAAATACTCTGCAAATTATTACCCTCGGGGAAACGGTGTGGCAGACTCAACCAATACGAACTTGGTAAGGATACTAAAGAAGATGGTTATAGATAACCAAAGAAATTGGCATAATCAACTTCATAATTCCCTATGGGCCGATAGGGTCACGCCCAAAGAATCCATAGGAAATTCCCCATATTTTTTAGTCTGCGAGCAAGAAGCCATCCTCCCAAACGGGCTCTATCTGCCATCTCTTCAATTAGCCCAAGATTCTAGTGAGGAGCCATCCTCAGCAATGCAAAAAAGAATCAACACTCTGCTCATGCTAGAAGAAGAGAGAGAAAAGGCTAAGTCAAAATTCTTAGCTCATCAACAGATAGTGAAAAGGTGGTTTGATAAGCATAAGGCTAAAGAAAAGAGTTTTGAGGTAGGATATTTAGTCCTGAAGTGGGATAGGGAAAATGAACCCAAAGGGAAACATTCCAAGTTTCAGAGCCTATGGCTTGGGCCTTTCTAGGTGGCTGAGAAGATTGGGGTAGGTACTTATCGGTTGCAAAATCTGAAGGGGGAACCTGATGCCCTCCCAGTGAACAGTCAAGCCCTAAAACAATACTTCCAATAATATATATATAACTTCAGTTAATATGATTAAAAGGAGTCTCAGATATATTTACTTTGTGGAACATAGATTCTGCGTTTTCCCAGTGAATCGCCATTTGTTGAGTACTCAACACACCCTAAAAGTTTTGTGACCATTTCCTTTTGGGTACCACCCTATATTTTATTTTGATTTTTTTCACCTCGGTATGAAACTGACACTTCGCTTATCTTTTGTGTTTCATGTTTTAATTAAATTTCACTTGAACATACAATGAAGAATCATCTTAACTCTAAAGAGACTTAACAACTACTCAAAGAATCGGTGACCCATAATTCTTGTTATAACCCTAAAATGCACCATACAGGTTTACCTGACATCAGGCCAACTCATGCCTCTTCCTAGCCAAAGCCTTGCTGAGTAATTCCTCAAAAACCACTTAAAAACAAGCAACCCGCGCCCTAACTTCTCACTGGGCG
>ML789314.1:223616-239664 GCA_009831015.1 Picea engelmannii
ATTCTTACTGTGTTTGCCTGAGAAAAGGGGTTGAGATTTTGGGTAGAAGGATAAAGATTAAATCTGAAGGGTCATGATCTGCATGTAGGCTTAGAACCCTAGCTTACTAGTCCGTAGGGTAAAATACCCAACAACAATTCTCCCCGACTCACTTGAGAAATTCGACATCGGCGAAAGTTAAAGGTAAAAAACATGTCTGAGGATTCAAAATAGTCGAGTGCCGACCTCCATCGGCAATGACCGATGAGAGTGTTTCTTACCTAAGAATAGCCTCAGGAAGGATTTTTTCGAAGACCAATCCTTTTGGTTTCTACAAAAAAGTATAATAGTAAATGTTGCGTGTAAAGAAAAGTGACATTGTCGACTGTCAAACCCCCAAAACAAGTTCGGTATCGACGATTGCAAACTAATTAATTTCCTGATATGATAATGACTCTGATGCAGCCCGGTATCAGTAGCCGTGATGTCTAGTATTTTCTTAAGTACTTTCGATACGATTGAGATTCCAAGTATGACTCTTATCCACTAGCCGAATGCCCTTCTTTGATTAAATATTTTTAATGACCCGAGGTTGATAACTCCACAGAAGCATTAATCGATATTGAATATTTTACAAACTCACGACGTAATAATAATGATCCCAAGAATCTAATAATTTATGCAAAAAGACTTGAATAAGAAGACATGCTTAATTCACATCTGAAAGAACATGACACATTCAAACACTTTCAAATTTTTATACAATCAAGACCCCGCCAGACTCGGTTTACATACGAATGGACAACCCCAATGTCTCGACGAACCGGAATGGTCGCCGTAAGATTACAAAACCCTTACAAAAGAGGAAAAAACACAAAAGGTGTCAAGTGACACTTCCAAGGACACAAAGCAAGCACCCGCTCACTATATATCTCCTGTGCATTGGTCCTCTCTCAAACTGTCCTTCGCTCTTTGTAATGTCTTATGCTTCTCTTTCGTTATCATCTACTGCACCTTGCGCAGCTACACAATTGTATATTTTTCTTCCCGAAATCATCTCTGCAACCAAATCGTGCTTCCTGCGTGACCCTACGATGATGGTATCTCCTGATCTTTTGCCACCAACTGATGTTGCAGCTCTCTATTTTTTTGGTAGAGTTCGGCTATTGTGAGTTGAGCCTGCTCTAACTGTTGAACGGAACTTTCGATGGAAGTACCCAGTGTTTTCACCCTTCCCTTTCTTCTCTCGTCTCCTCTACCAGCAGTCCAAACTGACTCTGACCAGTTGGTAAGCATCACAGAATCCTCAAGTGGTGGACATGCACTGAGCTCGGCTGGGAGGTGGTCCTCCTCTCATTCTCCTGTATTCTTCCTAGGCCTTCCTCTTCTCTGTAGTTTCATCTCTGGAGAAGGCATGGTTCCTAGCATGGTTGTTTCAGTCGTACCTTTGTCCACCCCAAGCTACTCTGAAAACCCTGATGTCGTCCCCAAGCAAATGCCTATACCTCTTGTTGGAGTTTCGAGTACACAAGAAGCCAACAAGAAAGAGTCCCAGGCACGCTGGAGCTCAGGCCTGGCACTTCGACTGCCTCTCAGGTCTCGCCCCATGTTTGAAGGAGACCCCATAATACAATAGCATGGAGACTCAGGTGTCCACAGGAGATAAAGGACTTTTACGTGGAACTTCGCCAAGATAAACTCATCGGACCATATTTCCAGAGGATCTAAGCTCGGCTTATGCATTCCCGTAGAAATCCTAGAATTTATAGAGGAATGAAGGAGCGAAACAGAGCATGCCAACAAAACATTCTCGCCTTGTGACATGATGTTTTGGAAACTTGATGCATCGCAACTTCCCAATGGATGCAATCCAGAACATGTAAACGCCACCGAATTAGAGTTGTAGGGAACGTGCAATATGATCCTTCAGATCTTTTTGAAATTATGAACCTCTGTTATTGACGAATGATGTTTGACACGCTCTGTGATATGGATTCTGGAGGCATTTAACGAATTTCCCCTTATGGTATCCAACCTCTTGGGAGAATACATGCACATAACCATCTCCGATGCCTCCTTTTGGCCTCAAAGGTCAAGTGATTACTATGACAGTTTGTACACTCATGTTTGTCGTACTTGATTTTCCACCCTATGACATGCTAATGAAATTCATTTAAGCCAAAGAGGAGCGGCAGCTTTGGCTAGGTCATTCATAGGAGCGTCTAGGATCATGAAGAATCCTCCCGACTACCAAATAGAGTTCGTCTTGTGACCCCGCCGAAGAATTGAAAGAAACACCGAAACTAAATCGTCAGAGAGATGAAGTATGTTGGGATCCCCAAGCTTGGCATTCCCGATGTTAGTCCCTAAAGCTGCACTTGACTGTGAGAGGGAAAGCTAGGGCATCATTCATTTATTGAAAATTATTTTTAAGGTTTTATGATTTGGTTTATTGTAAAGTGGTCGAAAATTGGGTCAAGATTACAATATGACATGAAAATCAAGAATAAAACATAGTATATCCCACTGACTGAATACTAGGTAGATACATAGATGAATTAAACAAATTTAAGAAAAAGGAAAGTGAAGTCTTCAATATGTCAACTTCACAAGAGTTTTTGTCTCAATATATTATAAAGAAACAAGGGAATCAGCTTGACCTTATTACTTGAAAATTTATCCCTACAGCAAAATCTTCACTGTGTAAATTAACATTCAAGAACCAAAACGCATTGCAATCTGAATAATAAATTCAAGCATGAAGAATGAAATAACAGAGTAGAAAAAAGAAGGTCTAACCATCCATATGCCTTTGCTATTGAGTGTCAATTGAACATAAATGTCTTTTACAATAAGCTCCACAAAAAGTTTCTCTAGATCTCCAATTTTTCGACCCCCACATGGTCTGTCTTCTGTCTATTTAAACTATCTATAAAACTTCCAGATCCTATTATCTAGAACAACTTTAAATGACTAGAATCAAAAAGTATCCAACTCCTAAAGTAATTGACTCAAAATGAGCTTCTACCCCCCAAAATAGTCCACAGCTCAACAGCTTGATATAACAAACATTGCCAGCATTACATTTGACTCTACAAAATAGGGATTTTGTTTGACTCTGTAAAACAGATCGAAGTCTTAGCATCTCCCTGATCAAAACGAATAATCTTTTCCATATCTCCTGGAGAACCTTTAAACAAAATTGTAACAAATCTTCATGTTACCTTTAGGATAAAATCCCAGCAGTGGCTTTGGCATTTTTCTGCTTGAGATTCATGGTTAACACAACATTGTGCCAGTAAAGTCTGAAATTAATTTCCCTGAGTTCCTTAAGCAATTCCCTTTTCTCCTTCTTCTTCTTTTTAAGACTTTGAATCCTTTCTTGCTGGAGAGCATTACACTGTTCTATCTGCATCTTTTCCTTCTTTAATTGTTTTATTGTTTTATGAAATTCCTTAATCTTTCCTTATCAGTTCTTATCTCAACCCTGAATCCTGAACAATCTTCAGAAGGTGCAGTTTCATTCAGATTTAAGGTAACACTAGGTTCCTTGGCTTTAACCTGGTATTTTGAGATTAATTATGAGCTATGTTCTTCTTCAGAACTTGATGAATCTAAAGCTCCAGGTACATCTGGTAAGTAATCTGAGTCTTCCAAGTAATCCTATTTTTCTTCTGGGAATTCACTGATGCCTTTATCCATCTCTTTAGCCTTTGCTAATATATTTGAAGCTCTCGTTACAGAGCCTGTAGGTGGTGTAAGGGTTCCCTTTCCTTTCCTGACAGATTTCTTGGGAAATGGGGTCTTTTTTGCTCTTTTCCTGGTGCTTGTTTCAACATCCTCAGAATCATCTTCTATGGTTATGGTGTTTTCTTCTTTGATTGATGGATTGAACATTGCCTTTGACTTCAACCTATACTTATTAGTAACCTTGGTGGAATTTCTCTGAGGTTTTTGTGATACACACACACCTTTATCCTTTTTTCCTTTGATTGCAACGCTCCTTTTGTCGGTCGATGGCATTTCAGACTTGATTGTAGTTTAAGCAATGAGATCATTATCTGACTCTGTCTCTCCTTTAACATATTCCTCAGGAAGCATTTCAATTTTGGGCTCCCATCTAGGTCTCTTACTTCTGCTCTTCTTAGTTACCTTGATATCAGAAGATTCATCTTTCACAGGGTTTTCATCAGAAATATCTCGACTTTGTTTAATAGTTTTCCTTCCTCTGCCCTTTTTCTGCTTATTGGGTTGAGTAATAGGTTTTAAGGATTGCGTGAGCTAGTTCCAGGGCTTCTGTAATTTGTTCAGGGCAGACATGACTAGGGTTTTAATCAGGACTTGATGGAACAAACTACCTTTAGCATTAGTGGAAATTGACTGCACTTTCTTGGAAATTTTTGTCAAATGTTTAAGAAGAAAATAAGGAAGATTTAGAGGGTAATCACCATTTAGATGCATCAGTATTTTGATATGGTAGATGTAGACCAATGAAAACCTCCCTTCGCAGGTGATGTATCTGTGAATCACCACCAAAGCAGTGTTCCATTCGGGTCGAACCCAGCTGCGAGGTATTCCCCTTCTCCAATCTGGATTCTTCTTATCTGGAAGGAGGAATTGATTTACAAATTCAGTAACCATGTGCTCCTTCTTTCACCATATTTCTGCTCCAACCATGAGCCTACAATCCTTTGCTATAGTCTTCTTTGTCACCAGCATCAACATCTTACCGATTTCAACCTCGTGACCATCGAAGTTCAGAGCAAATTCCATGGAAACCTACTCGTCATAACCTTGAAATGTGGTGAGGAACTCAAACCACCCAGTGTCTCTGAATCTTTGGGCCATCTGAGGATAGGCTTCAAGAATTTTGGCACCTTTTGGTTCTATTCTGGCGACTTGTCCACTCCTCTTTGGTGCCATTAAACTCAATTATGCAACCGTCATCCTCGGGTTCCAAATTCACTACCTGCAATTATTAGTGTATTCTGTTGCTTTGAATGGATACCTGCATTTCTCCTTGCAAGGCTGAATTAAGCCAAATCAAACAGGTAACATATAATGATCATCAAACAATAGGTGATTTTGAAATGAACCTTGCGCGCATGCATAACAATTATATTATGAAACTGTTGGATTTGGAAATGATTGCCAAGCTTTCGTGGGAGCACACAAACTCTCAATTCATGAATCGTGTCATCATAACTAAATCGGGATGGCAAGCACAAGTTATGGCATGATTATTTGGCGCTATGGGAATAGGCTTATTCCCATAGCGCATTTGACAACTTGAAATTTTAAAATTCCAACGGCATAAAAGGAGACACTTCAAATTTAAACAATGTTTTTCAAAATCAAACTTAAATAAATCATCAAAGATTATAATGCAAACCACGAAATACCAAAATATAAAAATAGAAAACAACTGAAAACAGAAAATGAGGAATGGGTAAGGAGGGTTTAGGACAAGGGTTTCTCACTAAGCCAAGACAAAATTAGAGACAAACACCCGATAAGTTTATCGACCTGAGAAAATAAGTCAACTTATATGTCGATCAGGACTCACTATGGACCGAAGGATTCATAAAGATAACTGATGCAAGGCCAGAGCAAGTACGAAAGTTCACAGAACATCCAATCAAAGCCCAAACCATGCTTCATCAATTGAACTTTAGTCTAGCAAAGTATCGGGTGCATGCAGAAGACATCAGAGAGATATATGCGGCTCCAATGGAACAACACAGATTTTCGTGGGCCCAAACCTGTGAAGATCTATTTATCAGCTGGTCTGAATATGAAAGAAGTCACCCTTTTGAAGAGACATCTCGGGTGGACTATTAAAGAAACTGTTGGATGATCACGCCACGTGGAAATTTTTGTTTGGCTTGAACCATATTTAGCTGTTAATTATAGTTAAACTTTATATTATAAATAGAGGCATCGACCAATGAACAAAGGGTCGATGGTTGTTGTAAGAAATCTTTCTTTTTCGTTGTTGATAATTATTTTGAGACTGCTGTGAATTGAGAAGTCCTTCTGGACCAAAGACAAGCTATTTTCATCAGATGTATGTGATTGGAGTTGGAGAATAATTACTTCCTTTCCTATTCCATGAATGATGCAGTAAATGAGTGAGAGAAATTAATTATGTTGTCAAATTATCTGGTGCAATGTCTTGATGTTCTTTGCTTTAATGATGAAGATAAATCGTTGTGTTGTTATGTGATGAATGTTATGGTAGATGAATTATTTTGATTACCGTGATCTTGATTACATATGTGTTTTCTTTTGTTAATTAGTTTTCTCAGATAGTAGTTGGATGCTCATTTGGTTAATGTATTAGTACTAGGCCCTTTGGCATAGAATCATTGTCTGCATGTTTGAGCAGCAGGTTATCCCAAGCTCGACCTCTTCCCAATAGTTAAAAATTTTTTCCTGTCATTTGTCAAGTTGGTTTATACTGGCTTGCATCTCTCATACTTGCCCCACCCAAGAGAAATACAGAAAAAGAATTGTCCTAACTGAAGGAAGATCCTTCACAAGAAAACACAAATCCCATCGATAATTTGGCCAGATCACAAGATCTGGAGAACCATTCCACTCCAAACATTGTAGAGTCTAATTATGCCTTGGTGGCAGGTTTGGTTCTTACTATTGAGTCAATGTATTTAAGACCCATAAACACCTTCAGGTACCAAAATTTGTTCCATGGTTATTGTTTTTACTGCTCTAATTTTGGTCATAAGATTGCCAATTATCAAATTAAGTTTAGAAACATGCAACTGAGGAGTTCAAGAAATAAACAATATTTTCTACATAGAA
Organism: Picea engelmannii; assembly: GCA_009831015.1. Taxonomy (NCBI): domain Eukaryota; kingdom Viridiplantae; phylum Streptophyta; class Pinopsida; order Pinales; family Pinaceae; genus Picea; species Picea engelmannii. Next base: position 230,418 of record ML789314.1, read on the forward strand.
CTAAACAAGCAATGAGTAGACAACGTTGCACAAATCACTTTGATCTATTGAACGATGAGCTTGAATTCTATAACTGTCATAAATTTGGCCACAAAGCTGCAAACTTCCATCTAAGGAATTACAAAGAAGATCTAAGGATAAATCTCTTAGCTAGAAATGCCAGCACATGGAAAAAGAAAGATAGTGAAAAATGTGGTCTAGTACTTTCAGCTCAAAAACAAAAGGACTCCTGGAATATAGACAATGGATGTTCCAAGCACATGACTGGAGAGAAGGATAAGCTTCTGTCTATAAGAAAAAGAAAAACAGGAAATGTGACCTTTGGAAATGATGAACCAAGTAAAATCAAGGGTAAAGGGATGATGAGTTTGAGTAATGGCAAAGGATATGCCCACAATGTTCTTCTTGTAGATGGGTTGAAACATAATTTTATCAGTGTAAGTCAAATGTGTGACAAAGGATGTGAAGCGGTGGTCACTTCCAAAGACTGTAATATAAAGTCTGTAAACTCAGGACAAGTGGTGGATAAAAGCATAAGGACAAATAATAATGTTGATATTGAATCCTCTCCTACAAGTAAAGAAGAAGACTCAGATATAATAAAAGAATGTTCTATTAGCAGTTATCCCATGGAAGAAGTAGAAGAAGAATCATGTCATAAGATGGAAGCAGAATTTGTGAAGGTTGAGAAGTCAAACACCCAAATCAAGTTCTTGAACAACTCTATGACCCTGGATGAGATCTTGGATAGTCATAGATCACCAAATGACAAATCTGGTCTTGGATACAACAAGGAAGAAATCAGTACTCCTAAGAAACCTGATGCAAGTCCTTCATTTGTAAAAAGGGAAAGCAGGTATGACTCGGGTTCTTCATGTTCAAAGAATGAAAACAATACTACAATATTTAGAAGATCAAATCAAGGAAGACATCCATAAGCTACTCGTACACCTCAAAGTAAGTTTAGAAGAGAGACACTTTCATGGATGAATCAAAGGAGGTATGAGAGTGTTTGTGACGGTTTTTTCTTGTGATGAATATGGTCATAAAAGCCTTGGATTGTAGGCATCATGGAAGAAAAATGAAATTGCAGTAATAGAAGATCAAAGAACAATGTTCAAGAAACCAAGACCCTCACATATGTGGATAACAAAGACTGAAAAAGTGAACATGAGTGAAGTTAATTGTTGCAAAATGAATTGCAATCATGTGACAAGCATAGTATAAACTTTCTCAGACGACTTTAGAGCAATGTACAGTAAAGAAGCATCTTCGATAAAGATGGATACATCTGGTTAGATATCGATGAGAATCAATGGGCAGATCCAAGGGTTGTTTGAAAAAATACGAGCTACAATTGCACAGTGTTTTAGTAAGTCAGGGGCATCCGTAGCAGCAACATTTGGATGTACAAATACATGACATTCTATAGAGATAACAAGAGGAGAGACCTTGTCAGAAAAATATAACCTTTTAGAAACAAAGGGGGAGAACAGTCAGAAGCAGAGAGAGAAGAGTGACAGGGGGATTCATTTAGTTATGACAAGAAAAGGTTGATGAAGGAGTCCCAGTAAGAGAGGTGAGAAATATTGAGTATACTACAAAGGACACAGTTGAAGCTGAAGATGAACAATAATCAGAAGGAGAAGACTCTACTTTAGATACAAATACTTTGCAGGACTCAAATAAGAGATTCCATCCTGTCAGGGGGAGTATGTGTTGGTTGAATATCTGACAGCTCTGAAAAGTACTGCAACAACTCAGGGGGAGCATGTTTTCTTTGACATTGATGTCAAAGGGGGAGAAAAGGTGTGGTCATGCTAGAGTTGGAGGTCTAAGTAGAATAGTGCATTCGTTCAGGGTTTCCATCAATGCCAAAGGAGGAGATTGTTGGCATGTTTACAGGAAGAGTGTGTTTGTCATTGATGGAAAGAACAACAACGACGATGGCATGTTTACAAGAAAGAACAACAACAATGATGGCATGATTACAGGTAGAATGTGCCAAGAGGGCACCATAATTCTTTTGGGAAGATGCAGAAGAGAAAGCTCGAGAAGCTCAGAAGAGATAGTGCAGAGTTGCACGTAGACCGCAATTGTGCACCAGGGTCGAGGTTAACTTCATTGCCAAAGATCAGGAGAGATAGAGTTCTGAGACATGCAAAGGATATCCCATACATCAAGGCTCACATAAGTATCAAAGTTCGTGGCCTTTGACACTTAGATATTTGAGAAAGACAAAGCTCAAGAGGAGGAGCGACAATGACCATTGGATTGAGCACTGTGAATGATCTGGGCCATTGGATTAGATTCCAGACAGGAGGAGCGTGCAGAAGAGGAGAATAGATCTCAGTTGTTGGATCTGAGCATGAAGGGCTAGCAACCATTAGATCCAGTAGAGTTGCAAGTATGATAATCCCAGGAGTCATTAAACACTCCAAAGCTACGAAGGAATCTTGGTCGTCCATTGAGGCGGGACACATGGCGAGAGATCAACACTTCACTAACTCGTGAACTAGAAAAGTCAAAGGTGAGAGTTGTAGGAAATTGCGATGTTCGAGTTCGCGAGTTGATCTGGACCATTGGATCATGGGGAGTTGTGATCCATTGATATGATTCTTGCAAATATTGGGAAGGTAGGAGGCAAATACCCGAGTAGTTGGGAGCCACAACAATCCTAGCCATTCATCTGGGAAGGACATGTGGCAGTCGATAAAGAAGATTCACAGAATCAAAAATCAGAAGAACTGTGTTGAGCAGTCTGCAGACATCATGAAGTCTAAGTTCATGATATTGATAACAGTCATTGGATCAAGGAATGTCATGGGTTGTTGATCTGGAGCAGGTGTCAGAAAATCAAAATTCAGGAGAAGGGAGGTGAGTAGTCCTCTAACTCCATGAAATGCAAAGTCATGATGAGATCTGAGCTATCGGATTGAAGAGGAGTCGTGACCATTTATTTGGCAAAGCGTAAAATCATAAGTCGAGAGAAGGGAGGTGAGTATTCCTCCAACTCTGCAAAATGTGAAGTCACGATGAGATCGGAGTCGTCGGATCGAAGAGGAGTCATGACCATTGATATGGAAAATCATGAGTTTGGAACTTGGAAGAAGGGAGGTGCTCTAACCTTTTTGGCCCTTGACCAAGTTTTGGAGATCCTTGGTCAGGTTTGACCTATTTTGGGACTTCAATAGGCTAGTCGAAGGCAGAGCACAAGTGAAAGCAGATATCGCAGGATCTCGACCCCTTTTTAGGGAACTTTTGGGTTTTGGGCTTATGTAATGGGTATGGGGATATCATCCTATGGGTTTACCCATGTTTAGGCCCATTTTGTAATATATAAATAGATATCTAGGTGAAGTAAGAAGGAGATTCGATAGTATGTGAAGGTATTAAAGTACTAAGTGCAGGTGTTGTAAGAGGCTTTGTGCATATTAGATGTTGAGACTTGCAGAGATAGGTGCAAGTCATCTGTAGTGTTTTGTGCATCGACTGTGAGAAGGCTTTGTGCTGTAACCTAGCTCGGGGAAGGAGGATCTAGCAAGGTGCGCGCAGATCTCATGTCTTATGAGGAGTGGACTTTGAGGCTCTGTGTTGTAAGATGATTGACATAAAATAATAGAAGAAGAAGAGTTGGTGGATTTAGCCCCATGCTGGGGGTGAACCGCGTATATCTTGTGTTATGGTTGCTTTGTTCTTTATGGTTGTTACATTGTTCATGTGATTTATGCTTAGTGCAATAATGTATGGTTATATGCACCTGCTATGATAGCTTAGTTCTTAGTGATGTGAATGAATGCTAGATCTAGTCTATTTCCATATGCTAAGTTCTTAGATGTGTTATATCTGAATGAATATGACGTTGCTATGTAATTAGGGCTTTATCTCCGAAGTAACTACTGGTTGAATATTAATGAATGGTAACTGCTAAGTGATTTTCTAGAGTATTTTGATCACAGATCTGTGTCCCATCTAGGTTGCATACACTTGAGTCCTGCAACCACCCCTGCCTCTACCTTAGGTGAGACTTCATCTTCTTCGCAGGTGTTTCCAAAAGGGTCGGTAGTTAGGGTTTTGTTGGTGCAATGTTGAAGCGTTGAGCCCTGGGTCTACCCTTGTACCAACAAACCTCTGACATCGCGATTTGCGAAATCATGAAGTGCGAAGGAGAGATATAAACTGTCGATTGAGGAATGTCATGGGTCATTGATCAGTGACAACGAAGTTCATGAGATCGCAAATGACGAAGCACTAAAATGCTTGGCCCCTGGTCACAGTTGGAGGTCACATCATCGAAAAGTTAAGGGAGGAGCTAGCATGTCACTAGGCTCCACTTCAGAGATCGTCAAGATCACGAAGCACCCTTTTGATTAGCACATGGTCATAGCCATGGTCACATCATCGAAGGATTAAAGGAGGAGCTAGCACGTCACTAGGCTTCACATCAGAGATCGCCCTGATCACTAAGCGCCTTTTGGATAGGAGTTTGATCACAGCTCGTGGTCATGTGAAAGGAAGGGGCTTAGCCAGAAAAGATAACACCCACTGTGAAGTTTTCTCAGGAAGGGAAAAGGTGCCAAAGGCATGAGCGCGTGGAGGTTCTCTGGGTAACTACCAGAAACAACTGATTGTTTATGCCAGAGAATTCGAAGAGGCTTCAGGGTGATCGCTAGAGGAGATGAAGAGTCTCAAGGTAACTGCTAGTGGTATGAAGATTAATCATAGAGACAATCTGTTGCGTCCCTTTCGTCACCTAAATGAGCAAAATAAGGAATCTTACAAGTCCAGTTGGGTTAGCTGGACAAGACAACAGTGAATGGAAGAGTTAGAAACATCAAGCATAATAAATAAACAAACAACTAAACTAAAAAAAATAAAAGAAACTAAACTAGAGTGCATAAGGATATTAGAATCAAAAAATAAACACCATTCATGCCACTAATGGATAGATTGTTGTTGGCCCTTGACAAAGTTTTGAGGAATACTTGGTCATATTTGACCGTTTTTGGGACTTCGATGCCCTATCGAAGGAAGTGCTCAAGATGAAGCAGAGATCACGGGATCTCGGCCCACTTTGCGTCCTTTTTGGGTTTTTGGGAATATGTAACAGGAAAGGGATGTCGGCCCGTGGGTTCACCCATGCTTAGGCCCACTTTTGTAATGTATAAATAAGTAGCTAGGTGATGTAAGAAGATAGATATAAGCTAAGTGCTAGATTGATATCTGTGTGGTATAGGCTAAGTGCTAGAGTGCATTGTAAATACTGTGAAAGGATTGCAGGTCTGAGTGCAAGTGTTGTATGTGCTAAGTGCACAGATTGTAAGAAGGCTCTGTGTGAGATCTACTCAGGGAAGGAGGATCTAGCAAGGTGCATGCAAATCTCCTGTCCTATGCGGAGTGAGGTCTTGATAGCTCTTTTTTGTAACCTGATTGAAGACAATAATAAAGAAGAAGAGTTGGTGGACGTAGCCCCAGGGTGGGGGTGAACCACGTACATCTATGTGTTATTCTCTGATCCATTCATTCTTTGTGCTTCTGAGATGTGGATGAATGTTAGATCTGATATACATGAAGATGCTTAGTGCTGATCTACTGGATCTGGTCTGTTTTACTGTTGCTAAGTGCTGAAATACCTTAGATCTAAGTGATTACTGTGATTCTCTGTACTTTCTGCAAAGTATAATAAGAATGTGTAATGTGGAATAACTGATGCTAAGTGCATTGTAAGAAATATAATCACATATCTATGTCCCAGCTAAGGTTACAGACACCTGATTCCTGCAACCACCCCTACCTCTACCTCGGGTGAGACTTCATCTTCTTCACAGGTGTTGTCGAAAGGGTCGGTAGGTAGGGTTTTGTTGGTGCGTTTTTGTAGCATTTGTTAGAGCCAATTCTTGCAAGGGGGTGTTTCTCTCCGATTTCAGGCCCTTCGTGTCAATGCATAGAAATGGGGTTTAAAAACCCATCAAATGCATTTTATTCAAAGGCCACAGTCATGAGCGCCAAGCGTAGCACACAGAAGAAGTCCATTTCGGGCTTAAAATCAAGTGAGCGGGCATTTTGTTTTCAATGGCAAGGATCCATAGATGGAGCAGATCGACGGTCATCAGGTAATATTAAGTTGCGGAGTTGCACGAGGTTTAGTGCATGGGATCATCTCTTGTGGCCAAAGTCACAAAATGATTGTGGTCATCCAATCTAGTCGGGACACATGGCGCCTGATCAGGCTCAATCGTGATTTAGGCTATCAGGACTTCAAAACACATGGGGTCTCTCATCCATTGCATTGGGAAACTCCAAAAAGACAAATGATTAGCCGTTTTGGCATTTCGGTTACCAGAACTTAAAAAGACAGGGGGTCGCTCTTCCATTGCATTGGGAAACTCCGAAATGAGAAATGATTAGTCGTTTTGGCATTTCGGCTATCGTGACTTCAAAAGACACGGGGTCTCTCATCAATTGCATTAGGAAACTCTGAAACATGAAATGATTAGCCGTTTCGACATTTTGGCTACCGGGACTTCAAAAGACAGGGGGTCACTCTTCCACTTCATCAGGAAACTCTGAAATGCGAAATGTGAAAAGCACCTTTGAAGATAGGCGTAGGGTCACGGCCCATGGTCACTTGGGGTGACAGAAAGAGTTGTGCAAAGGGACAAAGCATCGGTTTTAGCTGTAGGAGGCGTCACCGCATTCTCCAGGTGCCAATTCAACTCGGACTCGATCTTGATCCATGTTAGAGGTAAATAAAGGTAGGAGGAGGTGGTTGAAACCTCACCTCACTCCTTAAATGTAAGACATGGAGGTTCTGCCAGGTCGTTTTCCCAAGATCATCCTGTATGCAGGTTTTCCTAAAGAAGCCATGCCTATCTAATGTCCTTGTCTGACCAGAGGAGCCTACACATGCTAATTTGGAATTTAATGTCTCAGCTACCTTCCTGCTACCAAGGTGGCAAATTTCTCTGAGTATATATACTCATTTTTTGTATTTGTGTCAGGATGGATGGTAGAGCAGAGCTCCCGAATGTAATGTTTTAATGAAGCGCTGGTTTTCCTGGCTATGTATCTACATATGAAATTTTCTTGTTCAATGTAAGGCAGCTCTCTTTTTCATCTGGTTTCGATCTCATACTAAAATGGTTCATGATTGATTGATTCACATGAATTATCATGATTGTGTTATGATAAAGGATTTATAATAACGTTGTTATGTTCTTTTAGTGTTTTTGCTTTTGAATATAAGAGGTTCTTGTGTTCAAGTTTTCTTCTACAGGCTGCTAGAAGCTCGATGCCTACAGCAAGCCTTCGCATTTCCTCACAGAAGTCTTCCTCCTACTCACCCTTATTACAACTTACTGTCTGAAGTTAAACCAAGACCTCATATTCTTGTGCATGCCTAGCCTAGTTTCTAAGTTAGAATGATACTACTCTGAGTTTACTTCCATTCATCACCCTTTATCAACAAATAGTGACATAAATTGATGGGCCTTAGGCTTAGTCCTACTGCAATCCAGGAGTGACTTTTGATGCCAACATTTCTAGCACCGTTGTCAGGGACGAAGTTGAAAATTTTCCCTGGGATCAAATGACATCGAGCCTCTAATCCTGAAGGTGCATCAGGCATCAGAGCCCTACGAGATTGCTATTGTGCACCTGGAGACTCCATTGTGGCGACTCCATTGTGACGACTCCACTGTGGTGAACCTATTGTTTTAGTTGTGGCTTCCATAGGTAGACACACGTGGTCCCATCCACAGCTACCTCTAGCTACACCTGAAGTTGATCCAAAGGTGATTATCAGAAAAGGAAAGGCCCCTAAAGGAGAAACGTCCGCCACTGAACCAGGTACTTTGCCATCTCCTTCTGTAGAAACTCCATTTTCTTCTTCTCAACTTCCTAATAGACCTTTTTTTGAGGTTTCTCATTTCCTGAATTTCGGAAGTGTTCTTATTGAGTTTTCCCCTCCTAGTTTGGGATTGGAGGGAGAAATCCTTGTCACTCCCCTCTCCCCTGAAGTTGTACCTTGGCATAGACCCAAGACCAAAGAAGATTTCCCCACTCCTAGATTTACCACCCCTCCTCTTATTACTATTGCTGATACTGAACAGAGAGAAGCATCTGTTGATTCAAGCCCTTTAGCCTTCTCTCTGAATCCCCCATTGTTCCCCCTTCCACCTAGAAGCTCATTTCTAGTATCCCTTGTTCGAGCTCCTTCTCCTCCGAGTTCTCCTCCACCTAATATTCCTATGGCAGGAGCAAATCCCCCCATGACTAGAATGGAGTCTATAATAGCTGCTAGGTATGATCCCCTTTTGTTACCTCAGCCTCTCAATGCCCTTCCAGCAGATGGCTACCTTAAGCAGCTGCCCAAGTTTACAGGCGAAGGGGACATAGCTACAGAAGAACACCTTGAATCCTTTTACAGTTTTACAGATGATCATGTTATCATGCATGCAGACGTATGGATGAGGATTTTCATCCATAGCCTTGAAGGCGAGGCTAGAAAGTGGTTTAGGGCCCTACCTCTTGGATCTATCAATGGGATTGAGGCTTTGGATAATGCCTTTTTGAGACAGTGGGGAGACAAAAAAGACTTCATGTATTACATGACAGAGTTTGGGTCTTTGAAGAGAAAGGAAGGAGATTTTGTCTCTGACTTCTCCAAGAGATTCAATAAAATGTACAATAAGATCCCCGCTGAGATAAAGCTCTCAGAAGCCTCTACTAAAATCACTTATGCTGGTGCTTTTGATCCCAATTTCTACCTCCTGTTGAGGGAAAGGAGAGCAACTACTCTGGCTCACATGCAAGATGCAACCGTGGAAGTAGAATCTAACATATTGGTTGTTGACCGACTCAGGAATAAGGCTGATAGAGACATATCTAGGAAGAGACCTGAATCCTCCCATCCAATTCCTCTCCCCTTCCCCTTCAGACAGACGAGGTAACTAAAGTGCTAAAATCACTTTCAGCTAGAATGGAAAGGTGGGAGTTAGAAGGGAATCCCATGTATAGAAATCCCCAAAATACTGATAACAGAGGCTTCAGGAGGCCTAGTAACAATGTGCCACAGGCTTTTCCCATGGAACTAAGGAGAAAATACAGAGATGATCAGAGGATTCAAACCCCTCTCCAAAATAGCCTAGTTTCTCATGAGGAAGGAGAGGAGATAGATGAGCTCGACCCTGAAATTCACTGTATTGAAGACACTTCCCCTTTTCCCCATTTGACTCAATCTGCATAT
>ML789314.1:255659-269758 GCA_009831015.1 Picea engelmannii
TGAGTCATTTGTATTCTGAGTATGGGAATGCCTACCTCAGTGATGATATATTATTGTACTGTATTTCCTTGTTTGTTGACAGGTTTCCGACCGACTGTTCCTTGTTCCCTACACACACTCGACAAAGTATTTCAGCTATCACTATGTTCTAACTTCATACTTTGGGGGGCTCTCTGTTACACATTGTTTTCATCATCCCTATGATCATTAATGATGTAAACCTATATGTTGCCTTCAGAGGGGTCAGTGGCTTGAGTTCCTAAAGAGAGAAGGGAGAAGAACTTCTCTTGAGAAAATAAATTTCTTTTTCCTATGTAAAAACCTTATAAAAAGGGATGTTTGCAGGTTGTTATATAGACAGGGTGCGAGAATGACCCATTCTCGTAGGTTTCACTATAGCCAGGGTGTGAGGTGTTCGCAGGTTTCTCTATAGCTAGGGTGCGAACATTCCAGCACGTGGGAAAAATGAGCATTTTCTCGAATCTTCTAGAAGGGGAAGCTTCTATGGTGAGGTGGCATCCGAATGGTTTGGATCTTACTCGCTTTCATGATTTAGTGGGATCATCCTAACCTCATCACCTTATCTTCTTCAACTTATAAAAGGAGAGGAGTTCTCATGGAGAAAGTTAGCTTTTGTTAGCTTTTGATTGGCTTGGAATTATTAGCTTGGTTGGAGTGGCTTTGAGATTTGCTTTGTCAAGATAGATTGTGAGTGGCTATCAGATCTATGGTTTCAAAATCCTTGGAGCAAGAAGTGTGTGGGGAACGAAGGACAATTGGAAGGGAACTTACGACATCAAGGCAATGCTTGTAATCTCTCTTTCACATTTAATATGATACAGTAGTATTATTCTTTCCCATAAAGCTAATGTCACTTTATTACATAACTCCTTGATCATATGTATAGATTAACTGTTGAATATATTGAATCGTCTTCACTTCTATTGGTTTGTACTGTTGTGGTATTGACGGTGCAAGAGCATTGAAGCAAAATTGGTACAACAGAGACCCAAGGAAGCGTTCATAAGGTATGTTTATGATTCTTGCCTCCTAGTTCATTCAATAGTATAAATCTAGGGAAAGAGTATTATTTTGTCCTGCTTTGTTCTAGATCCAGGTGGATCTAGGGAGATCGATTTTTGTCCGCACTCATGGATTTATCCTGAAACAGCAGATCCGGAAATAGCATAACCCCAGAAAGAATCAGAAAAGATATTACTACAGATACAAGACACCTTGAATGACCACTGACATGTTAGATTATCATAGGTCTTTAACAAGAAAGAATGCATCGAGGTAAGAATAGGAGACTTTGACATGGACTGTGTTTTAGATGAGGAAACACAGGTGAATGTTATGACAGAAAGAAATTGGGAAGCTATAGGGAGGCTACTATGACTCCATCCCTAGGAGGAATAGGGTTATTCAGAGGAAAACTAGTGAACCTATGAATGCTCATGGAACTTCGATAGAAGAAGATTTTGAGATTATCAAATTTATTGAGGACAACGCCTCGTTTACTCTGTTACTTGGAAATCCTTGGATTGAAAGAGATCAAGCTAGAAAGAAGGAAGAAGAAAAAGTTTTAGAAAAACAGAGACAAGAGTTAAAAGACTTCCTGACCATAAGGATCACATAGTTGATTGAAGAACAGAAGAACAAATCGAAGCTATATCACACTAGGAACCCAGATGTCAAAGTTATCAGAATGCTAGAGGACTCACAAAAGACTGAAGTTTCTATCTCAGATCAGGAAGAGATGTTATACCTAAACCCTAAGAGAGAATCTCAGCAGCGCAAAGTAACTATGCCAAAGGAAAATAGGAATCATAATGGAAAAAGATAGACCGAGTTGAATATTACTGGGAAGAAGGCTAGAAAGTTAAGTAAGAAGAGGGCAAAGATTGAAAAGTTACAAGAGATTCCAGATAGAACATCGCAGAAACAAAACTTGCAGAATGGAAACTTCACCGAGATATCATAACAACAACCTATGGCACTTCGCCATGACGAAGCGATATAGCCATTGGACCGATATACCCGTTCGACTTCCGCCCCGAATGGACAGAAAAGCATTAAAGGATCACCACTAGACTATTGTACAGTGCCAGAACGGATATAACGGAGTTAATGGAGGCCCCATACCTGTTGCAAGTAGACCATTGCTGAGATTGCCTATTTATCTCGTCGTGCCATGCACGAAGAACACTTTTTCCAACTAAGAAATTGAAGCTCACAGACTAGAAAGTGTCTATAGTGATCATCACGCCCTTGTTATTCCTTCTTGTGCAGTGCCTAAGATCATCGTGACCTTGATTATTTTTACCAAGCGCATATGTCCGACGAATTTAGCGCAGCTGAAGAATGTGCAAGAGAGGTACTCGCTAGCTTCATTACCGAAAATGTCATGTCGGAATGAGGGTTTTCTACAGGTTTACAGGCATCATCAACAATAGGAGTGCAAGCCTCCCTGCCAACTACTCGAGCAGGAACATCCCAAGCCGGCACAGAACGCAGAACCAAACATAAAGATGATATGGCCAATGCAAAGTTGGTTCCATACATCCTACCTACTTACATACTACCTCTGAGTAGTGTGATCAATAGAGACAGTGTACCTAGAGACTTCGAGTACACTCTAGTCACAACGTACCTGCCGAAAGGGGTACGTGTAGTCCGCATAGATCAAGACAAGATTGCAGCATTGAAATTCAGTGACTTCAACTTGGGAGATCGTAAAGTCTACAACATACTTGCCCCATACAAATACCTAACTAGAACCAAGGGCAAGAACTCAAATATCATCCCTCAGCAATGGACTATGAACCTCGCACAATCCACTTTGTTGAACGTCATGAAGATCCCGCATTTCATATGTCACCAAGAAGTCAATGTCTATGTTAAGATACTCCTAGTGAGATACCATAGAGGATACCTATGGTTGAACCACTGCATCACAGTTGATCTAGCACTGATCAATAGGATCATAGGTCTTAGCATGCAGGGCCCTAATCCCCATGACTATTATCCTGGAAAGACCGCGGACCGTGCTCTTGCTCAGAATATCAAAGAAGCTTATGGTGATGTTGAGAAAGGATCGCGAGGCTACAAGGTAGCCTCTATTCAAAGCGACGCAGTTTTCCTTTCATGTCAGTTGATCGCAAGCAATCTCGTTCACAAGAATTGAACCACATAAGTATCTATATTTGTAGTTGACCTCGCAGGAAAGTGCGCAGAGGGACTACAGATGAATTGGGCGAAGTACCTGGTTAAACAACTCGAGATTGACTGCAGAGAATCCCAAGATCAGGGGCATGAATTCCATTTTAGTTGGCTCTTGATACTTATAGATTTCATCGGATGGGAGCTACCAAAAGGTGCAACCTTCCTGGACCTCGACCCTTTTGATCCCTTAGCCACGAAGTTCAGTACCTTATGGTACTTGAACAATATGAGAAAACAATGGCAATCCAATGTCGTATTCCATGCCTACTACAATCAGTTATTGCTCGCCATCCAGTTTGAGCCTTGAATAACCCTGAATACCCTCCATAGGTTTAGGCCCTTAATGAAGTTCAGCGTGGACCGCCACTTCATTTACATAACTGTGCACGCTGATGAGAACAAAGAAAAACTTCAATCTTATTATAAGATGACAGAAGAAGACCTAGAGGAAATCACCAAGGACTGGTTGACAGATCTCCTTGTTTCAGTAGACCCCACAGAATTGTCCGACATCGATAGCCCATAAGCTATGCAGGATACACTTGGGCCCAGTAAGATGAAGAAAGTAATGAAGACAAAGAAGGATGAGGAACTACAGGATATAGACAGCAGATCTTTAAGGACCGCATCCATTACACCCGAGCAAGAAGGTAATGATGAAGGCTTAGAAGAAGTCAAACAAAGGCCAGGAGACGAAATAGAACTCATAAAGAAAAGGAAGGGTTCACCTCTAAATCCTTCCTCACAGAAGAAATCGAAAGCACCCGTAACTAAGATGCAGACCACGCTCACCCCAGATGACTTCAGCTTCCTCCTCACCACTATGAACGAAGCTATAGAAGAAATAACAGAAAAGAAGAAATCCAAGTAAGAATCAATGTACAACAAAATTGAGAGCGAGCTCCAAGGAGTGCAACAGGCACTTAATTCTAGCCACACAGTCTCCATTGTGCCCCTGCCAGAAGGAACAACAGTAGAGGGAGATGAACCAGTTCAACTCTGCAATATTGCTACCATAGTCGAAGAACGCCTTTAGAAAGAACAGGAAGAAACCACGAAGGCCACCCAGGCCTTAAAGCAAGCACAGGAGGAAATCATATAGCAGTGTTGAGCTGCGCAACAAGAGAAGGACACCATCCAAGAAAAATTTGAAGAAGACAGAGCGAAGATCCAAAAAGAGAAGGAGTAGCTTCTCATGAAGCAAATCAGGATTGAAGAAACAGTCAATAGAGCATTTCACTCTGTGACTGGCTTAGAGTAGAAAGCAGAAGAACCGTTAGAATTCCAAGTGATGAAGCTTGCTGAAGTTATTCAACAACTCCAAAAAAGAGTCGTGGACTTAGAGCTTCAGACCATACCAAGTACCCTGCAAGAAGAGCGTGACCAGTGAGAAATGACTGCCCGGAGCATAGTAGAAAGGATTAAAGAACTCACTAAATAATGCAAATAATTAAGTAGAAGAAGTACGCAGATACATGAGAACCTAAATGAGAATATAGAACTGCATAAATTAGATTCGTAGCTCCAAGAGGTGAAGTACCAAGCCGAGAAGCTATAGGTACAGCTGAAGGCCCTATCACTCGTAGAGAAAATGAAGCGATCCCACGAACAGTGCATAGCACAGCAGAAGATCCATATGATCTAGAGCAAGGTAATGGAAGTAACTCAGCAACTTCAACCTTTGCAGGATAAGGCATGTCAACTATTTATAGAGATTGAGAACCAAGGAACAGAGCTGGACCAGGTCGTGACTTCAGCACAACAACGCCTAGAAGGGTTGGTGAATGTCACACTCATCCAGGAGTTTGTCGAACAAGAAGCAATAGCAATGCAACAGGTCGAAGTAACTTGAGCCAAGATCGAGGCGTTCGAAGCATAATTGGTTAGACTTGAGTGACTCAGGATGAGTCACAGGTGAGTGTTGGGGGCCTGTTGGCCCTTGACCAAGTTTTGAGGAATACTTGGTCATATTTGGTTGTTTTTGGGACTTCGACACCCTATCGAAGGAAGCATGCAAGATGAAGCATAGATCACGGGATCTCGACCCACTTTGGGTCCTTTTTGGGTTTTGGGGAATATGTAATGGGAAAGGGATGTCAGCTCGTGGGTTCACCCACGCTTAGGCCCACTTTTGTAATGTATAAATAAGTAGTTAGGTGATGTAAGAAGATAGATATAAGATAAGTGCTAGATTGATATATGTGTGGTATAGGCTAAGTTCTAGAGTGCATTGTAAAGATTGTGAAAGGCTTGCAGGGCTTAGTGAAAGTGTTGTAAGTGTTGAGTGCATAGATTGTAAGAAGGCTCTATGTGAGATCTACTCAGGGAAAGAGGATCTAGCGAGGTGCATGCAAATCTCCTGTCCTATGCATAGTGAGGTCTTGATAGCTCTTTGTTGTAACCTGATTGAAGACAATAATAAAGAAGAAGAGTTGGTGGACGTAGCCCCAGGGTGGGGGTGAACCACGTACATCTATGTGTTATGCTTTGTGCTTTGACTTGATGTGTTTATTTATGCTTTTCTAAGTGCTTAGATGAGATTAGATAGATCCATTCATGCTTTATGATTCTGAGATGTGGATGAATGTTAGATATGATATACATGAAGATGATTAGTGTTGATCTACTAGATCTGGTCTGTTTTACTGTTGTTAAGTGCTGAAATACCTTAGATCTAAGTGATTACTGCGATGCTTTGTACTTTCTACAAAGTATAATAAAGAATGTGTAATGTGGAATAATTGATGCTAAGTTCATTGTAAGAAATATAATAATAGATATGTGTCCCACCTAAGGTTGCATACACCTAAGTCCTGCAACCACCCATGCCTCTACCTCGGTGGAGACTTCATCTGCTTCGCAGGTGTTGTCGAAAGGGTCGGTAGTTAGGGTTTTGTTGGTGCGTTGTTGTAGCATTGAATCCCAGGTCTGCCCCTATGCCAACAATTGTATTAGTGGAAAAACACCAAAGAGAAAGTGAGACTTATGGGTCCCCTCTTCCTCCAAGGGAGGGCCTTGAACCCCCAAATATTGATCTCTTCTTACAAATAGCAAACTAGAAGGAAATGGTGAAGAAATCCAAAGCTCATTCACTCAAGAGGTGATGTGAATAGCTTAATGAAATTATGCTTGTATGCTCTAATGAGGAAAGAGGTTCCTCCAAAAGAATATAGGCAGCATAACAATACAAATGAATTCTTGAAAATATAGTGCACCAATGGCCTCTTTTTATAGCAAATCTTTGAGGCATTATCCAACCGGTCTTTAGTGTGAACAAGGGGCCCTTTAGGGCACCCTTAGTTCTTTGACCAACCTCCCACTTGGATTCATCTCGGATTTGAGGGTCAAATCGACTTGGGAGCTGAACCAAAAGTGGGTGAGGGGCCGGCAAGAACCATAAATGCGTCATTCATTGAAGTGTGTGGCTTTTCCTGTAAATAGTAGTGCATGTTTATGGGTTTTCCTGTATAAAGTAGCGCATCTCGGGCATGTGCACAGGTTTTCCTGTATAAAGTAGCACATATTGGGCATGTGCATGTGCTTCCTTTGGTGAATTTGGGCACTTCGATTTTTTGACCCAATTGTATAGTTTTTTTCCCTTTGGAAATGCATTTTTTGGGCCATGAATGAACTAATGGGTGTTTGGATATGGTGGATTCCTGTAAACATTTGCAGACGAAATTCCAGTGATAACATATGCCCCCTGATGTGTGAGGTTAGGAGCATACATATAGCCAAAATACATCAATGTTTCTTCTATTGAGAGTACCATTGTAAGAAAGAGTTTTGAGAGGAGTTGCAAGAGTGACCCATTGGAGGGAGAGGGGAACCTGTGGGACCCAAACCTTTCGCTACGTGTAGAAAAATAAAATTGTGTACAAACGAGGCAGGCATTCCCCATTCTCATGTCATGTAACTCAAAATGTGTAAGAAAGTAACTGAAGTTGTGTGTTGATGTAGATAACTGCAGCACCCTCCGGGGCAGTTTGATAATAGCAGAGGACAATTATGATGGTGAAAAAACTCTGAAAAGAGGCGATGACACCTGTAAGAAGTGTTGATAATTCGCGAGCATTGATATACCAACAAATTTCAGAGGTCTTTGGTAAATATAAAAACAACTGCAATAGTCGCAAATTAAGACCCACCATAACATGAGATAGTGTTGAAGTCGAATGTTATGGAGGTCAAGGACAACAGAGAACAATGGTGGTTTTCCCTGTGTCATTTGAGACTCCTCATTGTAAAGTAATGTGAGTCAAGATACTATCGCCCTTCTGGAAACTGTGTTGATGTTGACAGAAAGGGAGACGCGACTCCAAGAAGCAAATGGATTCATGAAATCCACTAGATGAGATCAGGAACTGATGAGGTATATGGACGAAGTCAAGATGTGGTGAGACTCAAGACTACCCTTGGTTGGGGATATATGTGAAGTATGAGTGGAAGCAACCGTGAAACTGGATCTAGTGTTAGGGGGATGACTATACGTGGGTTAAATTGTGCCAGAGGCATGACAAAGTGGAGAAACTCAGAGATCAAGGGTACATGGTTGGTGGGATACCTGGGGTTTATGGACGATGTCAACAGGAGTAGAAGATAATGAATGCCCCAACCAAGGGTGACATGGGCTTCTTTCACAGGAAAAGAAGGTCACTAAGGGTGACGAAAAAAAGCTATGTAAATGATGGAAACAAAGGCTTTTTACAATTACCAAATAAATAAAGAATAATTTGGGATGAGTGTACAGATATAGAAACGGGTGCCCCAGTGCAATATGGCTTGGCCTGTGAGGGCACAAGTTGTGTGGAGAACAGGTGGAGGATGGGGGCCCCATAGGTGGGTCTCTGTATGAGGTAAATGAATGGGGGGAAATATGCAAATGGGAAAACTGGTTGTCGATAAAATGGATGGTTAATGATACTGTGGAGGTGCAGTCAAAATAGAACCATGATGAGATAACCTGGGAGTCCATTGGGAAGGATAGCATAATGAGGAGAAGAAGTATGTGGCTGATTCTCGAACATGCGTATGACTATTGGGACTCCCATCCCTAGGGGGCGAAAGCAACATGAGTGTCAAAGTGCAAGGTGAACTGTGAATGGGACAACTCATGTGAGGAAGAGTGCTACTGGGTGACAATACCAAATTGCAATGGAGGTGTTAGTACTGCAGAGCCAGATATGAGGATTTTACAGGTGAATGTCGAAGGGTGTGACTGGGATATGCAATTGGTATTCAGAGGGAATGACTACATGCTAGTGTCGATCATATACCTGAAGGGGATTGTGTTGAATTGTGATGACCAAGTACCTGCACACATTAAATCCGATCACCCGACATGAACAATATCTGAAGATAAAGAATGTATAAAAGTTATTTGATAATTTTGAACATGAGCATGCGTACCTGAGTGTGTCATGGAAATATGCTCCACTGGGGAAAAGTGAAAATGATCACCCGACGAAAATGATTGTGTAAGTGGTCGAAAATGGTTCGGAAAATGGAGCTTATGGGCTCCTGTACCAAAAAATGAAAGTGGGGTAAAGGGATTTAGATATGGAAGGTGGGTTCATAATGCCATCCCGGTTTCACTAACACTATGGGCAATTGGGTGGTAGTTTGGTGGGAGGACATGGATTGCCCCTTTGCTCAAGGACTGATGAAGAAATATAATGAATTACATTCATGGGAGCATTGGTATGGAGTGTCGGAGGAAGATCAGGCAGATATGTGTGGCATTTCGCAGCTAATGTGTGGTGGACGTATGGTATAGATGGGCAATGATGAGTGTAATTCCCATATTCAGCACATATGGAACAGGTAGAATTGGTTCATATATTTTGTTTGCGTGTGGTTGATGACTCTGTAGTAGTTTGGGATGTACTTGGTGGAGTGGAAAGCAAAAGGGGTGCTTGAGGAAGCTGGATAAAACTGTGTATCTTAGGAAGAGAAGGACCTTTGTGAGTGGGGTATCCTTTTCTGTCACATAAGGCACAAGGGAGTTGAACTCAAGGAGGTAGTGGAGCGATGGGCTCTTTCTTCTTTCGTCTGCCCCCAATTATAGTGGTGGTGCTAGTAAGTGGGGGTGAGGGTGGTGCGGTGGGAGTTAGTACGGGAATCTGCATTAGGGTTCCTTTTTTGGGGGGAGGGAGGGATGGTTGAGGGACCATTGTGGGTGGATGTAGATACCAGACTGGAATTTCTAGCATCATATTAGGAAGGGTAAGCATTGCAGCTACCTGGAAAGATTGTACACCCAGTGGGGGGTAAAAGAAGGGGATTTGAGTAATGGCTTGGGGGACTGTCTCCCAAACCAGGATGTGGCCCTGGGGGAGGGTGAAATCAAGAATAGGTGAAGCTAAAGAGTTCTCAGGGGATTCCTAAGGGAGGAGCTCTGCGACTAGTGGGACATCATATATCAAAGAAGCCTCATTGGGAGGAAGGGTATCTCCATTTTTAGTGCCATTGGACGAGACGACACATACTTGTGCTGAGGGATGGATGAGCGGTGGTGCTCCATGGTATGTCCCTAGCAGGGATGGGTCTTTGAAAATTCTAGGGCCCATCTCGATGAGTGGGTAGGCATTAGGATTATTGTGGACAAAAGGGAGGATGTTATCAATGTTGGAGGAAGGGTTAGGCTCATAATGTGAAACTTGATTGATGGTGATGATCTTCCCATTATGGGGGAACATCATGGTTCGAAACACAGAAGAGGCGACTGCCTTCATAACATACATGTAGCTACGACCAAACAAGATATTGTAATTGAGTGGGGCATCGATAACCTCAATGTCAATAAGAATAGTTTTTCCCCCGAGTTCAACATGGACATTTTGGAAGATCCCTTCGGGAGAGGATGGTCGTCCATCATAAGCTCTCAAAGTGATGGCAGATGGTATGAGCTCGAGGGAGCCAATTTTTTTCCATACGGATTTGGACATTATGCATGTGGATGCACCTTCATCAATGATGCAGCGATGAACTATGATGTTTCGGATTTTAACCAGTATTTGGAAAGCTACCAGAGCGGGGAGGTGGGGTTCCCCACTATCAAGATCAAATGTGATGAGTCAGGTATCAGCAGGGTCGACTGCCCCCAGGGAAGAAATTAATGACTTTTGTTGAGTAGGATAGGTTTGAAGGAATTCTAAGACTGACACGGTGACAGGAGACTGTGCCAAGTCATCGACTAGACTGTAATTGCAGGTTGCCCTAGCCTGAGGGTTGTTGACATTCCTTCGCAATGGGATGTGAGGAATATGAAGGGTTGTTTTAGTATTAGGGAGTGGAATCATCAAAGGTGGTCTAGTTGTGACTGGGGGTGCTTCCGAGGTAGTCGGAGAAAATTCAGGGGGTGCGTTCTATTGACGATTGCGCATTTGTAGAAGAATTTCTTCCTCGCTAGTTAGGAGGATAGTGTGATCCATCGGATTGCCAGGATTTGGATATTGTCCCATCTGGGGTGGGGCAGGATGTATCTCATGTTGGGTGTTCATCACCCCTTGGTGTGGAATGGGGTTTTGCAACATGGTTGGGGGTGGTTGCTGCACATATTGTTGTGGGGCCTGCTGAGGGGCGGGCGGTGCTGGGGGACGTGGTCCATTCACAGAGTCTTTCATCCATTTAAAGTCAGCAATTTGGGGGCAATGGTGAGTATAATGGCCATACTCGCTGCAAAGGGAACAAGGGAAGTTTGTCCAGATATTTTTGTTACTCTTCCCTTGGTGTTTGTTGTGATTTCCCCCTTGAGGGTTCTGGTTCCCTTGATTCTAGTTGCCCCCGGCAGGTTGGTTCTGTTGGGGGTGATTCCCTCCTGGTCCTGGATTATTATTATTTGATTTTTGTCCTTTATTTTTGGCATTATTTGACTGATGGTTTAGATTTTTCTTATTCAGTTGTTCGACATTATGGAATTGTTGAATGGGAGAGGGCTAAACAAAATTAACCCCAGTGTGTGGTTTTCCTTGTGGAGAAGTAATGGGTTGGGGAGGACCAGGAAATGGGAAGTACGGATTATGTTGTGGAAATGATTTGTAAGGTGCATAGAAAGGCGTGGCGCTTTCACTAGTGCTTAGGGTGTAAGCATAGGTAGAGGTGTTTCCAGAACTAGGTTGAACAGCTGGGCGCATCATGGGTGCCAACGGGGGTCCACTTATGGGTGGAGGGAGGGAAACAGGGTATGGTTGTTGATAAGGGGGAGGAGGGTAGTAAGGATTTCCTCCATATACCGACGAATATGGAGGTGTACCATACATAGTTGGCTATGGGGGGTATGGATTGTGGTGTGTTGTGGTACCAATCAATCCATCTGCAGAGTGAGACATCCCAGGTTTGTCCTGGATGAATGGCATGCGTCTCGAGGCATCAGGTAGTACCGTATATAAGTATCATGACTATGAATAAATGAGTTTGAATTTTTGAGCCTTGTCAATGGCTTCTTCTTCAGACTGGGGGAAGGTGGTAGCCACATGCTTGACAAGAAGGGAAACAAGTGATTTGAGAAACCAATTGAGGAATTGTTGCTTGGTGGCTTCAGCTTTGCATAGACTACATCTTCGATGTCATTCATGAATGTGGTCAGTGATGTGTGTGGTGGAGGTTTGTTTGAACTCCGAGAGCAGTTCGATACCATTTTCATGATGGATTGGTAGTTGAAATAAGGTAAAAAATTCTTTGGCAAAAGATTCAAAGGTCACATGGGACCCAGATTTTTCTTCTACATACCACTTGGTTGATGGGCCAGTGAGTGTGCATTGAAATAACCTCAATCAGATGGAGTCGTCCATGATGTTGTTTGAAGAGCACCATAAGTGGAAGGTCATGATATGGTTGGTTGGGTCATCTCCCTCTTTTCCTTTAAACTTGGGGATGTCTGAAGGGAGTTTGGTAGGCATTGTAGGCCATGTGGGTTCATGCAATATAGGATCATTGGTGAGCTTAGTCAGATCTGATATGTTGAGGGAAGCCAAGTATGGCATCTGGGGTGGTGGTGGAGGATTAGTTCTAGCCATTGTGTGAGTGTTTTGTGTACCTGACCCGTGAGAGGGGTTAGGTGGGGTTGTACTTCCCCCTTGGGAAGAAGTTTGCCCCCTACTTCTGTGTAAAGGAGAGTGAGTGGACAGTTGATATTGGGAAGTGGACCCAATTAAAGTGGAACTAAGAAAATATGATCCCAAGACAGTATCACTCATAGGGGTGTGAGAAGGTGGAGCCGATGAGTTGGCAAGACTAGGAACTCCCTCTAGAATAGGAGGGAGATTCAGCAATCGTCTGGAATGACGGGGATTCTATGGGTCCCCTATGATGTCTAACTAGAAAAGTGGATGTGTGCAAATGATGATGAGAGCAATAAATGAACAAGAGTCTTTTCTATAATTTTTGGACCTTCACAATATATTTCACAATCACATGTAATCACAAGGGCATTATTATCACTGAAATTTCGTTCGCAAATGGTTACAAGAATTCAGCATCACCAAACAGTTATGAGGTCACCCATGGACCAAAAATATCACAAAATCATTCATAAAGGGTCAAAACTATACAACTAGTGCAAAAATTAAAGGGTACTATGAAGACACAGGGCGCGCGCACACATGCGCAAAACAAAAACGCAAGATTCGCGTACATGCCCACGATGTGTGACTCTTGTCGCAAAAATCCATGCACCTGAGAAACGACGCATTTATGAGAGTGGTCAGCCTCCCACCCACTTCTAGTTCAACTTCCAAGTTGATTTGACACTCAAATCTGGACTGGATTTGACTAGGTGGCTGGTCAAAGACCTAGAAATGCCCTAATTAGCCTCTTTACACACTACAAACTAGTTGGACAATACCTCAAAAGAATGCTATAAAAAGGCCATGGATACACTTCATTTTTCAAGGAATTCATAGCAAATTTATGCTGCCATTATTCTCTTGAAGGATCCCCTATCCTTACCAAGAGTATACTTGCATCATTGCATTGGGAAATCCATCTCACCCCTTGAGTGGATTAGCAAAGAATTATTTCACCATTTTCATTTTCATTTTCAAAGTTGTAAGAAGAGCTTATTTGTGGGGGTCCAAGAGCCCTCCCTTGGAGGAATAAGGGACTCATAGTTCTCTTTCTTCTCAGTGTTTTCTTTCACTAATATCAGCCTTATCATTGGTGGCATGGGTCTAATTGTTTCTTTTGTCCTTATGTCCCTATGTTCATTAATTTAGTTGTTGTTTTATTTCTTAGTTTAATTCTTAGTTGTTGTTTTATATTTCTTTCTCTAACCCTTTTCCTTGCAGCTCTCCTGCTTAGCAAACCCAACTAAGCTTGCAAGCACCTCTATTTTTCTCACTAAGATGATGAAAGATGCGCAACAGATTGGTGACTCCACTGGAGAAAGGTATCAATTTCCTACCCCATTTGGGTTTTTCTAGCTCTTCTTTTGGTTTATTTAACTTGCAAGTGCATTAACCGGCCTAAGCCAACCTGCCAATCATCCAATTCCAAGGTGAATTGAGAGAATTCCATCTGGAATTTTCATTCACGGTCATGTGTCACCTGTGCGCGGGTTTTTTGGCCCACAAACATGCATCGTGTGCACATGCGCCCAATTCACAGTTATGTTCTGTGCACGTGCACCCATTAACTCTTTTTGGTCTGTGCACATGCGCTTTGTGCACCTCTGTCTCCACTGAGACCCGCACACCTGTGCAAAAAATTCACATTGCAAGGTTCTTGAGATTTGGGAAAGGCTGTTAAGGTCCTAACCCGCACATAGGTAGATCAATGTATTCGGATGTAATAAAGGTCAATATTAATAAGACCTTTCAATAAAATAGAATAAGGTGGATGTAAGAAGACCTAATAGAAGCTTCCGCTTCTAGAAG
>ML789314.1:270609-282238 GCA_009831015.1 Picea engelmannii
CTTCTTGAAATGTGGAGGTCAAAGTAAGTTTCCTCCAAAGGGATTCTGAAACACCCCACACTTTTCTTGACGAAACTATCCACTCCCATTTAATTTCAACGAGGTTGGTTCACACCCCCAATCTCTCAAACAACTACATCTAAATTTTTTCTAAAAACTCACTAATTTTTCCTCCACAGGAGGTGCCAAAATAATTTTTTTAGTCTAGGTAGGATTTCAGGGATAGGCATCCAAATAACTCCCCATTATCTGGTTCTCACATTGTCAAAACCATAGAAGTTGTCAAATAGGGAACTGAAAATCCTCCAAGTCAAGTGTTCCTAACACCATAAGGCAGGGAGATACCCGTGAAGGGTTGAAGGCCGAGGTCTGGTTGTTCTATGCATCCCCCCTTGAGGCACCCACCTCTTGGACGGAATCCAGCCCGTGACCCATTTCTGAGGCCGAAAATATAAATGTTGTACTTTGAACGAGGTACCTAGTGACCAAATTTTAGGACATCTACCCAGGTGGAAATTGTGGGTTGCAATTGCACCTTGATCAGATTTTGTGTGGCTATTGGGAAATATCACCATCTCTTTCAGGATATGCCCCCTTTACCCCTCATTATAACTTATTATTTCATCCTTCACTAGTTTCTCTTCCGGTGACTTCAGACCCCACTATTGAATACTATTGGAAGGTCTGGTGCTATTTGAGAGGAAGGACATTACATCTTTTAGGACACGAGCATTTATTTTCTTTGATTCCCCACGCGGACAAAACCCACTTATCCACATATATGCTTCTTTTTCAAAAATGCTTTATGTATGATGCACTTCTGATTACATTTTGATATTGTGTAAAGTTCAAAATTTGTAACAAAGGTTCTTGTTTACTTTCTCTCATCACATTTCACACACATCCACTCAGCTAGTCAGACACCATAGGTGACCCATAGAACCCCCATCGTTCCAGATGCTTACTACACCTCCCTCCTATTTTAGGGGGAGTTCCTAGTCTTGCCACCTCATCAGCACCACCTTCACACACTCCTGTGAGTGATACTATCTTAAGATCAACTTTTCTAGGTTCCACATTACTTGGGTCCACTTCCCAAGTCCCTTCGTCCACTCGCTCTCCTTTACACGAAAGCAAAGGACCAACTTCCTCTCAAGGGGGAAGCACCAACCCACCTAGCCCCCTTCCAGGGTTAGGTTCATAGAACACTCCTACCACGGCGAGAGCTAATCCTCAACCAACACTCCTGATGCCATATTTGGCCTCTCTTAACATACCAGATCTAAGAAAACTCACCAATGATCCTATATTGCATGACCCCACATGGCCTGTAATGCCCACCAAACTACCTTCAGACATCCCCAAATTTGAAGGAAAGGCAGGAGATGAACCTACCAACCATGTCATGACTTTTCACCTATGGTGCTCTTCCAACAGCATTATGGATGATTCCATCAGACTGCGATTATTTCAATGCACACTCACTGGCCTATCAGCCAAATGGTATGTAGATGAAAAATCAGGGTCCCATATGACTTTCGAGTCCTTGGCCAAAGCATTTTTGACCTTCTTCCAATTACAAATCTGCCATGACAATGGTCTGGAACTACTCTCTAATTTCAAACAAACCTCAGCCACACATATCATTGATCACATTCACGAGTGGCGTAGGCGACATAGTTTTTGCAAAGCAGAAACCACCAAACAACATTGTCTTGATTGGTTTCTTAGATCACTTATCTCTCTCCTCGGTAAGGATGTAGCTTCCACCTTCCCTCAATCAGAAGAAGAATCCATCATTAAGGCTCAACAGTACGACCTCATCTATTCACAGTCAGGGTACTTATACACTATACTCCCTAATATCCCAAAACCTGTGTCGTTTGGCCAAGACAAACTTGGGATGTCTCACTCAACAGATGGACTGATTGGTAATACCACTCACCACGGTCCACAACCCCAACAACCACCAATGTATGGAACACCTCAATACCCTCTGGCATATGGGGGCACCTCTTATTACCCCCCACCCCCTTATCAACAACCATACCCTGCTGTTATGCCTCTACCCATCAATGGGCCACCGCCAACACCCCCCATACAACCACCTATTCAAACAAGTTCTGGTACCCCCTCTACCTCAGCTTATAGTATTAGTGAAATCGCACGCCTTCCTATGTACCTTACGAATCGTTACCCCCACAGAATCTATACTTTCCATTTCCTGGTCCCCCACAATCCATGGCTCCCCCACATCCTCATGCTGGGGTAAATTTTATCCAACCCTCTCCCGTCCAGCAATATCAAAATTTCGAAAAGCTGAATACGGAAAATCTGACCCACCCATCGAATAATTCCAAAAAGAAAGGAAGAAACAGGAACAACAACAACCCAGGTTGAGGGGGGAATCAACCCCAGTAGAACCAACCTACTGGGGGCAACCAAAACCAAGGGAATTAGAACCCCCAGGGGGGCAATAACAATAGGCATCAAGGGAGAAATAAAAATAATGTTAAAACCAACTTCCCTTGTGCCCTTTGCAGTGAGTTCGATCATTATACTCATCATTGCCCCCAAATCACTGATTTCAAACGGATGAAAGACTCAGGCAGCCTACCCCATCCTCCAACACTGCCTGCCCCTCAGCAGGCCCCAAAACAATATGTGCAACAACCCCCCCTGTCGTGCTGTAGAATCTTATTCCACACCAAGGTGTGATAAACACCCAATAGGACACGTAGCCTCCCCCACCTCAGGTGGGACAGTACCTCAATCCAAACAATCCAGTAGATCGCATGATCCTCCTCACTAGTGAGGAAGAAATCCTTCTGCAAACACGCAATCGTCAGTATCATGCACCCGCTGAGTCTTCTCCCATTCCTCCAGAGACAATCCCTGCACCAACGAAACCCTCGTTGGTGATCCCTCGCCCTAACATAGAACCACCTCTTCGCATCCCTCGCATCCCATTGTGCAGAAATGTCCACAACCCACAGGCTAGGGCAGCTCATAATTACAGTTTGGTTGATGACTTAGCATAATCCCTAGCTGCCATGTCAGTCTTAGAAGTCCTTTAGACGTGTCCCACTCAGCAGAAATCATTACTTTCCGCCTTGGGGGTATTTGACCCCGCAGATACTCGACTCATTACATTTGATCTCTACAGCAGAGAACCTTTCCTTCCTGCTTTGATCGCTTTTCAAATCCCAGTGAAAATACAGAACATTACAGTTCATCAGTGTATCATCGATGAAGGTGCATCTACATGCATTATGTCCAAATCTGTATGGTAGAAACTTGGTTCCCCGGAACTCATACCCTCTGCCATTACCTTACGAGCTTATGACGGCTGACCATTATCCCCTGAAGGGATATTCCAAAATTTCCCTGTAAAACTCAGGGGCAAGACTATTCTCATTGACATTGAAGTTATCGATGCCCCACTCGATTATAATATCCTGTTCAGTCATAGCTACATGTACTCTATGAAGGTAGTTGCCTCTTTTGTCTTTTGAACAATGATGTTCCCCCACAATGGGAAGATCATTACCATTGACCAAGTCTCACATTACGAGCCTAACCCATCTGCCAACATCGATAACATTCTTCCTCTCATCCACACGAGTCATGACGCATACCCACTCATCGAAATGGATCCCGGAATTTTCAAAGATCCATCATTGTTAAGAACTTACCATGGGGCACCACCACTCCTTCATCCTTCCAATCAAGTATGCGCCGTATCCTCTAATGGAAATGACATAAAGGATACCCTTCCTCCTAGGGAGTCTTCTATCATATTTGGTATCCCACTAGTCACAGAGCTTCCCCCTCATGAGCCTCCTGCAAACTCGTCAACCCCACCAGTCAACGATTTCACCCCTCCCCAAGGCCATATCCTAGTTTGGGAGACAATTCCCCAAGACTTCACTCAAATCCCCTTCTTTTAACCTCCACCTGGCGTCGAAGATTTCCAAGTAGCTGCAACGCTTACCCTCCCTAATATGGTGTTAGCAATTCCAGACAATGCTAACTTTCTACGGTGATTTGTCCCGGACTACACCACTTGCGCACATGGTTTCCTTCTCCTACTACGTCAAGACATTCCATTTTACTAGGATGAACATGCCCAACAGTCATTTGATGATCTTAAAATGGTACTCTCCAACGCCCCTTTAATTAGTGCACCTGACTACAATCGTGACTATATCCTCTACATATCATATACATATCAGCATCATTTGTTTCAGTAGTAGGAGTTCTCGTTCAGCTTGGTGATGAAAATCGTGAGAATGTCATTTGTTACGTTAGTAAAAACCTCTCGGGGCCACCCTTGAAGTATAAAAACGGAGAGAAACTAGCTCTTGTAGTCGTCCTCGTAGTCCAGAAACTGCATCACTACATTCTGCTTCGCACAACTAAGGTTGTAGCAGATTCCAACCCTATGCAATACTTGCTCAGTCGTCGGCAAATTAATGGCAAATTTTCCTGATGGATCATTATCCTTAAGGAGTACGATCTTGAATTCTCAACACCCAAGAGCAAGAAATCCCTCGTTCTCGCCAAACTTATCATGGCCCTCTCCTCTGACACAACCAGTGCCCTCGTCAATACTGCCTTTCTCGACGAACACCTCTTTTACATCACTTCGGATGATCCTTGGTATGGTGACCTCCTCGTCTACCTCCAAACTCAAAATTTTGGTCACCACCTTTCACGAGATGATCATCGTCGTATTTTCCACCAGGCCCCTCACTACCTCCTCATGGGAGACATCTTATACCGGTGAGGGGTCGACACCATTCTTCATCGGTGCTTGACCATTGACGAGGCCGATAGAGTCTTGAACGACTTCCATAGCAGCACATGTGGGGGCCATCTTTCGGGAATATCCATTGCTCAGAAGATTATCCGAGCAGGTTACTTTTGGCCTACCTTGTTTCACGATTGCATTCACGCCATGAAACGATGCGAGAAGTGTTAGCTTTACTCCAACAAAGCCCGAGCACCACCTACTCTTCTTCATCTAGTCATCACTACCGGTGCTTTTTGTAAATGGGGCATCGACTTTATGACTTGTAATCCTCCCTCCAGCAATGGACACAAATACATTGTTGTCATAGTCGATTACTTCACCAAATGGGCGGAATCTATGCCCACCTTCAACAATACCACTGACACCGCAGCACATTTTTTCTTTAACCACGTCATATCTCGCTTTGGAGTACCACTCCAACTTGTTTCCAATCATGGGAAACACTTTGAGAATGAGATTTTCGTCGAACTCTCATCTCAGTTAGGATTCTCCCACGAGTTTGCCTCACCATATTACCCTCAGTCTAACGGACAAGTCAAAGCAGTTAACAAGGTCCTCAATACCATGTTACAGTGCACGGTTAATAAACATAAGACCAAGTGGCATCATATGTTATTTTCCGCGCTATGGGCTTATTGTACGGCTATGAAAACAACTACTGGTTTCACACCATTTCATCTAGTCCATGGGGTGGAGGCTAGTCTTCCCATCGAGTCCAAAATTCCCACCTTACGTACCGCAATTGAGCTATTACCCAACACTACCCCAATGGAGCAACGCTTGCTAAACTTAGAGTCCCTAGATGAAGATCGTCGATCCTCATTACAGAACAATGAGGCAATTAAAACATGATCAAAGGCCACCTTTGATCGACATGTCAACCTTCGTTCATTCCATGAAGGTGACCTCGTCCTTGCTTACAATATCACTCACAATACCTTTGGTCATGGCAAATTCAAGTCACTATGGCATGGCCCCTACATCATCCAACATTGCCTCACCAAAGGCACCAACATCCTGGCCTCTCCTGAAGGCCTCTCTCTTAAAGAACCTATCAACAGGTTATACTTAAAGAAATTTTATGCTTAAACGTAGTCATTCTACTTTAGGTTATTTCTTTTATAGTGTTTTTAATCTTTTGTCCATCCCTCACATCTAAACTATCATTTGTGCTATTGACAGATGCTTCCTCCACCAGCCTACCACATCAGTTACACCGACGGCACCAGCCGTTGGACACAAAATATCACTTCGGCCGCTTGGGCTCTCTACACCCCCTCACATGAAATGCTCCATTCGAGTGGCATATGTTTGGGTTCAACGACCAACAACCAAGCCGAATACACTATCGTCATTAGCCTCCTGGCCGATGCCCAGCATCATCGTATTCGTCACCTTAGCGTCTTTCTCGACTCTCAACTAGTCATTCTCCAGCTCAACAATGTGTACCGCGTATGCAATCCTTGCCTCTTTTGCAAATACCTGCAAGTTAGACTTTTATCTCGACATTTTGATTCCATTACATTTACACATATTCCAAGACAATTGAATCAAATTACAGATAACTTAGCTAATATTGTGTTAGACTGGCATATATCACATCAAGATACATCTACACATACATAAACATATCAACAACCCGTCACAGCATATATAGATTAGACATCATCAACACATTAACAAAACACATGTAAACACCACATAGATCTCAAAATGTATACTCATGTATATATAAAACAGTCCACAAGTGCCATCCAAATGTTTACATAAACAAATACAAGTATCCACAGGCCAGTGAAGCACCTCGGTACAAAATGGGCTCACCAACCTATATAAAAAAATACAAAAAATACATATAGCACCACTCAAGGTGCCTCTAGAGCACCACCTCCTGCCCCTCCCTCAAGCAGTGGTCCCCCACCCACTACTGGTCCCTCCTGACCAGGAGGTAACCGTCTGGTCATAGCAGAACCTGCTACTGTGGCTCATCGTACCATGGCCCACCACGGTGGCAGAATCCCCACACACTGCTCCAGGATGCCCTCATCCTAGATACATGACCACATGCCCTTAGGCATGCCCTATAGCACTGCCTCCAGATGGCAACGAATGTCCTCAAAATCTGCTCCGACATCCGCCGGAGGAGCATGTGATGGCCTGGCACCTAGGTCATCAAACCGACGTCTCCTCGCTGCTCTCTTAGGATCAGCTGGTCTCACCTCAGCGTCCTCATGCCGATGTCTCTCTCTGACCCGTGGCCCTCCTTGCGGCTGTCTCCCCGGCTCTTGACAAGCCAGCACCCTCAACAACTCAACCTCGTGCCCGCGAGGTGCCACATCTACACATACAAAAAAATGACCTATAGTATCAGCATCTATACCAAATACACATGTCATGCTATCTCAAAAAAACATATATATATAACTCATCAACATGCATCGATGGTCAAAAACCTCCCCTGGAGGTAACACCATGTCCAGATCCTCCCGGAAGTCAACACCAGCATAGGGGAACTACAATATCACCTGCAGCATCTGTCACCACACCTGTGTCACCTCAGCTACGAAGAAGTGGCCGCCCTCGCCACCACCGTGGTGAAGCAAAACAGTCGACCACCACCTTAGTCACGGCTCTCACACCCCAGGAACGCCCAATAAAATCCTAGGGCACAACATAGGAACCCTCTCCAAAAACCATGCCACTAGGATGGACCCAAAGGAAAACTCTCTTGTATCCATGGACCGATAGTGGTCCAGCTACCCTACCATCTTGGCATGCAGCATAAGCCCCCAGGTGAAGTGCTCACTGGCCAATACCCTCTCCATCACACACAGCTAACCACCAATGATTTGTTGCGTCGCAAGGGACCCATACACTCTCACAATCATCGCTACTATACAGCAATGCGCTAGAGCATCCATCACCCCAATGCTCACGACAGTGCCTGACATAAAGTTCATCCCTGAACAGAACCTCCGGCACACTTTCACTAGTGCCACATCCCTAGGTAGCTCCAGCTCCATCGGTAGGGGCATTCCCCGAAACAAGAGCCCAATCAAAAAATATACGTCCTCCACTGCAGTGAAGGCAATCTGCTCTCCTCACACTATGAAACAATGCAGGTCCGGACTCCACATCCAGATAAGGAACTGCATGAGATACTCCTATGCCCATATCAATGGACATGCAAAGAACTTTAGCATCCCACAGGCTGCCAAAGTAGCATGTACCCCCAGATCCTCAATCGCCATAGCATCTATCAGCTAGGACCAATCCCGCTCTCACCAACCAATGGGAATAATGCAAAATGATTGCCTGTAGCCACATGAAGTAGTCCTAAGTCAGCCAGATGGACCATAAACAACATTAAAAAGATAAGTTTTACACCCATCAACCTTGCCTCCAAGGCGCGGCTGTTTAAACCCACAAGCGCGCACACATGAATGCTTGGTCACTCCACAGGCAAGCACGTATGCATGCTTGTCCACTCCACAGGCACACACTCAAGCATGCCTGTCCATCCTACAAGCGTGCACGTGTGTGCGCCTGCTCAGCCTACAGGGGTGCCTCAAAGCGCGCCTGTCCAATACACAGGCACGCATCAAAGCGTGCTTATCCAATACACAGTCGCGCACACATATGTGGTTGTGTTGCCAATAGGCGTGCACATAATGCATGCCTATGCCCCCCTTACAAGTGCCCCCATGCGGGCCTATCCAGTGGGCAGGCGCACACTTGTGTGTGCATACTTCCGGATCGCCCACGCACGTGGGGACCCACACCCATAAAACCCCCTATATAGCCCTTTGTACAGGCCCTACCCAAAAATGGAAACCCTACTTCTATGCAGGATTATCAGACTACTAACCTGAAGCTCATTGGTCCTTGATCGACTGCCTCATTCTCCCGGAATCTCCAAATCTCCTATAAATACTTCTCATCCAGTCACTATAGCAGCAAGTACAAATGAGGTGGTAATGTGGGCCCTATAGCTATATATATGCCTTTTTGCAAACTTCCACTCACCATTCTGGGAGCTCCGGGTGTCCATTCCCTGATCTATCTTCAGCCACAGGATCAACATCCCGTTATCTACATCACAACAGTCCCCAGGCCACTTTTTCTCCTAAGCCCCTGGGGTGCCATTTTTTCATACCCCGACCAGGTACACATGCTCATATTCAAAAATTATCAAATAAATGCTTTTATGTTCGATTCTCTTCAGATATTGTTCACGTCGGGTATTTGGTTTTCATGTGTGCAGGTACTTGGTCATCATACATCAACACAACCCCTTCAGGTATATACTCAGCACTGGCATGTAGTCATTCCCTCTGAATCTCACTTGCATCTCCAGTCACATCCTCTAACATTTGCCTCTAGGATCCCCATCTCTGGCTCTACAGTACCAACACCTCCATTCACATCTTCGGTACTGCCACCCGGTAGCACTCTTACCCACATGAGTTGTCCCATTCATAGCACCCTTTTGCACATTGACACTCATGCTATTTTTCAAACCTTTAGGGATGGGAGTCCCGATAGTCTTAAATTTTGTCGCGAATCAGCCACATACTCATTCTCCTCATTTTGCTAGCTTTCCCACCGGACTCCCAGATTATCTCTTCAAGGTCCTATTTTTTACTGCACCTCCGCAGTATCATGAACCCTCCATTTCATCCACAGTCAGTTTGCCCATCTGCAAATTTCCCTTCATTTCACCTACCTCATGCAGAAACCCACCCATGGGGCCCCCACCCTCCACCAGTTCTCTAAGCAAATTGTGCCCTACCCGGGCCAACCATGTTACATTGGGACACCCATTTTTGTATTTGTACACTTATCCCAAATTATTCTTTATTTATTGTACAAACTCCTTTGTTTCCAGAATTTACATTACCCTTTTTTGTCATCACCTTCGGGGACCTTCTTCCCTTTTTTGGCAAGCACAACCCATGTCGCCCCTGGTTAGGGAACTCCTTATCATATACCCTTATTTGACATCATCCATATCCTCTGAGTATCCCACAGGTCACTTACCTCTACCCTTTGAGTTTGTTCACTTTGTCCCGCCTTTGGCACAACTTATCTCACGTCTTGTTGTCCCCCTGACACTCGACTTAGTTGAACGGTTGCGGCCACTTATATTTCGCATATACCCCCAACCAAGGGTATTCTTGAGTCTCCATGCATCTTGACTTCGACTATGTACCTCCTCCAATTCCTAACCTCACCTCGTAGATTTCACGAAGCCCTTTGCTTCTGGGAGTCGCATCACCCTTTTTGTCGACATCAGCACGGTTTTCCAGAAGGGCGACAGTATCTTGATTCTCATTACCTATCCAATGAGAGATCTCGGATGGCACAGGGAGATCCACAATTGCTCCCTGTTGTCATTGACCCCCATAACATTCGACGTCAACACTTTCTCATGTTACGGTGGGTCTTACTTTGTGACTATTGCAGTTATTTCTTATATTCGCCGAAGACCTATGAACTTGGCTAGGCTATCAATGCCTACAGAATCCGTGATACTTCTTACAAATCTCATTGCCTACTATTCAGAGTATGTTCCTCCACAGAATTTTCTTCTGCCTTTATCACTACCACTCCTGAGGGCACTGCAGTTGTCTACATTAACACTTCATTCCTCTTTTGAGTTCCATGACACGAGCATGGGGCACGCCCGCCTCGTTTGTACACAACTTATTTTTACACACCTTATGGAAGGTCGGGTTCTACAGGTTCCTTTCTCCCTCCAATGGATAGCTCTAGACAATCCCACTATTGCTCTCTCTTACAATAGCACTCTTAGTAGAAGAAAAAATGATGGATTTTGGCTATATGTATGCTCCTAACCTCATCCATCAGGGGGCATCTGTTATCACTGAAATTTCATCCGCAAATGGTTACGAGAATTCAGCATCACCAAATAGTTATGAGGTCACCCATGGCCCAAAAATATCACAAAATCATTCCAAAAGGGTCAAAACTATACAAATAGTGCAAAAATTAAAGGGCGCTATGAAGACACAGGGTGCGCGCACACATGCGCAAAACAAAAATGCAAGATTCGTGCACATGCGCACGATGCACGATTGTTGTCACAAAAATCCATGCACCTAAGAAACGGCGCATTTATGAGAGTGGTCATCCTCCCACCCACTTCTGGTTCAGCTTCTAAGTTGATTTGACACTCAAATCTAGACTGGATTCGACTAGGTGGCTGGTCAAAGACCTAGAAATTCCCTAATTAGCCTCTTACACACTACAAACTAGTTGGACAATACCTCAAAGGAATGCTATAAAAAGGCCATGGATACACTTCATTTTTCAAGGAATTCATAGCAAAGTTATTGCAAGATACCAGATATATAAAATATGCAGAACAGGAACGAAATGCTAGAAATAACAGAATAACAGTAAAATATCCAGCATAATCTTCACAATACACAGAAATGATATACGAAATAGCAACAGAAATAGCACTTGAACAGAAATAGCACTTGATTCAAATAGAAATGTTCAGAGGCCTCTTCGAGGGGGCAACCTCCAATCGAGCAGCGCTCTGTTACAATAATCTCCAAGCTAGGGTTCTCATACCCTCGACTCCTATTTATACTAAAAAGAAGCATCTAGAGGAAGATCCTTCTAGAAGCGGAAGTTTCTCTTAGGTCTTCTTACATCCGCCTAATTCTCTTTTATTAAAAGGTCTTATTAATATTGACCTTTATTACATCCGAATACATTAATCTACCCATGTGCGGGTTAGGACCTTAACATGTCCGCCCCCTTAAAAACAGCCTTGTCCTC
>ML789314.1:286668-356153 GCA_009831015.1 Picea engelmannii
TGCCATTATTCTCTTGAAGGATCCCCTATCCTTACCAAGAGTATACTTGCATCATTGCATTGGGAAATCCATCTCACCCCTTGAGTGGATTAGCAAAGAATTATTTCACCATTTTCATTTTCATTTTCAAAGTTGTAAGAAGAACTTATTTGTGGGGGTCCAAGAGCCTCCCTTGGAGGAAGAAGGGACTCATAGTCTTATTTATTCTTGGTGTTTTCTTTCACTAATATCAGCCTTATCATTGGTGACATCGGTCTAATTGTTTATTTTGTCCTTATGTCCCTATGTTCATTAATTTAGTTGTTGTTTTATTTCTTAGTTTAATTCTTAGTTGTTGTTTTATATTTCTTTCTCTAACCCTTTTCCTTGCAACTGTCCTGCTTAGAAAACCCAACTAAGCTTGCAAGCATCTCTATTTTGCTCACTAAGGTGACGAAAGAGGCGCAACAGACATCATACAAACATAAATTGATAAAGAAGCATATATATGGATAGGTGGATTTTGTCCGCATGGGAGAACAAAGAAAACAAATGCTCGTGTCCTAAAAGATGTAACGTCCTTCCTCTCAAATAGCACTGGACCTTCCAATAGCACTCAACAGTGGGTTCTGAAGCCACTGGAAGAGGAACTAGTGAAGGATGAAGTAATCAGTTATAATGAGGGGTAGAGGGTGCATATCCCGAAAGAGATGGTGATACTTCCCAATAGCCACACAAAATCCAATCAAGGTGCAATTGCAGCCCACAATTGCCTCCTGGGTAGATGTCCTAAACTTTGGTCACTAGGTACCTCAGTCAAAGTGTGGCATTTATATTTTTGGCCTTTAAAATGGGTCACAGGTTGGATCTCATCCAAGAGGTGAGTGCCTCAAGGGGGGACGCACAGAACAACCAGACCTCGGCCTTTGACCCTTCACGGGTATCTCCCTGCCTTATGGTGTAGGAACACTTGACTTGAAGGATTTAAAAGTTCCCTATTTTTCAACTTCTATTGTTTGAAGATGTGAGAACCAGATAACGGGGATTTATTTGGATGCATATCCCCAAGATCCTACCTAGACTAAAAAATTTCTTTTGGCACCTCCTGTGGAGGAAAACTTAGTGAGTTTTTAGAAAAAATTTAGATGTGGTTGTTTGAGAGATTGGGGGTGTGAACCAATCTCGTTGAAATTAAGTGAGAGTGGATAGTCTCGTTAAGAAAAGGGTGGGGCGTTTCAGAATCCCTTTGGAGGAAACTTACTTCAACCTCCACGATTTCTAGATGAAACTATATGAGTGAGTAGTGACTTTGTGTGTGAATGAGTGAAAGTGTGCCAAAATCTTTTAATAAGTTAGGTGTGACCTTGCTGCATGTGGACTTCGTGTGGTCCTTACAAGTCTTGATTACCTAAGTTACTATATGTCTTTGGTACAACATTGCGGAATTTTAAAGTCCCTAGAGAACTAGCATGTGGACATGTGGGTCCTTACCAATCCTTTAACTCCCTAGTGTGATTTAATCTAAGAAAGCTTCAAAAAATATCCTAGATTGTGGACATGTGGGCATGTATGGGCCCGTTACAAAACCTTTAAACTTCCCTAGTGATTTAATCTAAGAAAGTAGATTTCAACACTATCCTATCTTTGTAGCATGTGGGCATGTATGGTCCCTTACAAATTTAAGATGTGTTTGAAAAATAAACTAAGAGGAGTCCCGAGGGGGCTGTTGTCCTCTCCTAAAGATTTTGTCTTTTAAGGGAGATGAAATTTTCCCTCAATCTTTTTTCTGATTCTCAAGATCGCTCTATGGCGCGAGAGAAGACCATACTCAATTATTGACGTCCAATTTCTGGTCCCAATGTAACTATTATTATATGTGATATAGAATGATTCCAACTTAACTTTAATCAAAGCAAGCCATCCATGTGGCAAAATGGAAGAAAAAAAAGGATAAATAATAATTTTAACCCCCCTAAGTGCCAATGTTTTGAATAACCCTTCATGTGGAGAGGGAATTTAAGTGTGGTGCATATTACAATTTGCATAGAATCAAGATTAAGAAGGCTATGGGCCTTCAACAGATCACAAAAACCCTTACAATATTTGATTTTCTGGATAGATGTGCGGGTCGCAGAGAAGACAGAGGCGCATGTGGCGCCAATGCACAAATTAAAAATGGCATGTTGGCGTAGGTGCGCAGAATGCGCTGAGACACACAGTGAGTTATGCACGCATGCTCGGAAGATGCGCCTATGGGTTAAAAAACCCGTTCACTTTCTATTACATGGTCGGGAAGAAAATTTCGGATGAAATTCTCTCAGCTCAGCTTCGAATTTATCTTTTTGCAGGCAGGCTTTGGCCAGTTCTAGTTCCTACAAGTTAAATAAATAAAAATGAAGTGCTCAAACAACCCAAATGGGGAGGAAATTGATACCTATCCCTAGAGGAGTCGCTAATCTGTTGCATCCCTTTCGTCACCTAAATGAGAAAAATAAGGACGCTTACAAGTCCAGTTGGGTTAGCTATACATGACAAAGATGAATGCAAGAGTTAGAAACATCAAGCATAAGAAATAAACAAACAACTAAACTAAAAACAATAAAAGAAACTAAACTAGAGTGCATAAGGATATTAGAATCAAAAAATAAACACCATTCATGCCACCAATGGATAGATTGTATTAGTGGGAAAACACCAAAGAGAAAGGGAGACTTATGGGTCCCCTCTTCCTCCAAGGGAGAGCTCTTGAAGCCCCAAAGATTGAGCTCTTCTTACAAATAGAAAACTAGAAGGAAATGGTGAAGAAATCCAAAGCTCATTCACTCAAGAGGTGATGTGAATAGCTCAATGAAATGATGCTTGTATGCTCTAATGAGGAAAGAGGTTCCTCCAAGAGAATATAGGCAACATAACAATACAAATGAATTCTTGGAAGTATAGTGCACCCATGGCCTCTTTTTATAGAAAATATTTGAGGCATTATCCAACCGGTCTTTAGTGTGAACAAGGGGCCCTTTAGGGCACCCTTAGGTCTTTGACTAGCCCCCCACTTGGATTCAGCTCAGATTTGAGGGTCAAATCGACTTGGGAGTTGAACCAAAAGTAGGTGAGGGGCCGACAAGAACCATAAATTCATCGTTCATGGAAGTGCATAGCTTTTCTTGTAAACAGTCGTGCATGTGCGCAGCGTTTCCTGTATAAAGTAGCGCATCTCGAGCATGTGCACAGGTTTTCCTGTATAAAGTAGCACATATCGGGCATGTGTGCACTCTTCCTTTGGTGAATTTGGGCATTTCAATTTTTTGACCCAATTGTGTAGTTTTTTGCCCTTTGGAAATGCATTTTTTGGGCCATGGATGAACTAATGGGTGTTTGGAGATGCTAGATTCCTGTAACCATTTGCGGACAAAATTTTAGTGATAACACAATTGACAGATGGAAAATTATCGAAGACTGTAACTGCCAGAGAAGCCAAAGAATCTCATCATAATGGTCACTAATGAAGAACAAACTCAGCATAATCACCAGAGAAGACAAAGGTTAGAATGATGATCAGGCAGAGGACTTGGAATGATAAATATACGCAGAACAGAGAAGAGATGGTTGCTTGTGTTGAGATTTATTCATGTGGGTAGAAGGAGACTGCGATCTCAATCTGAAGTAGAGATGAGTAGTGCAGCAAACGACATGTAGAGGTAGCACAAAGCATAAAGATAGAAGAGAAGCTGAACAGAACGGAGTGGTTGCGCAGGAGGAAAAAGAGCAGAGCATAGAAATGCTACAGAGGATAAAATGTAGAAAAACAGAAATCACAAGGGCATGCAAGCAGGAAGACACCGATGCAGGCAGAGAAGAGCAGTATAGAAGAACAGTGATGAGACTGGTAAGCCATTGATAAATCATGTATCACTGTAATAAATTTCAGCAAGCAAAGATTTATATCTCAGGGTGATAAGGAGGTGCTAGAGAGGAATGTTGTCCTCAGAGTTTCAAGTGGGTACTTGAACACAGGGAGTTGTAGTTTCCATCTGGTTGCATCCAAAAAAAACCAGGGAAGTAGGGTGGTGCAAGGGAGAACCATTGTTCTTTGTTATGCAGGTCAGTGCTTGTGTGACTGGAAATTGGTGCTTCCATCTAGTTGGTGTTGGAACACTCAGGGAGTCGGTGCTTCCTTCTAGTGGGTGCTAGAGAATCAAGGGAGTTGGTGCTCTCAGCAAGTTGCATCTTGTATAGGTTGGTTCCTGTGTGACTGGAAGTTGGTGCTTCTATCCAGTTGGTGCTGGAACACAAAGGGAGTTGGTGCTTCCTTCTAGTGGGTGCTAGATAAACTAGAGATTTGGTGCTCTCAGCAAGTTGTTTCTTGTAAAACAGAGGTGGTAGCCTCAAAAGGAGTTGGTGATCCTAAGAATGATAATGTACAGAAAATAAAGACTACTTATCATATCAATAAGAAGAGGCTTTTTTCCTTTATGGGTTTCCTCAAGAATATATGTCTGTGTGTGTTTCATGTGTGTGATTGATGGTGAATACTCTATTGCTTACTTCATTGAATTATTGTGATCATCATTGAGTGTTTTGTAATGAGTTTAAAATGGTCATAATTGTTTAAGAACAGTAACAATTGATTCACCCCCCCCCTCTCAGTTGTCCAAGAATACTATTTTGGCTATTACCCACGAAACTGCCGCAAATGTCAAGTTGTAATTGCATTTCATTATCCTTATTGCATTGTTGAGCTTAATGTCAGCTCCTACTTTCTAGTGATAAGCCTATTGCACCAACAATTCTCAACATTCTCCAAGAAATTCCTTTCATACATCCTTTGTAGCTTGACACCCCTTACCCATAGAGGAAACATCCCCACGAGTGTCCATATCCTGCATGCATTCCCGTGCATCGAGTATAGGTATGTTCCACTGCATGGAACTAGTTTTCTTGTTCGCGACACTCATTTCCTCTCTTGTATCATGGCATTATTTTTTCTCTTTTGCATGCTTTAATAATGTGAAAAAGACAAAAAATAAAAAAAACAAAAAAGGAGGTGGGAAAAGAGTATTATCTTCTATTGGCAATAGTCATGTCGCCTTTGAACAGAGCACAAATTTTTGAGTCCATTCATCAAAGGTTTGGGTTTAGTATGGACTTAGGAAGATAAAATCATTACTCATAGCTTACTCCTCTGACTAATTACTCTTCTAGTCCCAATGGAGAGTTTGTTGATGCCTCCTACATCACAAACTTTTGTCAATGTTCAGTGTTGAGTCTATGCTGCCTAAGTTATCCATCTATCTCATGATCTTATTCAAAGGAAGTCTAAACCTGTGTTGACCATTCCTCATAATTCTTGACTTTGCATGTTGACCATCCCTTTACAAGTAACTCTCATAATCACATGAAGTTGTTGTCATACCTTGCACCCTAGGCCTACTTTCATCATTGGTAGGTGACCTTGAACCCATCATAGGACATCTCTTCATTGGTCGTTGAATGGGTGGTTTCCCTTGTGTTTGATGATAAGAAATCTATTCACACATTGGGATTCATGTAGTGTCTTGGATTCCATTGGACCTTATTGGTGGTGTTGAGGGTTACTAAATCCATTTAACTCAACAACAAGAACCAAACCCGCCACCGAGGCCCAATTAGACTCTACCACGTTTGATAGTGGAATGGTTCTCCAGATCTATCAATCCGACCAAATAATCGATGGGCTTTACATAGTGATTGACAGGATATCTTCTTATGAAAGTTTCTCCTTCAGTTTAAACGTTCTATTTTTGTGTTTTCTTTATTAAATGGGTCTGGTAAAAGATGTATGCTGGTATAAACCAGCTGTGTAAAAAAAAAGGGGAATTCTTCACTATTGAAGAAGGATGAGCTTGGGATAAACCTTGTGCTCAAGCATGCAGACAAATATTTTCACACCTGTGACAAACCTAGTACTGATACATTAACTTGCTAGTATTTCAACATTGACTGAGATACAATTATCGTAAGAAAAAATACATGCAATAAAATGATGGCAAGAAAAATAGTTTCCTTATCTATAATCATTAACCACACATTAACACAATTTGTTTTCCATCATTAAGAACAAGAACTACAAAGAACTAAAAATAACTATCAAAAGTGAAAGATAAGTATAACAAAATATCGCCACATGGCGCTTCCATCTCTCTGTCTTATAAGAGTCATCGAATGGTTTCACTGAAGTGGATGAATCTTCTCATACTCTAACCATTTGACAAAGAGTTCCTCACATGTGTTGGCATACGGGAATCTGTGTTGGTCCATTGGGGTCAAAAGGATCTCATTTACTTCTACTGCTCGTGCCCGATACTTGACTATTTTAACACTTAATTGTTGTAATATTGTTTGAGCCTTGATCGGGTGCTCCATGAACTGTTGTATTTGTCCTAGCAACATGTTTGCCACCTTTTCTATCTCTGCAGTCCATGCTGAGTCTTGTTCTACATGTTGTTTGACTATTTCATGCAAGTCGACAAAGTCCTCAGGTGCGTCAAATTCTGGGAGACCGATGTCTTTCATATCTCGATTAATTTTGACCCAGCTTCTTTCGTAATCGCCCCATTTCTCTAGAATATCCCACTAAATTTTTTAGGCCATTTTCACCCAGTAT
This sequence comes from Picea engelmannii, assembly GCA_009831015.1. Lineage (NCBI taxonomy): Eukaryota > Viridiplantae > Streptophyta > Pinopsida > Pinales > Pinaceae > Picea > Picea engelmannii. Next base: position 293,288 of record ML789314.1, read on the forward strand.
TTGGCCGCTTTCCTTATCCGATCTATGATGTTGTCCCTCAGCACTCGAATGTCGTGCTCTTTGGTGTATCAGCCCTTTTGAACCGCGCTGATGTAGTCAATTCTTTCCACTGCTTCGGGGGCCTTCTCGTACCATTTTTCTATGTCTTTTCAAGTCGCTAGTGCCATAAGGGTGTCTTCTTGGAAGTCTTCTATCCCTGTAGTGAAAAGGTGTTGTTCACTCATGAATTTTCTATAGGAATCTTGGAACTCACTTCTAAAAAACATCGTGGCCTATGTGGAGTTATGATAATATTTCGCCAAATGGCGCAGATGCTCCAACTCATTTAGTGTAGCAACCAGTTCCTCTTCATCTTTCCTCGCTCCATCTGGGGTGCATCTATGATCGCCATCCCTGCGTCGATAAGCTTGGACGTCTTGGCATGCTCTGTGTTGATCAATTTATCCTCTGTGGTGATGAGGATCGAACTGTCCAATGTAAGCCTCATTTTCTTAGTGTTTCTCTTCATGATGGATTTCCTCTTTCAGTCGTAGGATATTGCTTGTATATTGGTGACCTCATCAACAGGTTCATGTATTTGTTGTTCTCCCAAAGTAAGAGTATTCCCCAGACTCCCGACTGTGTATATTTGTTCAAGGTTGGGTTCCAGAACCTCTTCTGTATGTCCCAATGGCTCGACCTCTGGTTGTTTCTCATCGGGTGGTAAGATACTAGCCAAAACCGAGGAATCAGGGGTAGGTTCAATACTTACTTGGTAATCGGCTATTGAAATGCCAATTTCCTGTTGTGGAATTTCTTCTTCTTGTTCGTTCGATCCTATCTCATCCCTCGAGATGTCCATTGGGGTTCTTGGTATGTCGAGTGGCTCAACATCCAAGGCACTTTCTACTTCATGCTCGCTCTACAAATGACTCTGACTTGGAGCATCGGGACCAGGGGTGGATTCTCTCTTGAGTTTTTTATCCTTTGTAATTTACATTGGAGTGACCAAGGACACCTCTGAACTCTCCTCATCATTGTAGATATTTATCAAATAGAAAAAGGTATTTGGTACACTTATTCTCCCTGATGTCCTCGTTATCTCGGGTTGGGTCAAAATTTCCCCTGGTGATCTGATCTACGGTGGTGGAACCTTAGGGTTTTCTGACCTGATGATTTCTTCAAGTCGCATCGGCTCTAGGCCACTTGGTTCCCCTCGACTTTTGATTAGGTTATCAGTGAGAATCCTCGTCATTTCTATCGGATTGGGGTCATTTTTCAATTGATCAATGATCCTTTGCACTCCTTCTAGCAAGAGTAATCCCCTTCTCTATGAATTTGTTGTCTTTGTCGCTCCGATTTATTCCCTGACTCTGAGGTCCTCTTGAGTCGACTACTTTATTGTTTCCACCTATTCATCCATGCTCATGGATTTGAACCTAGTCATGCTTGGATTGGCCATTCTCTACACCACCTCATCCCAGTCCTGGGTGTGCTCTATGAAAATCTCGTCCTCAAACTTATCATGAGTGTATGGCCAATAGGATGATACCTATGAAGCATGTTGGAGGACCAGGAATTTAGGTTCATTCTTGTAGAATCGGCCTGTCAGGAACCTAAATTCAAGTTGGATCAACCCTTCTTCTTTGGCTTGAGCAGTATCCTTTACCAAATAAAACTCTATATGAAAATCGTAGGGTATGAAATCCCACTTCTAGTCCTTGACCAATGTGATGTTGTATCCCTGCAGGATAGTCTGATAGTAGATTTCTCCCACAACGAGTTGGTCTAGGACATGAGCAGGTAGGAGATGTGGTGCTCCGATGGCCCCAAATAGCATTCGTCTAACTACCAATGGCCTACTTTTGCTACCATTTTCTTGGCTGCTACAGATAATCTTCGACATTCCTTCTTGAAAATAATAAAATGAATATGGGTGATGAATTCATCGCAGATGAGTGCGTAAGATTTCTTGTACCTGTTCTCCCATAATATGTTGAAGTAGACGTGGACCGGGATCTCCGCAACATGCCATCTTAAATTCATGTTGGTGAAGACATTCCTTGTGCACATGACATCGAGCAGGTACAAGGCCATGTAGAAAGTGGGTGCCTCCCATTCTTTCGGCATCTGAGCCTGTTGTACATAGATATTTAATTTTTTTGAGATTATTGCTCCCCGGTTGAATCTTCTCCCGGAGATTGCCAATGTGTATGCCAATGACATCCATGCTTCTGAAAACTTGGTGCAGTCCTTTTCTCCATATAGTCGACAGATGAGAGCCATCAAATAGATGTATGTCTCTCTAAGGTTAATTGTCCCGTACCAACCATTACTCTGGTTAGTGAAATTCTTGTCTTCCTTCCACCATGAGGCCATCAACCAGCTGGTGTCATGGAATTCATAGAATTTCACCATGAAGTCCATGTTGAGATACTCCTATGGGTCCCTGAGATTGTAGTATTTTTGGATTTCTTTCGGGAGGAAAACTCTGACACATCTGCCATTATTATCATTGATAAATAAATTTTTCCCATCCATATGGTCGATGATCCATTTCAAAACCTCTATGCAAGGGAAAATCTAGGTTCTTCTTGCCACCATGTGTAAAAACGACCGTTGGATGTTCGGTAACACCTGGACATCGAGAGCGCTCACATCCGGTTCATTGTGTAGGATATACTCTAGGTATTCTTCTTGGTTGATTCTGTTGAAGATATCCCCCCACTATGGGAGAATTACTTTGGATCTAGTGTTTGCTTCTGTATCACCAAAGGCTAGAGGCTAGACAAAATCTTTCTTTGTTGATGTTTTATTAACAAGCTCTACCCTGGGAGTGTACTCCAACTGCCTCGCGATCCCCAGAGAGGAAACTTTTCCTGTTTCATCTTCTTTTATTTTGGGTGCCCTCGGCGAGCATCTGGTGGTTGTCTTTCTTAGTGACATCTTACCTTCATCTAGAACATAGTTTAGAGATTGTGTAAGAAAACCGGATGCATATATTATGGCCAACGAATTGGCAAACTTGAATAAATACCTCGTCATCTTGTTAAACCTGGTTTTGATAATCAGAGGGTTGATACAGTCTTAAGACGTTCACTTTTCTCCTTTGAATTCTCTGGAATTCAACTTGTGCGTAGAATGAATTCATTCAAAATCGTTCTAGAGATTTAAGCAGGAATGATCTTACCTTGCTGCATCAGCCATTCAATTCTAGTCATGAGTGTAATTTCATTAAATCTTCCATGAGATATTCAAAGATTTTTAAACTTAAATTCATCATGGGTTGACGGTGCGGGTGTTGGCACCAGGCCGAAGTGGAAAGAAGGAAGATCATGGGAAATAAAGCATGTAGAAACCGAAGTAACAACTAGAGAAATAACAACACGTGTGCATGCAAGAAAGCATGCACAAGGAAAGCGACAGCTGGAGGAAGAATAACACGCGCATGGAAGGAAGACCTAACGTCGGTAGGGTTAGGGTTTTGGTAATGTACTATAAGAAGGCTAAAGAGCCTGAAATGTATAAATATAGATACATAAGTACTATAGAAGGGGGATTTTTTGTTAGTTCTGATTATTGTATCTACGCAAGAGTGAATGCGATATGTAATGTTTTTGACTGTGTGAACCAATTTTTTAAGTTGTTGAGCTATAGGAGAGGAGGGAAGTTAGATCTGAGGATTAGATTGCAGGTTGTAGAGCCTGGTGTGATCTAGTTCACCTCATATATATCTTGCCCATAAGAGGGGAATTGTAAGCATGTAGCGCCGGAAATGCAGAACTACCATAATAAAAGAGCCAAGAGCCAAATCTTTGTGGATGTAGCCCAGGAGGGGTTTAACCATGGTAATATATGTGTAATATGATGAATGCATGCATGTATTTACTTTCTTGCAGTAGTTAATACATAGTTAAGGAATACGATTATGATGTGTGGGAAATAAACTGTGAAATATATATATGAGACCGTGAGAAATAAGTAGATTACACTTACAACTCATGGTACATGGATTTGGTTAATAAACCCCTATCTGATACTCAATCCTAGGCTGTAAACACCTGAGTCTTACAGCCACCCATTTAAATCTATCTTGGGTGAGACTGTGCAGTGCATTCTGTGTACTGTGTTGCCATCTAGTTTACCAGGAGGGCCGATAGTTTTAGAGACTTTGTTGGAAACTCAAATGACATGAACCCTGGGTCAATAACTCAGATGATAGAGAGAGAAGAGAAACAAAAGAATACCCAACTAAACAAACCAACAAATGGTTCTATTGTCGTGGTAAGAGGAACAAGAGAGGACTGAGTAGACGAGATAGAGTGAATGGGAAACGAATGAATGAAACAAAAGAGAAATGAACCATTAGAAGGGAATGTTGAGACCTTAGAACCCCACAAACTAAAGAACTAGAATTTGCATAGAAAGACAATAGAAACCCTAGAATTACATCATGTAAATATCTGGATAAATACGTATTTACTGATTTACATGAAGTCTTTTTCTGTGATTTTCCGCATCTACTACAGGAATGGATCTTAAGGTTGAAGGATAACCATGCGACGAACCGGATTCGACAACTAGATTGGACTTAAGTATAGATTGAGCAGTTACAATAGGTGAACAACAAATTCACCCACACAGTAGACTTTTGGCTTGATAGTATTGTGACAGGCTTCATCACAGAGTTTGTAGTCAACACAGCGAAGTCATAGAGTGCAGCCGAGCAAGAATTTCTACGAGGACCCAGAGGAAGGTACATTCAATCACTGTATACTTTTATTAAGATACTTCTATATAACAAAGGTAATGACAATGGAATCAGAAATCTAGACTTCCCTGCATGCATGGGGGGAGGGGAGAAGCACTGACAGAGAGAGGATAAATGGAAGGAGGTCAGGATAAAGGAAAGAAGGAGGAGGAACTCTTAGACCCGATCAGGATGGATGACAACCAGATCAAGTATATCTTAGTGTCATTAGGAACGATACATAGCGGAATACCCTACCAATATAAGGTGAATACCAAGAAGAGAGCCATAGCCGCAAGGGAGGGCTTGGCTAGCGATGAGGAAGAGGTAGAGGATCTCTAGGCTGTGGAGCAGATTGAGGAAATCTTGCACACAACATATGAGAGGAAGACAAGAGGCCCAAGAATAGGAGGAGAAGGCAGCCATCCTATCCATATTAATGTCAGTTTGGAACCCATAAACCCATGTGTGACTAATACACCAAAGAGAACACCACCGTTTAGACAACCAAAGTTCAGAGGAAGTCCGACATCAGGAAGTACAACAACTAGAGGAGCCAGTTCAGGCAACCCTAGTCAAGTATCTACACCACGTAGAGGAGGTAGTATTTTAGTATTCAGAATGGCAAGACACGATCCTACTATCAGATTACCAAAGTTTAGAGGAGAAGTAGTTGAAGACCCTGAAAAGCATTTGTTCATTTGTGCAAAGATCTAGGAAGAGAAGCAGATCATCGATGAAGATACCAAACTCATGCAACTAGAGATCACGCTAAGAGACCACGCACTAGACTGGTACATGAGTCTAGACATGAAAAGTGTCCCCGGGATGACAAGGACACTAACCGACATTAAGAAATTATTGATAAATGAGTTCCAGAAGCCGAGCTCATAGGATCAATACATGAACGAGATGATTGAAATAAGACATAAACCAGGAGAACCTGTATGGGATATTGATCAGCATTCAAGTGATTAAAAGGAAAGTTAAAATACCTTATGAACGACATGTAGCATCAACACCTGTTTGTCAACTCACTACTCCCACACTTAAAATACCCCCTACGACAACAGAAGTTTCAAATTCAGGCAGAGGCTCTGCAAGCAGCCTTATAACTGGAAGAGAATCAGTACCATTAGACGGACCCAGCTATCAAAGAGATGAAGGAGGATTTGAAGAATCTAACATTTTAGCTGAACCAAAATAAGAACAAGGACAAACAAGAAGTCGTTTGGTGCACCACCTGCAGGACAGAAGGACACCATAAGAACGAATGCCCAACATTCGCGTAGTATATGGAAACAGGTATGCCAAACCTGCTACCACATGGAGGATTATGGTGAGAAATATGCAATAAACTGGGTCATGACCCTTATCACTACATGATGATGCAAAAATACCAGACAGTTCCAAAGAATTCATATTGCACCTTTTTTAATTCAGTGGGTCACAATGACAAAGATTGCAGAACTATGGAGTTGATGTGGGAAATAACCTCAAACACATTGTTTCAGGATTAATCCGTAAGTGCGGACACAAACCGATCTCCCTAGATCCACCTGGATCTAGAACAAAACAGGACAGAATAATACTCTTTCCCTAGATCTAGACTATTGAATGAATTAAGAGGCAAGGATCATTGACATACCTTATGAATGCTTCCTTGGGTCTCTGTTGTTCCAAGCTTCGCTCCAATGCTCTTGTGTCGTTCAAATCACAATAGTACAAACCAATCGAAGTGAAAGCAAATCAATATATTCAATAGCTAGTCTATACATATGATCAAGGAGTTATGTAATAAAGTGACATCATCTTTATGGGAAAGGGACATATTACTGTATTAAATTGATAGAAAATGAAACTTACAACCTGAGCCTTGATGTTGTAGGTCTCCTTTCGATGGCTCCTAGCTCTGACACACACACTTTCTCATGCATGAAGAAAATCAACCACTTTTGATTACTTTGTTGTTGTCTCTAGCTGTTGTAGCATCAGTCCTCCATACAGTCTTGCACTAATTCTCCAATCAACCTCTTGCTAGTTTGCTTCTAACCTTTTCCATGAGTAATATTCTCAATATATAGGAGAAGATAGATTAGTTACTTGGATAGGAAATGATCCCAAGATATCAGGAAATCCAGTTCTTGAACAACCATTCGAAATCCAACTCATCCTTCTAGAAGATTCCCTTCTAGAAGGTTCGAGATTTTATCTTTTTCCTTCATTTGGAAGATGTTCGCACCCTGAGAGTTAGGTACAGTGTGAACCCCTCGCACTCCATCTTAATGCAGCCTACGAGAATCAGGCATTCTCGCAGGCAAATATATAGGTAGACTGCGAACCTTCCTTAAAAGTGTGATTTATGGAAGCAGACAAATGTAACTTTTCTCAGGAAAGTATTCTTAGTGAAGAACTTGATTTTCCATCATCATAACATCATCACGATGACCAAAATTGTGGATAACAGAATGCCCCCCAAAGTCTGAGAGTGGAACCAGTGACAGTCGATAGACTTTGTAAGCTGCATGTGTGTGTCAAGAACTAAGAGCACATCTAATCAGAGACCTGCAAACATCCAAGCATCAGCAAAATATCATGTATACCAATTCTGAGGTAGGCATTCCCATACTCAGATCATAGACTGATGACATCATAAACCAAGGTCATGGCCACCAATCATACACTGTGGATCCATGCCATCACTATATAGCACAGCCACCTGAATACACTGTGAATCTGTGCGACAAATTTTCAATCAAGATGACATAGCCACGAAACATACACAGTGGATCTATGTGTCGCAAATTATACATACTCCATCGCAACCTGGACCACAAAGAGAATATCCAGGGTCTTCAATCTCATCGTCCAAAGTACGAATCTAACCATGTGATTACATGTGTCGAAGTCGAACATGGTAGAAACCACTTGATTATCGGTCATTGATGTAACCGTTAACAAGTGCGAGGGAAATCACCATTGATGTCAATGACTCCCAAGGTACTATAGTACAATCCATTGACTGTGAATAAATGAGTTGATGTCTAACAACCGATGGAATCTTTCGATCAAGGGCCAATGATGTAAACCCATTGTCGAAAGCGAGGAAACTTTCCATTGAGGCATGCAAGCTCCAAGGTACTGAATAATTTGTAAGCCTTGATTCCGAATAATGTGTTGAAGTCGACGGAACAAGACTCGTCACAGGAGGGCCTTGATGTATTCCCCCATCAGTGACACGAAATGAGTAACAGAGTTTGAAAGTGAAACAGAGTATGTGGCAATTGGACTTTGGACACAAGGAAGGCCGACACGAAAAGAATGGATAACTGCAGATGGACGACTCAAATAGAGGTTTCAGACGGACTGCTCTTGAACATATGAATGACACGACCAATGATTTGGCAGCATTAACTCAAAGATGACACATGAAAAGACCTTGTTATTAAATCGAATGAGAGATAAATGGATTTCCCAAACCGGCTTCAAATGATGAATAGGGGGTGTCATGTTCAAGAGCGACACTTACTGCCAATAAATTCAACGATGAAACATATCCTTTTCCCAAATTTTCCCCCACCATTTCTGGAAAGTACCTCTTTATTTTTACGCAAGCTTGAAGAGGATCACATGTGCTTGTTGATATAAGCTCATCCTTCGGACGAGTCCCTCGGAGTATTTTTAACGAACCCTAGGAAGGAGTGGTTCGTTCCCATTACGGGTCTGTCAATGTTTGTTTAACGAGTCCAGAGATAGTAAACTCGAAGGTTTTTCAAGATTATAGAGTTTGGAAAAACACTTAAAAGAGAACTCTCTCAGTTCCTTTTTCATACAATAGTCCAATGAGACTGAAAAAGGGTTAAACTATCGCTCGAAGGATGCATACTTCAAATACTTTAACGAGCATGAAAATAGCAAGATCGCTCAGCAATCTTTTCATGTTTAGAGAGTCTGAAAAGAGATTAAAGATAACTCCAGGGGGGTTCCTTTTTCGTGTAACCACAGCGAGCCCGAAAAAAGTGATAAAACGATGCTCGGTCACGTTCTTATGTTTTTTACAAGCGTAAGAACGGACAAAAGGCGCTCGAGGTTTTATGTCAAAACCATAACAAACAATCAAAATCACACCACACTAGGTAAAAATTATGTTCATAATCATCCATGTTTTGCACCTACCAATCATTTCACTCATTTACACATTAGTGATTAGGGTTAAATAATGAATAAACATAAAAACCCCACATTTGATATAGTAAAAAGTAATTAAAATGAGTGAATAACCAAAATTACCATATCATTTCACACTTTTACCATTTGAGTCCAAAAACCCTCATTTTACCCTCTACCTTTGGCGTCGATTTCTAGGAGCTACGGGTGACCATTTGATGAGCCGTCAGCAGCATTTTGGTAAGTTCTCCATTCCTTATCTTTTCATGGTTCAAAAATTCAATTTCATTGGTAAAAAGTTCAGTTTTAAACTAGTTTTTTGAACCCTATGCGCTTGGAGGCATTCTCGCAGGTGGCCCATACGGGACCTGCGAGAATGACCCATTCTCGTAGGTGGGCCATAGGTCGCCTGTGAGAAGTTCGCACTGTGAAAAGTAAGCCACCTGCGAATAGCGTAGAATTCAAAAAAAATGTGCAACGTTTAGCCAATAGAAAAAGTTTATCTTATTAATAAGATCATTAACCATGTTTATATGTGTCTTATGCAGGTTACTAGCCACAATCATGGTGTTAGAGTGGCGGGAACGAGATCATGAGGAGGACAATGCCAATGCCGAAAACCATCCTCCCACCATAGCTGCACTAAGAGACTGCGGTCTCTTAAAGTATTTCTGTATCCCGGGCATGAGAGCCCAAGTTCGATTACTGGAGTACTTAGTCCGAATGTGGGATCCGGACCAACAAGTGTTCATCGTGGGAGCTCATACCTTGACTATTGACATTGAGGAAATATATTTCTTGACTAGATTATCCAGGCATGGGTCCTATGTCAGTTTGACCGGCAACAGAGCAAGGGGTTTAAAAATGAGTGAGTATTGCAACCAGTACTGCGTGCCTGAGGCTGAACAAAAGAAAGGGAAAGTGGAAATTTGGGGAGTGACTGATTTGACTCTCCGCACTATTCTCTTTACCATTGCTCGGATGGCAGGAAGTGTTGCTCCACATATGGCTCTGCAGAGCTATTTCCAGTACGCCATCGAGTGTACTAAGCCCCAGGTATTTAACTGGGCTGACGCAGTATTATGCAATATCAAGAAACAGTTGACTAAGTGCAGGCGTGGAGACCTGAAACAGTTTGGATATGGGTCTCTGTTAGTGTCCTTCTTCTTAGAGAGGGTCCCTGTGCTGAGACTACAGGCTGAGTGGCACTTTCTGGGTCCTAGGGATCCGAGGATGTTATGGTGGTGTCGGCTCATGGCCCAACATGTGGCAGGTCCTATCGTCAAATATGACGATGTTTTCTTCGACTGGTTGCAGAACTAGATGCTGATGGTGGACGACTACACATATGTCGGGCTGGATTTCCAAGGAGATCCAGATTTAGCGCTACTTGAGGACGCACAGTGGGGAGACCTCGGTAAGAAGAACACACAATTTTTTTGTTTTTAAATGTTTTTTTAATTTTTATCATATTTAAATGTTTTTGTTTTTATAGATTTATCTGAAGACTAACACCAAATACTTGTTGATAACATAGACGTTGGACCATATCGACCTGCTGGCAGTTCTCCTATCCAGTGATGAGGAGAAGCAGCAGTAGCAGTTCCACAGTACGTCGAGGATTATCTGACGGTGGAGCAGAATTTAGAGGGTCTGATGGCAGACGTTCCAAATATGGCTCTGGAGGAGATTCCACGACGCGATCAGTGTCACACTGTGGGAGTTTCCATTTCCATGGGTCGACTGCTCCGTAGAGTTTCTAGGACATTAGTGTGTTATCGTGAACATCATCTGTGATGTCATTATGTAGAAGCTATGAGCTTCAATTTTTTATATTTTGGTCTTCGGACAAACATTTTGTAAAAACAAACTTTGATCGTTATATATATATATATATATACACGGCTTCTACCGGCTTACTTTACATTGTGTACATTTTAATGTGTTTTATTTATAAATGATTTAAATGCCTGTCCAATACATAATTAGCTAAAGCATCTGTTAATGTATTAAGACATCTAGGAATATGTTGATATTCAATGTGATCAAAATACCGTTCCAAGAGGCGAATCCGCAAATATACCCTTAATAAAGTAGGACTTCGAATAGAGTAGACATTACTTAGCTGTAGTACTACAAGCTGCGAGTCAAGTCACACAACCAAATGACGAATCCCGAGAGAGATAGCATCAACCAATAATTCAATAACGACGCTATACTCTGCGATGTTGTTGGTTGCCCAGCCAAGACATACACCTCGTAAAGATATAAGCTCGTTTTTGGGGGCATAGATTTCCCATGCAGCGGAAGCTAGGTTCCAAGTAATACGGCTAGCACCATCAGCGAAGCCAATATAAGGTAGCGAATACTCCGAAATCTGGCAATCAAACACAACGTCACGTAAGGGCAGAGACCAGATAGTGTCAAAAGCAAACTAAAATAACACACACGCAATATGATACATAAAATACAAGTACTTGTGCACAAATGATTTATGCATAGTACTTCTTTAAGTACAACCCATTCTTGGGTTCACTCAAAGGTACACCATCATAATCCACCAGCTCATACGCTCCTTTTTCCAAAACTTTGCTAACAATGTAAGGACCACGCCACATTGGTTCGAATTTCCCAGCTCCTAAGACATATTTATCTTGTTCATATAGAAGAACAAGATCTCCTTCAGAGAAGACACGAGGCTTGACATGTTTGTCATATTGTGCCTTAACACGTTTCTTCTGGGCTTCTATTACAAGAGTAGCGTCACGATGAGTCTCATCTAATCGCATCAGATACAACAGACATTCCTCTTCAGTAGAAGTATTAGGTAAGAGCTCTACAGCTAGCGTCAAAGAAGGTATTTCACATTCTATTGGCAGAATGGATTCCATGCCATAAACTAATCGAAAAGGTGTAAATCCATTAGCAGATTTAACAGATGTCTGATATGCCCACAATGCCGAAAATAACATCGTGTGCCAGCTAGTTTTATGAATTCCTATCATCCGTCGAATCATAGTTATAAGAACCTTATTGATTGCTTCGACCTGGCCATTAGCCTGTGGATAATAGGGTGTTGAGCTATCACGATGAAGGCCCAACTTTTCCGTAAGTTCAGACCTCATATAATTCCTAAAATGACTATCGTGATCGGTAACGATAGCCTGAGGAACACCAAAATGAGTGATGACATGATTGAAAAGAAATAACGCTGCAGTATTTCTAGTATTATCGAATGTTGGCATCGCCTCGGCCCACTTAGTAAAATAATCAACAGCTACAATAATGTAACCATGCCCCCCGGTCGAGTGAGGGTGACATGTCATGAAATCAATGCCCCATTTTGAAAAAGGACCTACTGAGACCACAGGATGAACGGGAGCAGGATGTGCCTGAATTTTCTGGTTATAGGTCTGACAGGCATGACACTTCTGAACAGCAGTAATGAAGTCATTGAACAATGAAGGCCAAAAGTAGCCTGCACGTAAGATCTTCTGGGCAATAGCATACCCAGACATATGACCACCACATGCTCCTAAATGGTAGTCATTCAAAGCTTTCTCAGCTTCGTCAAAAGTCAAACAACGCCGAAAGACAGAGTCAACGCCTCGACGGTAAATAGTATCGCCAAGGATAATATAATGACGTGCTTGATAATGGACATGACGGTGTTCAGCACTAGACAAAGCAGGCTGGAAAGTTTGAGTTTGGAGATATATAATGATATCTCCATACCAAATATCGTCAGTACTGATAAGGAAAAGTGATTCGTCAGGTAACGAATCAACTGCTACATTTTCTGTGGCAGAGTGGGGAAAATCACAAATTAACTCAGCAAAAACTAATGATTTCTTCGACGTGGCACGATCGAATTCCAAGTCAAAATCCTGGAGAATGACAATCCACTTGGAGTACTTGCCCCCCAGCAATTGATGTGTCAAAATATGTTGCATGGGGTTACAATGTGAAATCACTGTAGTTTTCCTGGAGAGAATATAATGGCGAAAACGTTGAACTGCTTGAACAGCAGCCAAAGCCAGTTTTTCAACATGTTGATACTTGATTTCAGTTGATGAAAGACTTCGACTCAAGTAATATATAACATGTTCATCACCGTTATCATCCTCCTGAATGAGGACCATGCCGATAGTATACTCAGAAGCAGCTAGATAAAGAAAGTAATCCCGACTATAATCAGGAGGGAAAAGAAGAGGAGCTTTTGTGAGGGACAACTTTAAAGCTTCAAAGGCATTGTTGGCAACTTTATCCCAGACAAACTCTGAACCTTTCTTTAGAAGACGCGTAAAACCACGAGTAATCTCAACGTAATTAGGGATGAAACGACGAAGAAAGTTTGCTTTCCCTTGCAAACTTTGTAACTGGCACAGTGAAGAAGGAGGAGGGAGATTAAGAATCGCCTCAACCTTAATAGGATCTACCTGGATCCCCTGACGTGAAACAATGAAACCGAGAAGACGGCCGGACTCTATGCAAAAAACGCATTTATGAGGGTTTAGACGAATGCGATAGAACTGACAACGAATGAAAATTGCTCGGAGATGATTAGGGTGATCGACTCGGCGTAAAGAATGAGCTGGCAAGTCGTCCAAATAAGGTTGAACGATATGCTTTATATCGTGAAACGCATAAGACATAGCATGCTGAAACATAGCACCTACGTTCTTAATACCGAAGGGAAGTTTTCTATAGGCGAAAGTACCCCAAGGACAAATAAAAGTAGTTTTATGTTGGTCCTCAAGAGAGATGTTGATTTGATTATAGCCGGAGAATCCATCCATGAGAGAAAAGATTTCACTGCTGGCACAGTCATCGACGATCTGGTCGACGAAAGGGGTTGGAAAGTTGTCTTTTGGACAGGCTTTGTTAATATCCCGGTAATCAACACAAACACGTATACTACCACCTTTCTTGTCAATCGGTACGGGGTTAGAAACCCATTTTGTCAAAGCCACGGGATAAATAAAACCGGCTTTGAGAATTTTTTCAACTTTGAGCTTGATGGCTACCGCTTTACGTGGATGGACAGGACGGAGGCGCTGCTGGACTGGTTTAGCTCCGGGGTATGTCTTAATTTCATGAACAACAATAGATGGGTCGATACCCGGCATCTCTTCGTAACTCCAGGCAAAGATATCACGAAATTCCTTGAACAAAGCAGTATAAGTGGCAATTTCCTCTGGAGAACACGAAGCTCCAATGTGAACATTTTCAACTATCCCAGGTTTAACTGAAATATCAATGGGTATCGTGGGAGAAATATTACTAAGGTTCCCTTCTGCAAACACATCACATGTAGATCCAGGAACGGTTGTTATGACAACAACGGTCGACGGAGTCGAAATCCACTGGTAATTCTCCAGAGTGTGTTGTTCTAGAAACAGTATGGAACGATGATGCCCATCGTCCCACGGTGTGTCATCCATGACGAACATAATCATCTCGTCAGTGGGAAAGACTACACGGAAAGGATCAGGAGACAACTCCTCAAGAGAGGGTGTAGAAGGCGTTGTCGATTGAATCGCATGATAAGCAGACTCGACCGGACTTAACAGCATGACGTCGCCGAAACGAGCCTGATCTCCTAGATCAGGGACTATCCAAGGGTCGAAAGACACCAGAAGCTCATGAGGTACAGTGGAGATCATATTAATAGAAGCAACTGACAGGCGTAGAATATCGGGTGGTGGTGGTATGGGAAAAGTACCCATTAACGAAGAGTCTTTTAAAAGACCGACTCCAACATTCTCGTAACCCGATGGGGTTTTAGCTATAAACGGCACGTTGCCAATGCGAGTATCGGAATTAAAGAAGGAAATTTGATCAACCGTAACCACTTTTCCTTGATGAGGAAAACGGAACACACGGAAAAGTGTTGACACAACAGCACGCATAGAATCTACCCAACTATGGCCAAGAAGAAGATTATAATCCAGGGGAGCATCGAAAACTTCCACTTCAACTTGGACTGTCTTACCTTCGAGAGTAACGGGCAATGCGGGAAGAACACCATAAGGCTTAAAACCCGAGCCATTGAAGGATTTTAAATTATTTTGTGATTCAGTTAACGGAGGAGAGCCAATGGCTTTCCAACAAGTAAAAGACATTACACACGTAGAGGCACCCTCATCAATGACAGTTCAGCAGATGTTCTTGTCGGCGACAACAACTTGTATCTGAAATGCAAGCTGTGGGGGCAACCTTGGAATATGGTCTTCCAAGTCAAAGACTATTAAATTCATATCTGTTGGATCAATTCCACCTATAGCTTTCAACATAGCCCTTTGTTGTGCAGGACAAGACTGAAGGACTTCAAGGGCAGACATCGCTGAAGGTGCTTGGGCCAGATCCTCGACAATGCTATAGTTCTGGGCCGCACGAGCATGAGGATTGAATGTCGATTTCTTAACGACACCTTTCGGGGGTCGCAGGACTGTATCAAGGCTCGGGCGTTCGAGATGAAGAGGACCGTTTGTAGGTGGATTCGACGGAGAGGGTTGTACCAAATCAGGAGGTAAATTGTCAACCTTCTCCTTAGATGGAGAATAATCTTTGGCTCTAGTTGCAATGGCAACGTCATTGTTCTTAGAATCACCGGTGCACATCAAAACATATGATGTCGTAGAAGTAGATGGTTGGTCATGGATGACCAAAGAGGCCTGTTGCTGAGACGGGAAGGGTTGGGACAAGACTGTCGGCGTAGAGGGTTTCGGCGTTCCTTGAAGGAACTTATTAACCTCGGCACGTCGAGGACAATCCTTTGTGTAGTGATCGTCACCACAGATAAGGCAAGGGTAGCATGGTTTGCGCTTATCCCAATCATCAACAGGAGGGGTTTTAGTTTGCTCATTCTAATTATTATTTTTACTCTCCTTATTCTTGCCTCTCCCTTTCTTTGATTTATTTTTACTAGTCGGCGTAGATTGAACGACGTTCACCTCAGAAGTTTTACCGGCGAAAGGAGCAGGAGACAGAGCACTTTGGACATTAGAAGAATTGGATTTAGAGGTTGTAGTTAATACAAATTGTGAGTGGGTATGAGCAGTACAATCACATCATCAGCTGCATGTGAGGCAGCTGGAGCAATTGAAGTGTTGGAAGTACCAGGACGAGGTAGTTCAGGCAGTAAATCGTAGAGTGTTCCCGTTTGCGAATAAATGAGATCAAGATACTGAGCGTGACTGATAGCCTGCTCCTCTGTAACAACACCACCCATAGCAATGTCTTTACCAATTTCGTTCACGAAATATTTCGTAAACCATTCTACCAGTAACTGATCAGGGAGTTCAAGTTTGATGAGACGTCGTCTACATCTCCACTCATGTATATGGTCCGAGATGTGAGTACCTTTCATTTGTTTAAAAGAAGTTAAGATCTCGGTTCCAGTATCGTAACGGATCGGTAACTGGTAATGTGTGAGAAAAGCCATAACTAGGGTGTTGAAATCAGAAAAGAAACCTCGTGGCAATTCAATGTACCACTTCGCAGCAGAACCGGTAAGGGTTCGTTGGAAAAGACGTAGACGAATGGAGTCATCCATCAGTGAATTGGAAAAACACCATAAATGAAAAGTCATGACATGATTATTTGGGTCCTCTCCCGGCTTGCCATCGAATTTCTAAATATCCGATGGAAGTTTAGCAGGGATAGCAGACCATTGAGGAGAGTGACGAATAGGATCATTTAGAATCCTAGACAAATCTGGCAAATCCAAAGTAGCAAGGAAAGGAAACTGTCAGTTTACTTGCGGGTACTGATGGCTTTGGAGTGGAAGCCCTGTTGGCAAACCAGTAGGACCATAAGCAGACTGTCCATAGAGGGAAGGCCCAGGCTGACTCAGTGGTGGACGGATAGGATAGTAACCCCAAGGATTGTAACCTTGAGTTTGAGTAGGGACATGGGGTTGAGTAGTCTGACCCGAACCCCAAATAGGATTGGTTACACCCAGATAAGGTTGACCCACTGCAGGGATAGTTTGTTGCCCCCCAGCATGTTGAGGAAAGTTCTGTAGAAGTTGATTCCAATACTAGGCCAACTCAGGGGGTATATTTTGTCCAAAAGGTGAGGTTGGTCCCCCTACTGTAGGTACAGTTCCACCCGGAAGTTGTGTACCAACCATAGGTTGCGTAGTAACTGTATTATGTCCGAGAAAAGGAAAAGGAACCGTACCACCCTGTCCACCAATAGGAATATGTGGGTTTGTTGCAACAGTTGGGATAGTGCCACTAGGATTAGGATTACCAGAAGGAAAAAATTGAGCGGGGAGTGTCAGAATAAAACGAGGAACATCATACCCAGAAAAAGGAGGACCACCTGGAGAACTGGCTGGGGTTTGCGGAGGTGTTGGATTGGAAGCATTTAACAAATCATTCAACGCATG
The DNA here is from genome assembly GCA_009831015.1 of Picea engelmannii. Taxonomy (NCBI): domain Eukaryota; kingdom Viridiplantae; phylum Streptophyta; class Pinopsida; order Pinales; family Pinaceae; genus Picea; species Picea engelmannii. Next base: position 310,582 of record ML789314.1, read on the forward strand.
GTAACCAGGAGGTAACGTCAGAATGACATCAGGCATTCGCTGGGTATTGATAGGAGCAAGGGTAGTTGTGGGAACCTCGGTTTGGACACTAGTAGTATTTGTGAGATGGGCCATCTCAGGAGGGAGAACAAATTGATAAGTGGTTGCTACAGGTGTATTTTCTGCCTCAGGAGATACTGGAGGGTTGATTTCGTAAACTAGAGGTGACTCAGTACCAAAAAGGACTCGTCGAAAATCACCCAACCAAAAAGGATCTCGGCCTACTACACCGTGAGAAGGCCCAATGGTTGATTCAGAAGATGTAACAACTGCTTCTTCAGAAGGAGTTGATCGTACAATAGGTCGATCACCACGACGAAGGCGATAGTCCTCTATAGTATGGGTAATTTGAAAATATTCTAGAGAATCAATGCGTTCTACCCGTGGAGGTGGTGTAGAAAACTCTTGGACTTCACTCGTGTCCACATGTGGTGAAGTAACAACTGGAACTTCACTCTGATGAGGGGAACCTTCAGGGGTACCCTTAGGTGTTGTTGTATGCAAGGGTTGTGAAGTAACAACTGGGACTTCACTTTGAGGAGGAGAGCCTTCAGGTGTACTCGCAGGCAAGGGTTGAGAAACGTCTGGATGTTTTGGAGATAAACCTTGCATTCTACGTGAACGTCGCGAGGGAGCAATTGTAAATGAGTGACAAGCTCCACGAAAAAATTCCTATGGTCAACTTCGAGAAACAAACAACACACGCTAGTAAAGAAAATCTAGGAAGCAATCACCAAGCAAACAAAACCTTCTAATATCGAAGCCACTAGTTGGTGATGAAATCCAGCGTCGCAACAACGAGACGAGAAGGGGCGGGGATAAGGTGGAAAAGTTACGTTGACAACCTGCTTAACAGACTTACGCCCTGGTGCAATCTCCCACACATAATCATGGGTATACCCTCCAAGGAGCCCGAGTGAGTTTGATCAACGTCGATTCCAGGTACCGTGAAGACTTTCCCCTCCACAGTCACCTTNCCACTCATAATTGTGGGTATACCTCGGAGTGATCCCTGTAATACGTGCAATCTCTACACCAATGTCAACAAAGCGGGGTTAGTAACTCTGCCAACACCAATGCGACCTAGTGCTTGACCCTTGTGTTAGAAGGGCTTCCTAGGACAATATGTTGCCAATGGAATTTAACACTCCCTAACTCAAGATGCTATTGTGTGTTTTTGAGCTTTTGGAGAGTGTATCTCTCTTCCTACTCCAAAGCACTAGCCTAGCTTAATGTTGGTGTAAAAGAGCCCTAGAAAATAGTTACTAGATGAATTTTAAGATTACGCAATGTTTTAAAAGTTGTTGTTTACTCAAAGGTAACGGAAGTGAAACTCATGATGTATGACTCTGACCCAAATAATGCAAGGATAATGATGAAATATAATCCTTTTCATTCCATGAATCCTAGTTATGGGAGAGAGAGAACATTTTCCGAATCAATCTCAATACTACAATGAAAATGCAATGCTCAATTTCTTTTTAGATGTCAATGCAAACAATCATATATCAAAGGATAATCTCTATATGTCTTTTTCAAATACTTCAATAAACTCTAAAATCGATTTTCAATGTTTTCGAAAAGGCAAAAACAAAATCTTGAAAGAAAACTTGTTGTTCACTTTCCAAGAAGAACTCTGATTAATGAGAAAAGAAAATCAAATTATAAAGAATCAACAATAACAACCCAATCAATTCTTTCAACGAAAGTAAAAACAAAAAGAAAACCAATAAGTCTTCTCAATGCAAACGAAAAATGTTCCTTCGAACCAACAAGAAAATGAGAAACACTAAGCACTTAACTCTCAACCAATCACCGGTTCTCAGCCAATCCGACACAGTCAACTCCAGAAGTCAGAGAGAATGAAAATGCCAATAAGAGCCAAGAAATGAAAGCCAAGCTACCAAGGGTAAGAAAGACCTTGAAACCCTAAATCTGATCGAGCATGCAAACTAAAGCAAGAGATGTATAAGTCAATGATCCAATAATCCAAAAAGATGTAATTCAACAGATCTGAGCAGTTGAAAAAATAAAAACTTAATTTCAAAAATTTCAAAAATATTGCTCGCAGGCAAGCAATGTAACACAGTGCGAGAAGATAGGATTCTCGCATGCCACCTTATAGCAAGGTGCGAGGTGTTCGCACTGGACCCTATATGCAAGATGCGAACTTGACTGGTTCTCGCAAGCTGTAAATGAACACAGTGTGAGAATTCCTGAAGATAATAAAATTTTTGAAAATGTAAGCAAAATTCCAACAGGCTTATAGACCCAAAAGGTCTCTCAGGGTATCCTGAGGACTCAGACACTGACAAAACAGGAGAGAAATGCAAATAGAGAAAATGGCCACAGAAAATTCAAAAACCATAAAGAAAAAGGGAATGAGTCCCCAGCGGAGTCACCAATTTTGCTTCAGGATTAATCCGTAAGTGCAGACACAAACCGATCTCCCTAGATCCACCTGGATCTAGAACAAAACAGGACAGAATAATACTCTTTCCCTAGATCTAGACTATTGAATGAACTAAGAGGCAAGGATCATTGACATACCTTATGAACGCTTCCTTGGGTCTCTGTTGTTCCAAGCTTCGCTCCAATGCTCTTGTTCCATTCAGATCACAACAATACAAACCAATCGAAGTGAAAGCAAATCAATATATTCAATAGCTAGTCTATACATATGATCAAGGAGTTATGTAATAAAGTGACATCATCTTTATGGGAAAGGGACATATTACTGTATTAAATTGATAGAAAGTGAAACTTAAAACCTAAGCCTTGATGTTGTAGGTCTCCTTTCGATGGCTCCTAGCTCTGACACACACACTTACTCATGCATGAAGAAAATCAACCACTTTTGATGACTTTGCTGTTGTCTCTAGATGTTGTAGCATCAGTCCTCCATACAGTCTTGCACTAATTCTCCAATCAACCTCTTGCTAGTTTTCTTCTAACCTTTTCCATGAGTAATCTTCTCAATATATAGGAAAAGATAGATTATTTACTTGGATAGGAAATGATCCCAAGATATCAGGAAAGCCAGTTCTTGAACAACCATTCGAAAGCCAACTCATCCTTCTAGAAGATTCCCTTCTAGAAGGTTCGAGATTTTATCTTTTTCCTTCATTTGGAAGATGTTCGCACCCTGAGAGTTAGGTATAGTGTGAACCCCTCGCACTCCAGCTTAATGCAGCCTGCAAGAATTAGGCATTCTCACAGGAAAATATATAGGTAGACTGCAAACCTTCCTTAAAAGTGTGATTTCTGGAAGCAGACAAATGTAACTTTTCTCAGGAAAGTGTTCTTAGTGAAGAGCTTGATTTTCCATCATCATAACATCATCACGATGACCAAAATTGTGGATAACACACATACAGGGTACAGGCTAAAATAATGACTGGGCAAGAAGCGCCAGAGTTCAATCCATCCCCATCCCCATACAACACTACGCAGCATCCCCATACAACACTACGCAGCAGTAGTATAATACTGCATAGCAACCCTACAATAACGTGCAGCCACAGTACAACTCGGCATAACCCCAGTACAATACCACGTAGTATAATCATCCACCATAGTACAACATGCTGGGAGTTGATCACACAAGCTACAGAGGAGCAGGACAAGCCAGAGAAGGTTTCGAACATGGTAGAGGACCAGTCACATGTCACAATTGCCAGCAACTAGGACATTATGTATGGGAATGTCCACTGCCACCAGTGACTTGTATGTATTGTCACGCATCAGACCACGATACAGAGGAATGTCCAACATTACTAGTAAAGATTCAAGAAAAAAGGAACCAAAGAAATTAAAATGTTCAGTGGATCTTAGCCAAAGCAAGGGACAACATACGGAACATCAACATAGTCACTCGTGGAGGAACAAAAATAGGAAATGACGCAATTCGACAGGAACCAGCGCAGAACCAATGGGTAAAGAAGAACACTGACCCCAAGAAGCAATTCGACATGCAAAAGGAAAAAGATATCTTTAAAGAATCCCGACAAGAATTTCAGAAGGAGGACATAGCGTCGACTGCACAACAAAGCAAGGAAGCTCCAGAATATGATATGCCACCATCACTGGACCATACCAACTGAATGCAACCCAAGCGACATGTAAGTACTATCAAAGACTTTTTGCTATCATGCGTCAAAGTGTTAAGTGATCCTTCATCTATGAAAATATTACAAAATATTCTAGAGAAATGTAGCAGCGAGATGGAACAGAAGCTATAACTGAAAACCGTCAATCATCTACACACAAGAAGAAGAACAAGTAGGGAATTTGGACTAAATTCTAACATTGGGGATTTCAATATGGGAGATATTATACTAGACCTAGGATCCGAAGTGAATGTTCTACCGAAGACCACATGGCAATGCATGGGAGAACCAACATTGGGATACTCAACCGTCCAATTAAAACTAGCAAATCAACATAGAGTCCTACCAATAGGTAGACTGAAAGAAGTGACAGTAGATCTGGATGGAGTGCGCACCAAAGTAGACTTTGAAGTCATCAAAATAGTAGATGGCACAACACCTTACCTGACACTAATTGGTCTAGATTGGGCATTTTACAACCAAACCATAATTAACTTGAAAACTAGGAAAATGACATTTGAGACTGGAGACTACAGGTTCATAGCAACACTAGACCCATCATAAGGGGAGAGGTTCGTAGAACCCTCTTGCCTGGACTTAGAAGATATCATCCAATTGTACAGAACAACTGTACGTGATTAGGATTACGTAAACCCAACTGCAGACGGGGTACTCAGTTGGCAGAGCATTACTTCATGTGCAACAGACTCAGACACCGGGTTAAAAAACTAGCAACAGAGACTACATGAAGTATCCACGAGAAGATGTGCAAGAATAGACCATGCAGTAAGGTGGGTAGGCATAGAAATCAGAGATCCACCCAGTTTCCACGGACTAAATGATTTGGAAACCTTCTTGACGCAATATGAAGACGAAGTATTAGAAAACTAGAGACTACTAGCACTGGATTTAGCACTAAAGGCCACACCCGCAAGATGGTGGGGCGCACACAAGGAGACCATCACAGACTGGTATCAATGTAAGCGATTACTGTGCATACAGTTCAGTGCAAAATAGACATATAACAAACAATGGAAATATGAAGGACTAGGGACACCAACAAAACACTTGGAGGAGTGTAAAACACTGTGGAAAATGACACCACCAGCGGAATGGCCTCATCACTTCATACATACTTTAGAGGGCATACCATCGAACTGGTATACAGATCAAGAATTGTGCAAAGGAACCACGACATGGACGACACTCCAATGGAACTTTCAGTCACTTTCTCATTCGAGCATGAGAACCCCAACATAGATGTGGCCCTGAAATGAAGAATAACAGTGGAATAAGTAGACAGTCAAGGAACTATTGTCATGTTACCAGGTATAGGAGGAAGCACCAGATGAAGATGATCCACACGATATTCAGATTGAAGAAGTGGAAGGTGAAAGATATGTGGAAGGACCACCCATAAAATCAGAACTCATTTCTATTCCAATCAAGATAAAGAAGGTTAACATCAGGACCGTCAAGCAGCCCAAAATGGCTAGTATCAGAGATTATTGGGATGAGAAGATAGTAGAAAGCATCACAGAATTGTTGCGTGAATATAGCAACCTTTTTCCCACAACATTTACAGAGATGAAGGGTATAGTCGGAGAATTAGGAAAAATGAAGATACCACTCAGATCCGATGCAAGACCTATCAAACAACGACCCTACAGACTGAATCCCATATATAAATAGAAAGTTAAAGATGAGATCGACAGGATGCTCGAAGTCGACATCATCAAACCAGTCAAGGAATCAGAATGGATAAGCCCGATGGTAGTACAGGACAAGAAACAGCGAAGAGGGATCAGGATATGCGTTGACTTGAGGAAGTTGAACGATTCATGCCTACACAACCCATTCCCTACACTGTTCACGGATGAAGTGTTAGAGAATGTGGGGGGCCATGAATCTTACTCATTCACCGATGGATTCTTAGGCTACCATCAAATTAAGATAGCACAGGAGGATAGACACAAGACCACATTTGCGACGAAATGGGGATTTTATCAGTACATAGTCATGCCATTCATACTGAAGAATGCACCCGCAATATGCTCCAGAGTGGTCATCGCAACATTTAAAGAATTCATCCATTAGTTTATCGAAGTATACCTGGATGATTGGATAGTTTATAGTCTGTTGAAAAACCATGTGGAAGTTTTACGACTGATGTTAGAACAATGCAGACAGTGCCAAATATCACTGAATATCAAGAAATGCATATTTGGAACACCGTTTGGGATACTATTGGGCCATATAGTATGCAAACAAGGCTTTTTAGTGGATCCGGAAAATATTTTAGTCATTGTTAACTTACCAGCACCAAGAACGGTCCGCCAGCTAAGAGCAACATTAGGACACACAAGATACTACAGGAAATTCATCAAAGGATATGCGCAGATCACAACACCAATGGAAAATTTGTTAAGGAAGGACACAAATTGTCAATGGAACGACGAGTGTCAACACAGTCTGGATACCCTGAAGGACACGATGGTTACTACACTGATATTAGTATTTCCGGATTGGGAAAAGACATTCCATGTGCATGTAGATGCATCAGCGATAACACTCAGAGCTATCTTAGCATAGCCAGTAGCGGGAGACTTGGATCACCCGATAGCGTTCGCAAGAAAAAAATTATCAAACTCAGAACATAATTATAACACAACAGAAAGAGAATGCCTAGCTATGGTTTACGCACTATAGAAGTTCAGACATTACCTATTGGGAAAACACTTTAAGATGTTTATAGATCACTCAGCCCTGAAATACCTAGTCAACAAGCCAGTGTTGGGGGGGAGAATCTGTCGATGGTTATTGTTATTTCAATAATTTGACTTTGAGGTACTAGTTAAACCAGGAAAACTAAACATCGGACCTGACTCCCTGTCAAGAGTCACGAATGGAGAAGAACCTATGAATTTAGAAGACAACTTTCTGGATGCACAGTTATTCTTAGTACATATTTCTGATGACTACTTCACAGAGATCATCTAGTACTTGAATACCATTATTGCGCCACAAGAATATACCACCGCGCAGAAGAAGAACTTGGTATTATGTGCACCTGACTATCAAATGATCGCAGGACATCTATATAAGATGGGAGCATATAGCATCTTGTGAAGGTACGTGTTAGAGCACGAATGACCAAGAATTTTAGCAGAATCCCACAAGGGAATGGTAGGAGGTCATTATGCAAGAAAATATACCATGCAGAAGGTACTACGTGCAGGATTATGGTGGCCAATGATCCACAGAGACTCGAAAGAGTACTGTCAGATATGTGATGTCTGTCAAAGGGTAGGCAAACCCAACAGAAGGGACGAGATGCCACTACGACTGCAACTGACATTACAAGAATTTAATAAATGGACAATAGACTTTTTGGGACCAATTAACCCACCAGCCAAAAGGACAGGGGCAAGATACATTATCACAATGATGGAATACCTAACAAGATGGTCAAAATTCACACCAGTAAAAGACTGTAGTGCAGAGACAGTTGCACACTTCTTGTTTGAATAAGTAATCACTAGATTTGGGTGCCTAAGAGTTTTGATGAGCGACCAAGGAACACACTTCATAAATAGCACCATCCACGCGATGCTTGAGGAGTTTGAAGTTCATCACCAAAAAATCACACTGTATCATCCACAGGCAAATGGCACAGTAGAATCCTTCAACAAAATTCTAGACAACGCACTAGCAAAGATCTGTAACATCAACAGAGACGATTAGGACCTTAAAGTACCAATAGTATTATGGGCGTACAGGACTACATGAAAAAATTTGATAAGGCACACACCATTCAAACTAGTCTATGGCCAAGAAGTTGTAGTGCCACTAGAATATTTAGTACCCAGTTTACGTGTAGCAGCTATCACACAAATGATAGAATGAGGCACAGTACCGGAAAGACTGAATTAGTTAATGTCAATGGAGGAAGACCGAATCTTGGCAGGATTCCACCAACAAGTCCAAAAATCAAGAGACAAAGCTTGGCACGATCGACACGTCAAGAAAAAAACGTTTAAGGAAGGAGATCTAGTATTGCTTTACGACAAAAAATCGTTTAAGCACTCGGGGAAACTTAGAATGCATTGGCTAGGACCATATGAGGTAAAATCGGTAACAAATGGAGTAGTTTTACATTTAAGAGATTTAATAGGCACAAACCTCAGAGGAATGATCAATGGGAGCCAACTGAATATGTATAAGGACAGTCGACCACCCACCGCACAGTAAAAATAAATAAAAAATCAAAATAGAGAACAAAAAGGAAATAAAACTAAAAATCATGCATCATTCCAGATATAGAATGGCCACATAACCATTTGAAACCCAAAGTCAAAAAAGGAAAGGACAATGCTCATATCAAAAAGGGAAACAAGCGGGAAAAGGAAAGTAGCCGAAAGCAGGCTGACAGGATAGCACAAGGCAAAATTAAAGCACAACAAGGGCTGATGGGACATCACATTAAAGGCACCAACTAGATACGTCAAAGCAAGTGTAATGGCAAGTATGAAACCACCACAGATGCATTGAAACCACAGTTATGGTGCATTAATCGCATAATGGAGAAAGCGTCCTTGACGAGTTTCATGACAAGCCCATACAACACATGAGCACGAGAGCAACTAGTCTATTCACAAAACGAGAATAGAGAGAGAGAAACAACAACTAGAATGAACAGAGCGAGACCACAGAGCTCACCGAATTCATTCAAACTCAGTAAAATTTCGACAGTCACCACTATAGCACCACCAAAGCCAACAGAACCTGGCCAGACAGTCAGACCGACCAGATTTCAAACTAGGTCACGAGGACCGCTGGAAGAAACTGAACAGCAGCAGCTGGAGATCGTCGATATCGATGAAATCCCATCCCTAGAGGAGACACTAGTAAACCCTACACTAATACTGGAAGAGATTCAGCAGCCACAAGAAGAAGCCATGAAAGAAGATATGCCAGCAGTGGCACCAGAGCCTCAGAACGAGGAAGCAGAAACCCAACAGAAAGTGCAACTAGAAAGCACTAAAGCAGCCGTGGAAGTTAACAGAATGGCATAGAACCTGGGAGCAGTGGTGCAACCAGATGAGTCACAAGCACCCAACCTAGGTCAACCAGTAGAGGAGACCACTGGAACCACCTCAGCTTGGCCAGCATGGCTTACGGGGGAGCAACTGGGAGTTGCTGGAACTTCAAACCAAACACCACAACAAGAAGAGAGAGTTCAGATACCGAGCTCACCTGACAAGAAACCAGCAGCAGAAGTTTTGTTACCACGCATACCAGATGGAGTATAGGTAGATCCGCAATTACTGGGTCACGTTGGGAAGCTCAAGTATTTCGACCATGACGTGTCAGATGAAACCAAGTACCCAGAACTTTCATCGAGGGTCTTTATGTAGAACATAGTCTTAAACCAACTGGGAGAAATGATCATCCAGCCACATTAGTGGGCAACTGGAATAGACAAAACAAGAATTTTAGGTTTACTGAAACTACCACATTTTGACAAAGGCCAGTACACGACAGCATGCATCAAGCAGTTGTTAGCAGTCACGCACAGAGGGGATATATGGCTGGACAAACCTGTCCCCATAATTGTTGAGCTTATCGCGTAGATAATAGGACTACCCACCCGGGGTATGGATCTCGCGCTGATTCTGGACGATAAATCCAAGGAGAAAGCGTTAGAAAAGGAAATGAAGAAGAAATATGGTACCTCCAAGGGAGCAAGAGGCATTATAATCAAACAGATCAAAAATCTAGTGACACAATTGGGTGCAAAGATCTTAGCCTGCAAATTGTTAAGAAAATGTCGCAGAAACGAAGTACCAGCAGGAGTCATCGCAGTTGCAGCTCAATGCACAGAAGGCACCTCCGTGAGTTGGGTGCCATATATATTGAACTTGTTTCAAATAGACTGCAAGGATGCATAAGACCTAGGTACAGAATTCCATTGCGCATGGCTGATCACCCTAATAGCCTTCATTGGATGGTGGGAACCAGAGTATATATTCTTTTGTACCAGACCACAGCCAGCAAGAGCAAGATATCTATTACTAAGATTTGGTCCATAGGCCAAGCATAAGAGGGAGAATGGAATCATATTTGAAGCATACCTACGGGACATATAGGAAGCTATCAGCCAATCATGGAGAATAACACCAGAGGTTGTCACGCGATATGGGGACATCGCTAACTTCTGGGCTACATGACAAGCCATGTGGATACAACCAAGGTAGGATCCGGATAAACAGTGGCTACATATGCACTACTGCATCACAAAGGGTGACATCGATATGGTCATCAACAAATGTCCTAATGAATGGAGGATCCCATCCATTCCTTGGGAAGTATCAAAAAAAATAGCAGAAGGAGAGGCTACACAGGCGGAAACACAACCTTTGCAAATCCCAGTGCCCAAGAAACCAAGAACGGGGCAAAGCAAGCTGACTCAGGTAGACGACAGGTCAAAGAAGATAGGGACCCAGAAGGGGAAGAAAGATACCACACAGTCGACCAACAGACAAAAAAATAGGCTGAGGGAGCGCAGGAGACCACCCCAAATCCCATCACACATGAACCAGGGGGAACTAAGAGACCAGTTGTGCAGACAACATGCACGTGCAAGAACTCGAAGGTACAATGAGCACCATTAGAGTATACAAACACGGAGGATGATGGAGAGATGATCACCAGAATGGTCCAGGATTGCCTAGCAGAATATTTCGATCACGCAACACATCATAGGGATAAACTGCAAAAAGAGATGGCAGAAATTGGAGAGCTCCTCAAGAACCTCGGGGAAGCCCAGAGAGCAAGTAGCAGTAGAGGCATAGAGCCATCGAAAACACAGAACAAAGAAAGGGTGGAGGTAGATGAACGAGATCCAGTCCTTCAAATGCCACACGCACATGTAACAATCTACATCAAACCTAGCATGTTGCGTATGGACGAAATCGTGGGACAGACACCATTGAAGGACTCGAACCACATCCAATTGGTCTTGACGCGGATGCCATCAAGGGCACTATAAAAATTGTAGGTTAGCGTCAACCACGAGATGCAGTCTCGGGCACATAAAAACTTAGTCGAGCTACAGAAAGCAACAAATAAGCGGGAAGTTATAGAACAAGTTTGCGAGTAGGCCAAATATGAAACTCAGGAGGAGAAAGAATGCAGGAATGACCTGGAACAAAAAGTGGGAGAGATTTTTGGGAAACTTCTGAGCACTGCGCAAGGAATTGAACTCCTCGCAACAGAAAAGATTGATCAGATTGTGCAGACAATATATCAATATCAGAAGGAGATTGAGAAGCTTTGCGAACATCTCACACAAACAACTCCACCAGTAGTGAAGGAGAAAAGGAAGCAGGAAGAAACAATGCAACTACATGAGATAGAGAAACAAGTTAGCACGACAACTAACTTGTTCGATAAAGCAGCACAACTTTGGACAAGATTGGAGGAGGATCCACAAGTCCAACACTAGGACAAGGAAGAGGAAAGGATCAATGCAGTGATCCAAGAACTCAAGTAGAGACAAAAGACCATACCAATCCCAGAACGATTCAAAGGAACGCAAGAGATAAAGAAGATGTAGGTAGAACTTATCACTGTGCAAACACAGAAACAGGAGCGTCAAGCTCAAATAGAAATGTTGCAGGAATGGGTGGTAGAAGTACTTGCACATGTATAAGGAGCTAGAACACAGATAGCACAAACCCAGGTAGAATGTGTAGGATTGTTGAGTGATGAAGTGGCAGTTCCGGTAGTAGACACCATCAAGGAGAAGACCACGTAGGAACTGACAAAGGTAGCAGAGCTGAAGGAAAAGTTCCAGACAATCACCAAGGAGATCAAGGAGGCACATAAAGATTAGGTGACTCAGGACGAGTCACATGTCACTGTTGGGGGCCTGTTGGTACCGGTTTGAAGTGGAAAGAAGGATGATCATGGGAAATAAAGCGTGCAGAAACCGAAGTAATAGCTGGAGAAAGAACAACACGCGTGCATGCAAGACAGCGTGCACAAGGAGAGCGACAACTAGAGGAAGAACAACACGTGCATTGGAGGAAGACCTAATGTCGGTAGGGTTAGGATTTTGGTAATTTTCTTTAAGAAGGTTGAAGAGCCTGAAATGTATAAATATAGATAAGTAAGTACTATAGAAGGGAGATTTTTTGTTAGTTCTGATTATTGTAGCTACGCATGAGCGAATGTGATATGTAATGTTTTTTACTATGTGAACCAATTTTTTAAGTTGTTGAGCTATAGGAGAGGAGGGAAGGTAGATCTGAGGATTAGATTGCAGGCTATAGAGCCTCATGGGATCTAGTTCGCCTCATATAGATCTTGCCCATAAGAGGGGAATTGTAAGCACGCAGCGCCGGAAATGAAGAACTACCATAATAAAAGAGCCAAGAGCCAAATCTTTGTGGACGTAGCCTAGGAGGTGGTGAACCATGGTAATATCTGTGTAACATGATGAATGCATGCATGTATTTACTTTCTTGCAGCAGTTAATTGTTATGTGTGATGAATGAGTTAATACATAGTTAAGGAATACGATTATGCTGTGTGGGAAATAAAGTGTGAAATATATATATGAGACCGTGAGAAATAAGTAGATTACACTTACAACTCATGGTACATGTCTTTGGTTAATAAACCCCTATCTCATACTCAATGCTAGGCTGTAAACACCTGATTCTTACAGCCACCCATTTAAAGATATCTTGGGTGAGACTGCGCAGTGCATTATGTGTACTGTGTTGCCTTCTAGTTTACCAGGAGGGCTGATAGTTTTAGAGACTTTGTTGGAAAACCAAATGACATGAACCCTGGGTCAATAACTCAGATGATAGAGAGAGAAGAGAAAGAAAAGAATACCCAACTAAACAAACCAACAGCGGGCGCGGGGAGTAATGTGTTATATCTGTGATTTAAAATTGTTGTTGTCTAATCGGCGCATGAGGCAGCAAAAAATGCGGGATCAGCATTAACTAGTCTATTAAATGTCCAAATCTGATCATATATTATGCCACAAACACCCCATTGTTGGCACAGGGGAAGACCCAAGGTTCAACTCTAACATTGCACCAATAAACCCTAACTACTGGCCCTTACGGCAACACCTGCGAAGCAGATGAAGTCTCACCTGAAGTAGCAAAAGGGGGGTTGCAGGACACAGGTATCTACAACTAGAGGAAATGCAAGATGGTTCCAAAACACAACAGAATATAACCTAGAGATTCTTAACAGTATTATGCTTAACTTCGTGAAGTAGGTTATATCTTCTTATCTTCAACAAGTAAAATAATAGTGCACCATGATGCAGGAGCATCACTCCACCTCAGCAAATGTGCCAGCATGCCAACACACAAAAATGCAATGGAGAAAGGGAGAGGCATCGACCCTCCCATTTTTAAATTTGAAATAATCCTATAAGGATTTTTGTGGTGTAAGGTTGTAAATGTAAGGCCATGCCTTTGTACAAGTAGTGGCTGGGGTTTCCTTAAATGGTTACCTGTAGCAGGTCCAGATCGTAGTTAGGTCTGGACATTCATTTATGTAATGTAGTCGTAGAAGTATGGTGCCATAACTGAGATAGCGATAGCACTGAGGCGATGGTGAGGATAAGCTTGTAGAGCCCTAGCTTTGTAATTAGAAGAATGGAGAGAATGGTAGAGAGGCCTTAGGAGGTCTTAAAAGTTCTGAGGGAGAGCTTGAGAGAACTGGGACTTTGTTACAATCCAGTTTTTGTAAGTCATCTGTATAGACACACAAATATAATAGAAAAGATTTTTTTCCTGTGTATTGTCTCTCATGTCTTTATGTGGGTCATGAATGAACATTGTAAATATATTATAATATTTATTTACGGTAGGAAGATAGATTTATTTTATCTTCATTGAGTTTTATAATGTTGTTCTGGATTCTTTAGGTTGTGCAAGGAGTGCACAACAGAACAATCAAGGTTCTATAGCCAGCGCAAGAAGTGTGCATCTAAGATCTGTAGAGTCGGAAAAGAACGTACCAGGAGGGCACACCAGAAGGATTCATAGACTCAAGGAGGAGCCTCAGAGTTACTGAATTCTCTAGAGGAAATATTGTGCAGAGGAAGCACATAAATAGAACTACTAAAGGTTCTGTAAAAGCTATGCCAGGTGGGCATCGAGAGAGTACAAGGAGTGCACAAGAGAACTTTATCTCGAGTTCTGTGAGAATAAAAGTGTTAGAGGAAAAGAAACTCATAGAGTTGTTGAATACTCTGGAAAGCTCAACAAGGAGTGCTTGAGCAGAAGTTGTTAGGAGGGCACTTACACCCTTTCAGGGAGAGAAAAGGGACATAGTTTTTGAATACTCTGGAGGAAGACCTGTGCAAGGAGTGCACCAGGCCAACACTTATATGAAGTGTTGAAAGACATCCAGTTGAAGGCTAGTCAATCACAAGGAGTGCGCAAAAAAAAGTGAATTGTTTCAAGTTTGTAATCTCGGGAGGTGGAGCGCAGAAGTGTGCCAAGAGGAGCACCAAAATTTCTTCTAAGGAAGATGCAGAAGGGTCAAGTCCCTTAGAAACTGGGTAAGGTTGAGAAGCTCAAGAGAGATAGTGCATAGCTGCATGTAGAGTGAAATTACGCGCCAGAGCCGAGGTGAAAATCTATTACCAAAGCTCAAGAGGAACAACGTTTCCAGAATGTAGACGAGACCCGAAGCTACAAGGCTCGCAGGAGGCAAATTGAAGGCTGAAGACCTTCGAAGAAACGAAATCTTCCAAGTTAGGAAGAAACCAAAATATCAAGAGGAGGAGTGTCGACAACCATTAGATCAGCTGTAGAGAGGGAAGATCTGGACCGTTGAACTTCATGTTCAGGCACACAGGAGAGCATTCAAGATGAACAGATCTGAGCCATCAGATATGGAAGTGCATGGACCAAAAGTCATTGGATCTGGAGGAAGTGCATGAGGTTTAGTCCTTTAGAGTACATAGGAAGAGAGCCGACTTGCGAAGTAGCAAAGTTCCAAAATGATTGGAATCATCCATCATCAAAGGCAACAGGTGGAACAAGATCTGAGTTTTCAGGTGGAAGTACTCTGGGAGAACCGAGTGCACACGAGTTGAAACTCCCAAACCCCGAAAACCCGAAGCAGATAGAGGTCATCAAATCAAAGGGGAGACACGTGTCAAGAGATCATGTGTTTCGGGTGAAGACACAATGAGCGCATAGAAGGTTGAAACATTTGAAACCCGAAGAGATGAAAGCCATCAATCTGAAAGAGGGCAGGTGTCACCAGATCATGGACTTCGTAGGATCGCATTGCGAGGTTTTTGTGGAAAAGAAGTTTCGGAAAGATCTGAAGCGCCGAAGGCCAAAATGTTTAAGGGTCATTGATCCCGAAGGAAGAACATGGGTCGTTGATCTGCAAAGGGACACATGGCGAGAGATCATCGTTTCACAGATTCGTGACTTAGAGAAGTCAAAGGTAGAATTATAAGAACTCGCGAAGTCTGAGTTCGTAATTTGATCACAATTGTTGGTCAAAGGATAAATCTGGACCATTGATTTTCCAGGGAGATGTCGAGAGTTCGGATATCGAGAGGAGGGAAGTGAGCAGTCTTCCAACTTTGTGAAATGCGAAGTCCCGATTCACGAAGATTTGATCTAAGTCGTGAGACCACGGGGGCTTGTTAGTCGTTGATCTAGCGCACATGAATTTTGGGATATTAGGGATCGAAGGAGAGAAGTGATCAGCCTTCCATCTTCACGAAACGTGAAGTCCCGATACGCGAAAAGGAGATCTGTACCATTGGATCACAAGGATTGTGGACCGTTGATCTGACAAGTGGAACTCGCAAGTTCGGGTTCTGAAAGGAGGAGCAAGTGGATTTTGTGAGCCGCGAAATCGTGAAGCACTTGAAAGGTTTGGCCCCAATTCATCGCAAAGGGTCACATCAGTGAAGGAGAGTAGAGGGGCTAGCACGTGCTAGGCTCCTATCAGGATTTTGGAAGTCGGGAGAGTCAGAATGACTCACATGCAGAAACCCGATGCGTGAAATCGTGAAATGCCTTTGAGTTAGGTGAGTGGTCATAGCAGTGGTTGTAAGAAGAGCTAGTGCATGTTTGGCATTGAGGTATTGAACATCGCTTAGGAGAGGGCCCGTGGGTGCCATACAACCTATGCATTTGGAGGAAGGGCCGGTGTAAATGGTTTTTTGGGGTCTAGAAGAGACCCAAAGAGTCAATTCAAATCAGTATCTTGAATGATCCTTGACCGAGAGGTCAGCAGCCCCGAAGGGAGAAGGGGGGGTCTGCATCATGTGGTATCAGAGCTCAGATTTTTAATTTCTATAGCAGAGGGTAGATAAAAAAAAATACTCTGATACCATCAGGTGGTATCATAGGACATAATTGATTTTTGTAGGCAAAGGAGGTAATCAAAAGACTTAGCCTTGCTTACACACAACAGACAAAGGAGAGACGGTGAAAGGAGATGACCTGAGAACATCAGGTGGCATCATAAATAGGAGTTTGGTTGTAGACAATAGGTGAAAGGGGGATAGAGTACTGATTCTCTGTGAGAAGGTTGTTGCATGGATGCAACAGTAAAAATTTAAACAACGAGTGATTTGTGGGAGAAGATGGAGATGCTCACAAGTGTAGAGTAATCCATAGACTTGTCGGGAGGGCAAGTAGAAAGTGGAAATGGCTACTAAAGGCCATGAGTGTGGTTGGAGAGGAGACTAGCAGAAGAAGAACAATCCAGATATGGATATGGAGTTCAATGAGATAAGAGCCAGAATGGAGAAGCTCGCATTTAAAATTTAGAAGGATGCAAGAGCATATTGGGTGTATGAGTGGCCCATGAGGAAGAAAGTGAAATGGCTTGTTCATAAATTGTTGGCCAGAGGACAACAAAGGTTGATGAGAAGGTGGCTGAGGAATACTGAAAACCTCACTGACATAGAGGAACTGATTCACATATGTGAACCAGAGACTAGGAGATATCTCAGCAATGAGGATGAAAAGAGACCAGATGAAGATCTCATAAACTGTCAGGTGGGAAGAAATGGACTTTCAAGTTGCCAGGTGGGAAATGGAAAGAGACCAGGTGGAGGTCTCAAATTATGCCATAGGAGCAGTGTCGAAAGTTCACATTTCCAAGTGGGAAATGAGATGGGATTGGTTGACCTCATAGGCTGCCAGATGGGCAGAAGAGAAATCCCAAACTGCTAGGTAGGCAAGGGGGAATAAATGAGACTGTTAGAAAGTTTCAGGAGCTCAGAAGTGAGTTCAGGTCAGCAAGAAGTGTTGATAGATGAATATTCATGTGGTTTTGCAGACCATGTGAATGAAGATGATGAGAAGTTAAATACTCTCACCATCCAGGAGAAGGATCAGAGGAGCATTCTGATTATTGGGGGAATTCGGATATTCCTACAAGATAGCCCAATTGAGGCTAGAGCATGTGTTGCAGGTGCAACAATATAATAAGGACAACCATCGATGATTGTCATGATGAAGGAGCAGATATCAGAAACTACCCAAGGAGAAGAGGAATAAATGGAGCGAGCACTGATGTCTACCCTAGCAGAAGGAGAGGAGCATTCAAAAGAATGGCTCAAAATTTTCAGCTAGGAAGCTGGAACAGAGATGACTACAGCACTGGAGCCTGCAAAAAAAGAGGAAGAAAACAGCATGGATTTTGTTGATTTGTATGAAAAAGTGGAATCCCTAGAGAGAAGGTTTATAGTGCAAAGATTGCACATCCAACAGGCTAAGTTGGAGACATATGGAGTATACCAGCCTAGGGAGAAGCTGGAATAAGTTGGAGTTGAACCAACACAAGAGGAGATGACATAAGCCAATCTATCAGAGGAAGGAGCTGAGCAGTAGCTCAGTGATGAGATTGCAGAACTGGAGTCTGTAGTAGGATGGCAAGCTAAGGCCACAGGATATGAAGGCATCAAGGGAGATCAGGTTGATCTAACCAGTGAAAAGGTGGAAGTGCAGCAGAGAAGACTGCATAAGAAGAGCTAGCCACTGGAGAAGCTGGATAGAGTGATAGAGGAAATCAAGAAGCTAATGTTGAGGTCAATAGAAGCAGTCAGAAGAGGGAAGATGAATAGAAGAGAACCTGCCATAGTAGCAGGGAAGAAGAAGAAGATGCAGAAGCAACAGCAGAAGCAATAGCAGCATAGTTGGAGAGGAGCAAGAGGACAGCTCCAGAAGAGAGTTTGGGATCTAGGAGGATTTCAACACTGATGAAGAGGAGCTCATGTGCAGGAGCTCATGTTTTTCCTAGCATTGGAGTATGATGTAGGAGCATCGCTCCACCTTAGCAAATGCGCCAGCACACAAACACGCAATGGATAAAGGGAGAGGCATCAACCTCCCATTTTTAAATTTGAAATAATCCTATAAGTATTTTTGTGGTGTAAGGCTATAAATGCCAGGCCATGCCTTTGTACAAGTAGTGGTTGGGGTTGCCTTAAATAGTTACCTGTAGCAGGTCCAGATCATAGTCAGGTATGGGCATTCATTTATGTAATGTAGTTGTAGAAGTATGGTGTCATAACTAAGATAGTGATAGCACTAAGGCGATGGTGAGGATAAGCTCGTAAAGCCCTCACTTTGTAATTAGAAGAATTGAGAGAATGGTAGAGAGGCCTTAGGAGGTATTAGAAGTTATAACGGAGAGCTTGAGAGAACTAGGACTTTGTTACAGTCCAGTTTTTGTAAATCATCTATATAGACACACAGATATAATAGAAAAACAGTTTTTCCTGAGTATTGTTGTTCATGTGTTTATGTGGGTCATGAATGAACACTGTAAATATATGATAAGATTTATTTACGGTAGGAAGATAGATTTCTTTTATCTTCATTGAGTTTTATAATTTCATTCTAGATTCTTTAGGCTGTGCAAGGAGTTCACAACAGAACAATCGAGGTGTTGTAGCCAGCGCAAGGAGTGCACATCTGAGCTCTGTGGAATCAGAAAAGAATGTTCCAGGAGGGCACACCTGAAGGATTCATAGACTCAAGGAGGAGCCTCAAAGTTACTAAATTCTCTGGAGGAAATATTGTGCAGGGGAAGCACATAACAGAACTACTAAAGGTTTTGTAGAAGATCTGCCAGGCGGGCATCGAGTGAGTGTGAGTGCACAAGAGAACTTTTTCTCAAGTTCTATGAGAATAAAAGTGTCAGAGGAAAAGACACTCACAAATTTATTGAATACTCTGGAAATATCAACAAGGAGTGCTTGAGCAGAAGTTTCCAGGAGGGCACTTACACCCTTTCAGGGAGAGAAAAGGGATAGAGTTGTTGAATACTCTGGAGGAAGACCTGTGCAAGGAGTGCCAATTCAACACTCAGATGAAGTGTTGAAAGACAGCCAATTGAAGGCTATTCAAGCACAAGGAGTGTGCAAAAAAAAGTGAATTGTTTCAAGTTCGTAAGCTTAGGAGGTCAAGCGCAGAAGTGTGCCAGGAGGAGCACCAAATTTCTTCTAAGGAAGATGCAAAAGGGTCAAGTCCCTTAGAAGCTGGGTAAGGTTGAGAAGCTCAAGAGACACAGTGCATAGCTTCATGTAGAGCACAAGTACATGATGGATCCGAGGTGAAAATCTATTACCAAATATCAGGAGGAACAATGTTTCCAGAATGTAGATGAGACCCGAAGCTACAGGGCTCGCAGGAGACAAATTGAAGGCTGAAGACCTTTGAAGAAACAAAATCTTCCAATTCAAGAAGAAACCAAAATATCGAGAGGAGTAGCGTCGACAACCATTAGATCAGCTACAGAGAGGGGATATCTAGGTCATTGAACTTCATGTCCAGGCACACAGGAGAGCGTGCAAGAGGAACAGATCTGATTCATCGGATTTGGAAGTGCATGGACCAACAATTGTTGGATTCAAAGGAAGTGCACAGGTTTAGTCCTTTAGAGTGCACAGGAGGAGAGTCGACTTGTGAAGTTGCGAAGTTATGAAACGATCAGAACTGTCCATCATCAAAGGCAACAGGTGGAGTAAGATCTGAGTTTTCAGGTGGAAGTACTCTGGGAGAACCGAGTGCACAGGAGTTGAAACTCCTGAACCCCAAAGACCCAAGCAAATAGAGGCCATCAGATCAAAGGGGAGACATGTGTCAGGAGATCGTGTGTTTCGATTGAAGATGCTCCAAGAGGAATGAGCACATAGAAGGTTGAAACATCCAAATCCCGAAGAGTCGAAGAGCTGAGAGTCATCGATCTGGAAGAGGACGGGTGTCACCAGATCGTGGACTTCGGAAGATCTCATTAGGGGTTTTTGTGGAAAAGAAATTTTGGAAATGTCTGAAGCATCAAAGGCCGAAATGATTAAGGGTCGTTGATCCCAAAGGAAGAATGTGGGTCCTTGATCTGCGAAGGGACATGTGGCAAGAGATCAACGTTTCGTTGACTCGTAACTCAGATAAGTCAAAGGTAGAATTATAAGAACTCGTGAAGTTCGAGTTCATGATTTTATCACAGTCATTGGTCGAAGGAGAAATCTGGACCGTTGATTGTCCAACGAGAAGTTAGGAGTTCAGATATCGGGAGGAGGGAAGTGAGCAATCTTCCAACTTCACGAAACCCAAAGTCCTGATTCACGAAGAGTTGATCTGATCCGTCAAACCACGGGGGGTTGTGAGTCATTGATCTAACGCACATGAATTTCGGGATATCGGGGATCGGAGGAGAGAAGTGATCAACCTTCCATCTTCATGAAACGTGAAGTCTCGATACATGAAAAGGAGATATGGATCGTTGGATCACGGGGATTGTGGGTCGTTGATCTGACAAGTGGAACTCTTAAGTTTGGGTTCCGGAAGGAGGAGAAAGTGGATTTTGTGAACCGCAAAATCATGAAGAACTTGTAAGGTTTGGCACCAATTCATCGTAAAGGGTCACATCGGTGAAGGAGAGTAGAGGGGCTAGCACATGATAGGCTCCTGTCAGGATTTCAGAGGTTGGGAGAGTCGGAACGACTCACATGCAGAAACCCAATGCGCAAAATCATGAAACGCCTTTGAGTTAGGCAAGTGGTCATAGTCGTGGCCACAAGAAGAACAGGGCTCAGCCAGAGAAGAGCTAGCACCTGTTTGGCATTGAGGTCTTGAACAACGCTCAGGAGAGGGCCTATGGGTGCCATACAACCTGGGAATTTGGAGGAAGTGCCGGTGTAAATGGTTTTTGGGGTTTAGAAGAGACCCAAAGTGTCGATTAGACTCAATATCTTGAACGATCCTTAACCAAGAGGTCAGCATCCCCGAAGGGAGAAGGGGGGGTCTACCTCATCTCAGTAGTATAAAAGATAGTAAATAACAAAGCATCAACCACATGGAACAACAAGAGTTTACGTGGTTCACCCTCTCCCTAGGGATACATCCACAGAACTGTGTTTATTGATCAAATATATGGAAACATATAGTTCTATATGTGTACTTAGTTGCAGATCCTTCTCTCTCCTCCTCTTTATTTCCTCTCCTGCACACCCAACTGTAGAATAGATCTTTGCACCCAGCTAAAGATCTCAAAATACAATAATATTCTCAGACATCACACTTTTACATCTCCATATCTCTGTCACACTCCCCTCTCCACTCTTCTATACCTCTATTTATCACTTCATGACTCTTAGAAACCCTATACTGAAGTACAGGTTCCAAAACCCTAGGTCCACATAACCCTCATTTTAAGGACTTCATTGACATGTTCTTCCTTCTTCTCCATGAGGTTCTCCAAAGCACCCATTAGTATCTTCTTCCTCTTGCTTACTTGTCCACGATCTATCTTCTTTGTTCTTTGTCTTCCTTGATATTCTCTTTCAATGGCTTTTCTTTCCTTTACTTCGTTCCTTATTTTCTTCTTCTTTAACCACTTCGACCACTCCTTCGTATGTGTGCCTTCCGCGCACTTCATACTTTGTCCTTCTTCTTCCTTAATCTCTACTTTCTTCCTTAATACATGACCAAGGGCCAACAGGCCCCCAACACTCACATGTGACTCATCCCAAGTCACTATGGGTTTGATCCCCCTGTATTACCTCAACTGTAGACTGTGTGGAGCATCTAGTTTTTTCTTCTCTGTCCCTCCCTATCATGTGCAGACTATCTTTTCTGTGTCTGGTACCCAATTTCAACTATACCAGGTACCTAGACCCTTCTTCCTTTTCTTTTACTGAGAGCTGTGAGGCAACTGGTTGTCATAATACAGCTTCAACCAGCTCCCATTTACTAAAACATCCTTCCATTTTCCATTAAGAGTCTTCAACTGCGCAACTCCTCCTTCTATAACATAGGCAACCTCGAATGGCCCAAGCCAATGTGTCCTGAACTTTCCTAGATGCTTCATGAACTTGTTGTCGTATAAAAGCACCAAATCTCCTTGTTTAAATGCTTTCTTCTTGATATGTCGTTCATGGTAAGCCTTCTCTCATTCTTTTTGTACCTACAGATGAAATCATGCAACAAATTTGTCTTCCTCTAGTTCCATCATTTGCACGAGCCTATCTTGAACAACATCAGTGTCATCCATACCTGTAAATGTTGCAATTCTTAAAATAGGAACCAAATATTCCATAGGTACTATTGCTTCCAGGCAATAAACTAACTTGAAGGGAGTCTGCGTTGTTAGATTTTTTCAAGTAGTTCGATAATCCCATAACACTACTGGAATTCTCAAATCCCAATCCTCTCTATTGACACTGCAAATCTTAGTCAGTGTTGTCTCCAAGATCTTATTGAAAGATTCGACTATACCATCCACTTGTGGGTGGTATGGAGTGCTCTTCTGATGATGAACTTCAAACTCTTGAGTCAAGGATTCAATAGTTTTGTTGATGAATTGTGTGCCTTTATAACTCATAAGGATCTTCAGGCATCCAAATCTGGTTATGATATCCTCAAAGATGAACCACGCAGCTGTAGCTACACTACATTCCTTAATTGCTCTTACTTCTTCCCATCTGGTCAAATACCTTGTAGCAGTGATAATGTATCGAGCTACTGTGCGCTTTCCTGGTGGGTTGATAGGTCCCACAAAGTTAATAGCCCATTTCTCAAATTCCTGTAAAGTTAACTGAGGAGATAAATGCATCTCATCCCTTCTAGAAGGCTTCCCTATTATTTGACATACATCGCAAGCTCTATAGTATTCCTTAGCATCCTTGTGTAAATTGGGCCACCAGCAGCCAGCTCTGAGAACCTTCTGCGTTGTTTCTTTCCCTGCATAATGTCTACCTGCGATGCCTTCATGTGATTCTGCAAGGATAAATGGTCTTTCTAACTCCATAACACATATTCTTAAGATCTCATATGATCCCATCTTATATAATTGTCCAACTATTAATTGAAAATATGCAGTGCGAACTACCAACTGTTTCTTCTGAATAACTGTATATTCGTGCGGTGCCATTCCTATGGACAGAAACTAGACTATCTCAGCGAAGTGATCATCAACTTTCCTGATGTCCAACAACTGTGCATCTGGTATTGTATCATCCAAACTGGTAGGATCCTTGCCATGTTCTAACCTGGATAAGTGGTCAGGTCCCTTATTCATTCTTCCTGGCTTGACCATGATCTCAAAGTCATACTCTTGGAATAATAATAGCCATCTACATATTCTTCCCCCCAACATTGGCTTGTTGACTAAGTACTTCAATGCAGAATGATCAGTAAACATCTTAAAATGTCCTCCCAAAAACTAGTGTCTAAACTTCTGCAACGCATATACCATAGCTAATACTTCTCTTTTAGTGGTAGTATAATTCATTTTAGATGTAGAGAGCTTCTAGCTAGCAAAGGATATAGGGTGGTCAATATCTCATGCACGTGGATGTGCTAAAACGGCTCCTAATGCAATGGATGAAGCATCGACATGAGTATGGAATTCCTTACTCCAATCTGGAAAAACCAAAATAGGCACAGTGACCATTTTCTGCTTTAGTATGTCGAAGCTATGTTGGCATTCCTCTGTCCATTTAAACTTACTATCCTTCTTTTAATAGCTTCTCCATAGGTTTTTTTATCTGTGCGTACCCCTTAATAAACTTTATGTAGTATCCAGTGTGTCCCAATGCAGTGCGCAACTGTCTAATCGAAGTAGGAGGAGGTAGATCAACAATGATAACAATATTGGAAGGATCTACCAAAAACCCATATTTACACACAATGTGTCCTAACAACACTCTAAAAGGTAAGAAGAAAATACACTTCTTCAATTTCAGGGAAATCTGACATTGCCTGTAGTTATCTAAGATTAATATCAAACATTCAATATTATCTTTCAGTAGACTAAAAATGGTCCAGTCATCAAAGTAGGCCTCCAAAAACTTATGTAAAATTCCTTAAATGCTTCGACCACCACCATGGAAAAAATGGATGGTGCATTCTTCAAACCAAAAGGCATCATAGTGTACTGGAAAGAACCCCATTTTGTTGCAAATGTAGTCTTATGTATGTCCTCCTTAGCAATTTTGATCTAGTGATAGCCTGAAAATCCATCTGTGAATGAATAAACTTCTTGTCCTCCTACATTATCTAGACTTCGTTAGTAAAAGGTGTAGGAAACAGATCATGTAAACATGCATCATTCAATTTCCTTAGATCTATGCAAATTCTGATTTCTCCCGACTTCTTATCTTGGACCACCATAGGGCTGATCCATTCAGATTCTTCAACTGGTTCTATAATTCCTGCTTCCAACATTCTATCTAATTCAATCTTCACTTTCTTCTTGTATTTGGGATTCAGTCTGTAAGGCCTCTTCTTGACAGTCCTTGCATCTTCTTTCAAAGGAATCTCATTTCTCCCATGGGCCCATTAATGCCCTTCATGTCTGTGAACTTGGTTGGAAACAAGTCCTGATACTCATGCAATAGTTTTGTAATCTTACTAATAGTAGCATCATCCCAATAGTCTCCAACATTTTCTAACTTAGGTTCTTGTTCTGTTCCAATATTAACTTTCTTAATTTTAATAGGTTGGCCAACAAAAGGTAATTCAATCCTTGGCCCTTCTATATCTCTTTGTCCTTTAGTTTCTGAAATATTCACGTTCCTAGGGTCATCATCTTCGTCAGCATTAATATTATAACAACCCTATAATTGTTGAAGAGGCACAGTCCATTCATCTTCTTCTTGTTCAAGAGGGAGGTTAGGTGCCTCCTCAAAGACCTTCTGTATTAGAATTTGTAAAGCCTGATCTACTGTGGGGTACTGAATTCCAAATAGGAATGTAGCTATAAAGTGTTGGGTCATACCATACCAATCTGTAGTGGCTAAGCACAGTTCTTCTTGAAGATACCAGTTGATAGGCGTAGTATCTAAGGTGTTATTGAACTTATGTACCAACTATTCTTTAGGAATGTTTCTCTAGGTTTCCTCACAACTTCGTACATGGTCCTTAGGACAAATTTGACCTGTGTATCAAAATTCTCAACCTTCAAATTGGTCTGAAAAGCGCACTATCAACAAGGTGCGACATTGTACCCACTCTGTGATGTTCTTCTTGTGTGTTTCCCACCATCTAGTTGGTGTTTCTTTCAAGGCCTCATCTAGAACCAACAACCTTTGTTGTATTGGTACAATTCCTTCAAATTCGACTAGGAATGTCTCTAAATTATTCAAGCCATCAAATGTAGGAATATTACTTACTTCTGTTCCAATCCAATGAAGTACCTTAGTCAATCTGGCACACCTCCGCATAGAGACTTCATACATTCTGTTCTACCAATTTTCCAATGCTTCTTTTGAATCTGACGAGCATGCACTTTCACTTCGCCAACTTAAATTTCCATTTGTTGTAGGATTAATATAATCATGTTGTCTTGTTGTTAGTTTATAGATGTTCTCTAGATCATAGGTGTGCTCTTCTTCCCTTGTAGATTCTATGTATCTGTGAACTTCATCGGGGTCAAGGGCTGCAATGACCCTAAGGCCATCACCTTCAAATGTCATTCTTCTCTTTTTTAGGTCAACAACAACCAAATTGTTGAAATCCCAATCAATACCCAACAACGCAGGATAAGGAAAACTATCATCAACAATCTCAATCACTTCGAAGTTTGCAAATGTCCTCACTTTGTCGATGTCTATAGGGACATGCTCCAGTCTTCCAAAAGGGCTCATCACCTGCTGATTAGCCATCCTGATCCTAGTAGGAGAGTAAATCAATTTAGGTTTTCCCATCAATGCCCAAGTCTGCTTCGCCATAACATTTACTTCTGATCCCAGGTTGAGGACCACATAGTCTATGTCGTAGTATCCAATCTAAGGACTAAGGTGTAGTTCCTTTCTTTTCCTCCTTTTTCTATATACTTTATTCACATCTCTATTCAGCAGAGGGTCTACTCTTCCAATTTCATACTATCTTATCAGGTGTTGTAGTTCCTGCATGGATTTTTCATCTTTAATCAAATTAATACAGGTATATAAGAAGTCTACGATCTTTCTTACCTCTTTTCCTTGTCTAGGTAGGTTAGACTGATCAAATGTTGAAGGCATGTCACATTTCCTTACTTCCAGTTGTGCCTTAGATGAAGAAGCTTGTTCACCTACAAATTCTCTTCCTGCTTCTTCAAAATTATGCTTTTCTTTCCTTGGATCAAACAATGGCGCCTTCTCTATAGATCTTATGATCTCGGACCCATATGTATTCTTTCTTGGAGTCACCCTATCTTCTCCTGTAACAGTGCCTCCTCTAGTAATAACAACGACTCTGGGTTCCTCACCATGAGGTTCAACTGATATTAGTTGGACTTGTTGGTTTCCACCTTGTCTTTCCTTAAGTTTAGCTAACAATACTGGACAGTCTTCAATGACATGGTCAAATGAATTACAGTAGTTGCAAGTAGTACAAGGGTTCTGACAATCCCTTGCCAAATGACCTAGCTAGGTGTAGTTATAGAAAATAGTATGACCTCGACCTCAACCCATGCCTCCTCCTCATCCTCTTCCTTTGAACCCAACATGAGGATTGAAGTTTCCTCTTCCTAGGGAATTGAACTGCACAACATTCCCTTCTTGTTGTAATTATCCTTGAATTCTATATGCATCCCTTGACCTTTCATGCATGCCCTACAGTCCTTCTCATCATACCCCACATATTTGTAGAATGTACAATAAATATTGGTGGGTGTCTGGACATATTTCTACATATAATAACATTCACCAGGGTGATGTCTAGTTCTACATACCTCGCACCATGGTAAAGTAGCCTACTTCAAAGGGTTATTGGCCCCAGACGCCAAGTATTCATTAAATAAATGACAGTGTTCTTTTTCAT
The DNA here is from genome assembly GCA_009831015.1 of Picea engelmannii. NCBI lineage: Eukaryota > Viridiplantae > Streptophyta > Pinopsida > Pinales > Pinaceae > Picea > Picea engelmannii. The sequence continues at coordinate 338,060 of ML789314.1, forward strand.
GGCCCTCTGCTTTACATATGATACACCAAAGGTCTTCTCTCTTCTATTTTCCTTTATCTTTCTTCATGTCCTCAACCTGTAAAGATAAACTAGTTATTTCATTCAAAATCTGACTCATACCTGGACTAGATTCTCCTACAAGGGTTGCTTCTAGTTTCATGGAAATCTCTAATTATTCAACCTGCGAAGTGACCTTCTTTTGCATCAGAGGAACTCTAATCTGTGGTAGGAGGGCAGTGATGAAACATTCCTTATGTTGTTCATCTGGAATCTAAAAACTTAAATGGCTTGTCAAGGTCTTCAACCTCTAATCAAATTACCAAACAAGTTCAGTCACCTTCTGCTTGATTTCCTTCAACTCTGTAATGCACTACAACTCTGACTTAGGTTGTACAGATCATGTAACAAAATTCATATACTAGCTCAGTTTGCAATCCCTCAATGTAGTACTAAATTGAGCTCTCTTAACAGCTTTGTCGGTGACTTGTTTAATACTCCATACAACTTTGCATAAGAACCAGTGCTGGTCAGGATCCTCAAATCCATCTCCTTTGAAAATGGGTAACCTCATTTCATCTTCCATGGATTTTACTTGGTTTCTCGACTGAGTATGTACTAAACTGCTTGTAACAGTACTCTGAGTTATCTGATTACTTTGGTTACTCTGGTTACTTAATGCTTCTAAACAACTGGAGTAGTAGTACTTACTTCGACAGTAGGCGCAGTCCTTGAAGTTTCTGGTTCTTCTCAGTGAAGTTCCTCAGTGTCTACTTCCCCTGCCCTTGCGAGCTCTGAATACTCTTCGTTTGATCACCCTGCCTCTTCTCCACTATAGAAGTCTTTGTCTTGTGCCAATGGCCCATAACTCTGCTTAAACAAGTTGGCAAGAGGAACCTTCCTGAATGATCTCCCACTATGTGTGTGTCCAGCCTCTGCGTCACTATCGATGTCTAAATGCTTGAACATTATCTTTAAAATCCAATTGATTACAACATCTTCAGGATGTTCTTCTCATGCAATAACATCTTAATCTTCAATTTCAAAAAGTGTAGAAACTTTCCTCTAGGTACCTTAAATAAATATCTCTCTACTTGACTATATTATTCTACTATGTCGATACCAAACTCAGTAATGTACCCTCCAATAGTGCTATAAACCTAGAGATGCACTGCTCTAGACACAGCATTATCGACTCTCTCAAATTTCTTAATCAGCACCACTGTCCAAACCACAGGTGGTCTAGATCTGATTTCAAACTGAGTGTCTACTAATCTGGCTAGCCACTTGTACAACTCCTTATGGACTCCCGCAAAGAAAATCTTATGTACATCAATAAAGATGTACCTTCCCAACCAATCTTTTGTACTAATGCTAGGGTTCTTTTTATGAGCTTTGGCGAAGTCCCTTTCTTCTATCCACTTCTGAATATTTGTATTTGATGGAAACCACCTTGACATTCCCTCAAGAAGATCCTGGTCCCGATAACGGAACCATTTGTTGGCACAGGGGCATACCCAGGGTTCAACTCTAACAACGCACCAACAAACCCTAACTGTTAGCCCTTACGGCAGCACCTGCGAAGTAGATGAAGTCTCACATGAAGTAGCAATAGGGGGGTTGCAGGAAACATGTGTCTGCAACCATAGGAAATGAAAGATGGTTCCAAAACACAACACAAGATAACCTAGAGATTCTTAACAGTATTATGCTTAACTTCACGAAGTAGGTTATACCTTCTTATCTTCAACACGTAAAATAATAGTGCACTAGCAATATAAAAGACAGTAAATAACAAAGCATCAACCACATGGAACAAAAAGAGTTTACATGGTTCACCCTCTCCCTAGGGATACATCCACAAAACTGTGTTTATTGATCAAATATATGGAAATATACAGTTCTATCTGTGCACTCAGCTGCAGATCCTTCTCTCTCTTCCTCTTTATTTCATCTCCCTGTGCACCCAACAGTAGAATAGATCTTCGCACCCAGCTGAAGATCTCAAAATACAAGAATATTCTCAGACATCACACTTTTACATCTCCATATCTCTGTCACATGCCCCTATCCACTCTTCTAGAATTCTATTTATCACTTCATGACTCTTAGAAACCCTAGACCGAAGTCCAGGTGCCAAAACCCTAGGTGTCAAAACCCTAGGTCCACATAACCCACATTTTAAGGAATTCGTCACCCTGTTCTTCCTTCTTCTTCACGAGGTTCTCCAAATCACCCATTAGTATCTTATTCTACTTTCTAACTTTTCCACGATCTATCTTCTTTGTTTCTTTTTCTTCCTTGATCTCCTCATTCAATGGCTTTTCTTTCCTTTACTTTGTTCCTTCTTTTCTGCTTCTTTAACCACTTCGACCCCTCATTGGTTTGTGTACCTTCTGCACACTCCATAATTTGTCCTTCTTCTTCCTTAATCTCTGATTTCTTCCTTAATACATGACCAAGGGCCAACCCCCATCATTTTGTTAGTTTTGTTGGTGGATCAGGGGTCGGGATTGTGCTTCAAAATTTTTCATTGATATCTCCTTACAAAACTTCTGAAGCCGATCGATATTGACGCACGGAGATGACGTGGAAAAGCTAACTAGGAGGAATGAATGGGACCCAGGGAACCTTAAAATGACTCGGGAAACTAGGTCGTACAACCCCCTTACGTGGTAAAGACACATGACATTCGAGACCGATGACTTCATTTGCTCGTGTTTATCGGAATCGGGACTTTCTTTAAGCTATACATTCTAAAACCCAACCCTATCTTTTCGACGCTGAAAAGTATCAAGAATCGACGATCTGTGATCAAACTACCCAAGTTCTCTCGGATAGACTCTCTCGAAAAAGTCCTGATGTTGAAAACGCATAAGGGATCGGTGATCAGCAATATGCTTGTTGCGGACAAAAATGATTTTTTTAATTTTTCTGGATTTCCCCAACCCCAATAAAGTGCATCGGTCATTGACTATCGATGATATCTTTACATCCTTTGTCAATGTCTATCCTTCCCACCTTTTGTCAATGTCGAATGGGATCGGCTATCTCTTGAAACTTTGTGTGAATAACTTAGGCAAACCAATCCCACCTTTTGTCAATGTTGATCAAGGATCGATGCTTGACGAATGTTGTAACTGTGTGGTTCCTTTACTTGCTTGATTTTTTTCCGACACTAAACCTGAGCGTGTTAGGTGTAGTGTTAGTTGTCGATTCTCAATTTGGGTGTTAAGTTCTTTTAGACACGGGGTTAACAAGTTAAAACAAACATGACTTGATGATAAGATTCATGAAAACAACACAAAGATAAATCATTTCCCAAAGTGAAATCGATTTAGACAATGCAGAAAACAAGTGGTACCCAAAAAGTGACAAAATTTCATAAGGCTTGTAGGGTGTGTTGAGTGCTCAACAAATGGTGACTTACTGGGAGAAAGAAGAATCTTTTTTCCTTCCCCAGGCTTAGCTGATGCAAAAGCTGGTTAAGAACTTGACTAGTTTGTTTTCATCAGAGTCTCTTATATCCTTGTGATTGCAATTCCCCCGGTTGGTGAATATGGGCCTGCCTGTGTAGTTTCAACCTTTACCCCACCTTCGTTCCTTTTAACCATGACTCATGCTCCCTTTTGACAATAGTCGAGTAAAGAATTCACTGGCACCATGCCTTTAGTTATCATCATTCACTTGTTTTGGTGTTGCTCCACTGTCAATGAGCTTCCATAGCCCCAGCGGAGTAACCCCGACATCATAGACCTTGCTCCACTGTCAGTGAGTGTCCATATCCCTAAAGGAGTTATTTGCATACCCTCTCCTAATTTGACTCATTTGATATAATTGATTTATTCCAGGAGAATTCCCTGAGCAAGTGGGAGAGGAGGACATTTGTTATCTGCAAGATGAGATGGTTAAGGTGAAATTTTTCTAACTCTGTCTTGAGGGCATGTGGCCCTTTCCAGCTTACCATATTTCCCTTTATGGTTTTACCAGACCACTAGGCGGACACTTCTTCACTTGATATAGTTGTTTATTTGCAAAGGTTAGATACAGGATTCCTTTAAGACAAGAGAAATTCACCCAACATTTCTTTTGTTTGTATGTGTTATCGGACTAATCGGTAGGTGTGGACACTAACAGATCTCCCTAGATCCACCTGGATCTAGAACAAAAAAGGATAGGACATGACTCTTTCCCTAAGTTATGACCATTGAAATAGCTAGTAAGGAGGAACAAGTGATATACCTTTGTATCACTTCCTAGGGTCTCTGTTGCTCCCGCTTCGCTTCGGTGCTCTCGTGAGGTCAAGACCAAGACAACACAAACCAACCAAAGTGAAGATAGAAAAATGTATTCAATCGTCAACTTATGTGTATGATCAAGGAATTACACAATGAAGTAAGAATGACTTTATGGGAAAAGGACATGCCACTATATCATATTAATCGAAAGTAGAAGATACAACCTGATCACCTTGATGTCGCAAGCTTCCTTTCGGTGAATCTTGGTTCCAACACACACACTTGCTTGATCCTTGCATGAATAAGATCCAATTCCTCTTGATAGACTTGCTAGAGTCTTCAAGCTCTTGTTCAAGCTGTGTTCTTCACACAATTCCTTCACCAATTCTCCAATTAATCTTTCTTAACCTTTTCCATGAGAATCCTTTCAATATATAGGAAAGGATGAGATGGTTACATGGATGAGAATGATCCCACCAAATCAAGGAAACTAGTAAGATGATAACCATTTGAATGCCAACCCATTCTCTAGAAGATTCCCTTCTAGAACCATTGAGACTTCATCTTTTCTCCAAGCTTGAGAACAAGTTCGCACCCTAGGTATAGAGCACAGTGCAAGAAGTTCGCACCCTAGCTGAAGGTAGCCTACGAGAATGGGTCATTCTCGTACCCTAGGCTATAAGCAGCCTGCGAACTCACTTTAAAAATGTGTTTTCTGGAAGGAGATAAATGCTACTTTTTTCAGGAGAAAGTTCTTGTTGGGAGCTTGATTACACCATTGTTAATACACCATATAGATGACCAAAATCATGTGTAATAGTATGTAAGCATGAGTTAGGAACAAATATTTCTATATCGTATGAATTAAGGTCAACCAATGCCTTTCAGAACACAATTTTCAAGGCGCAAAAAATACTACAAAAGAGAAAACAGAAATAAAGGATTCCGCAATCAGCCTACCTAAAAATAAAATATCATGAAAAAACACACACACTTTGTTTTTTTAACAGAAATATTGTTTTAGGGCTTTGTCGGTCACCGGGAGGGTGCCAGGTTACCCCCTCATATTTTGCAACTGATACATTCTTTCTCCAAGTTTGGCTAACTAAAAAGGTCTGAGCCATAGATTCTGAAACTTCGAATGTTTTCACTTTGGCTCATTCGCTCTATCCCATTTCAGGACTAAGTCTCAAAATGTTTCTCTTTGGCCTTATGCTTGTCAAACCACCTTTTAACTATATACTAATGAGCAATGAATTTTCATTTTTATTTCTCCCTTTCTTCTTCTAGCATGAGGAGGGTATCAATTCTTTGTTCAATAACTGATGAGGGTTTCCCTATAGAACCCTGAGCAAGCTAAAGAGATGGAAGATATATCCCATTCAGGAGAATGGCCTCTTGTCTATATACCAGAAAGTACGGGGAATTCCTTATAGCTTCCTTGGGTGTTACTTTATTAACCCATAAGGCATTATGAAGTGAACTATTCCAATTCCTCTGGTTGTCTGCAACTATTTTCTTTAATATCCTCACTAGGTTCTTATTGGTTGATTCTACCACTCCATTCCCCTGTGGAAAGTAGTTTGCAAAGTATCTGATTATGATTCCTTTGTCTAGAGCAAACTCTATTAATAGGGTGGAAGAAAAGTAAGCATCATTATGAAAAACAAGAACAGAAGGCATACTAAACCTTGTGATCAATTGTTGTTCTATGAATTGGATTACCACCTTTTCGTTTACATGAGTCAGAGGGACGACCTCTGCCTATTTCATGAAATAGTATGTGGTAGTCAGTGTTACCCATGATTTTGGTCATCATGATGATGTATTGATGATGGTGTACTCAGGCTCCTCATAAGAACTTTCTCCTGAGAAAATAGACATTCATCTCTTCCCAGAAAACATATTTTTGAAGAGAGTTCACAGGCTGCTAATATACTAGGGTGCGAGAATGACCCATTCTCATAGGCTTCCTTAATCTAGGGTGCGAACTTCTCACACTGTGCAACATAGCTAGGGTGTGAACCTTCTCTAAAGCATGGAAAAATATGAATTCTCGATGGTTCTAGAAGGGAATCTTCTAGAAGAATGGGTTGGCATTCGAATGGTTATCCTTGTACTGGATTCCCTGATATTGTGGGATCATTCTTATCTAAGTACCATCTCATTCTCTCCTATATATTGATGGAATTCTCATGGAAAAGGTTAAGCAAGATTCATTGGAGAATTGGTGAAAGAATTGTGTGAAGGACTTAGCTTGAACAGGAGCTTGGAGACTCTAGCTAGTTTATCAAGAGGATTTGATCTTCTTCATGCAAGGATTGAGCAAGTGTGTGTGTTGGAGCCAAGATCCATCGAAAGGAATCTTGCAGCATCAAGGTGATCAGGTTGTAATCTTTACTTTCAATTAATATGATACAGTGGCATGTCCCTTTCCCATAAAGCTATTCTCACTTTATTGTGTAATTCCTTGATCATACACATAAGTTGACAGTTGAATATATTTTTCTATATTCACTTTGGTTGGTTTGTGTTGTCTTGGTATTGACCTCACGAGAGCACCGGAGCGAAGCGGGAGCAACAGAGACCTTAGGAAGCGATACAAAGGTATGTTACTTGTTCTCTTTCCACTAGCTAATTCAATGGTCAAAACTTAGGGAAAGAGTCATGTCCTGTCATGTTTTGTTCTAGATCCAGGTGGATCTAGGGAGATCAGTTAGTGTCCGCACCTACCGATTAGTCCGATAACAAAATTGGTGACTCTACTAGGGATTATAACCCATTTTCTTTTGGTTTTTGGTATTTTTCCTTGGCCATTTTCTCTTGCCTTACCTTTCTCCATTCATATCAATCTCTGAGTCTTCAGGATACCCTGATAGACCCTCTGGGTCCAGAGGCCTCTTCAAATTTTGTGTCTTTTTCCAAAAATTTGACTAGTTTCAGACATTCTCACACTGCACTCCACAGTAGCTTACAAGAACATACTGAGTTCGCACCCTGCCTTTAGGTTCAATGTGAGGTTCTCACACTCTGCTCAAAGCTTACCTGCGAGAATCACCTATTCTCGCACTGTGTAACACTCTCAGCCTACAAACCCATTTTTTCAAAATTTTGGATTTGAGTTTTTGCATCTTCAACTGCCCAGGTCAGTTTAGGTGCCTCTAAAGAGTTTCTTGGACCATTGATTGATGATTTCTTGTCTTCATTTTTGTGCACGAATAGTCTTAGGATTTTAAAGACTCTTCCTGTCACATTGTTCTTGACTTTCGTTTCTTGACTTTTCTTGGCAAAGCTATACTCTCTGATTTCGAAATCTAAGTTTGCTTGTTTGGTTAAGGACCGGCGATCGGTTGAAAGTTGAGTTTCTTTGTCTTTATCATTTTCTTATTGTTTGAAAGATCACTTTTCTTATGCAATTGAAAAGACTAGATTGGTTTGCTTGTTATTTTTTTTTTCATTGAAAGAGTGGTTTGGGTTTTTATCATTGCTTATTCATTGGTTTTTTATTTTCTGTACTCTCACTATCATGGTGTGGGTCCTTTTTGAAAAGTGAACAAAGTTTTTCTTTCAAAAGCATTTTCGTCTTCGAAAAACATTGAAAATCAATTGTTAAAATTATTGAAAAAGAAACAATAGAGAATTGTTATTGATGTGTGATTTGTTGCATTTGAATTTTAAAGGAAATTGTGTCTTGTAGTTCAAAGTTTGATCCGGAAAACTTCTCTCTCCCTCCCATACATAGGATTCATTGAACAAAAATCGATATATTTCATTCTCATCCATGCATCATTGGGTCAGAGTCTTATACAACATCAGTTTCATCTCCATCTCCTTTGAGTAACAACAGCCCTTAATAACACTGCACAATCATAAAATTTACCTAGTAACTCTTTTCTAGGGCTCTATTACACCAACATTTAGCTAGGCTAGCGCTTTGGAATAGAAAGAGAGATACACTCTCCAAAGCACAAAACACACAATAGCATCTTGTGTTAGGGAGTGTTGAATTCCATTTGCAACATCTTGTCCTGGGAAGCCCTTCTCACACAAGGGTCAAACACGAGGTCGCATTGATATCGACAAAGTTACTCACCCTGCTTTGTTGATATTGGTGTAGAGATTGCATGTATTACGGGGATCACTTGGAGGTATACCCACAATGATGAGTGGAAGCCTTTTGAGTTGATTTCAGGCTAGATACCCTACCCTTGCATGTGGATTGGACTATCGACTGTCCCCCCAGGCTTTATTGTTGTTGGTGGTAACCTTAGTGGCCTATCTTTCTAGGTTCTTACACGAGGTGACTATGAAGGTGAAAGTCTTCATGGTACCTGGAATTGATGTTGACCAAACTCACTCGGGCTCCTTGGAGGGTATACCCACGATTATGTGTGGATCTTGCACCAGGGTGTAAGTCTGTTAAGCAGGTCATCAGTGTAACTTTTCCACCCTAGCCTAGCCCCTTCTCATCTCGTTGTTGCGACGTTGGATTTCATCACCAACTAGTGACTTTGAAATTAGAAGGTCCTGTTTGCTTGGTGTTGCTTCCTAGATTTTTGTTTACTAGCGCGTGTTGTTTGTTTATCAAAGTTGACCATACGATTTTCTTCGTGAATTTTTTCACTCGTTTACAATAGCTCCTCCACGTCATTCACGTAGAATGCAAGGTTTATATCCAGAGCATCTGGAAGGTTCTCAACCCATGCCTACAAGTACACCTAAGGGCTCTCCTCGACAAAGTGAAGTCACAGTCATCACCACACCACAAGTGGAACGGACTAACTCTCTAGAACATTTTCGAATTACAAATACTCGAGAGGACTTTCGACTTCACCGTGATTCTGAGTGACCATTTATGTGACTGAATTCTTCCGGAGATTTAGTTCTTACGTCTTCTGGATCACCAGTTGGACCCTTTCCAAGCATAGAAGGCCAAGATCTTTTTTGGTCTACAGGGGTTTTTTGACGGGACCTTTTTGGTCCAGGTTCACCTGTGATTTCTGAAATCTCTAGTCCAGAGACAGTACCGTTGACTACCGCCTATCACTTTACCATCCCTGCCGAAATGGCCCATCTCACAGATACTACGAGTGTTCCAACCGGGTTTACTGCGGTTAGTCTTGCTCCCATCAACACTCCACGAACGCCCAATGTCACTCTGACACTACCACCTAGATACCGTGCATTAAATGCTTCCATTCACACTCCAATGCAAACCCCATCCGGCTCTCCTGGTGGTCCTTCTTCTTCTGGACACTCTCTTCCCGGTTTTATTCCAACACTCCCTCAATTTCCTTTTGGAGGACCTTCTTCGTCTTCTACTGGCAGTCTTTATCCTAGTGGCACTATTCCGTCGTTCACACCAAATTACCAGATTCCCGTTGGTGGACAATTTCATCAAGGTGGTCTGACTCAACCCCCTCTCAGCAGGCAAATTCCTTTTGGCACACAAATCCCAATTGGAACACAACCCCCAATTGGAACACTACCCCCAATTGGAACACCACCTTCGATGGGAGGACCGACCCCGCCTTATGGGAAAAACATACCTTCATCCTTGGCCCAGTATTGGAATCAGTTGATACAACATCCTCCTCAATCGATTAGGGGGCAGTAGTTTCCAGCTGCATCCGTCATACCCCCTAGTGTGGGCCAACCATATCCAGGTTCATTCAATCCCATTTGGGGGGCAAATGCTCAAACTCAAGCCCATGTTCCAGGGTATAATCCTATGAGCTATTATCCTCTCCAACCACCACTGAATTTGTCTGGGTCTTCACATTATATGCAAACTGCTTATGGTCCTACTGGTTTGCCGATGGGGCTTCCTCCCCAAATCCACCAGTACTCGCAGGTGAATCAACAGTTACCCTTCATAGCCACTTTGGATCTTCCAGATTTGTCAAGGATTTTAAATGATCCAATTCGTCACTCTCCTCAATGGCCTATTATCCCAGCCAAGCTACCATCGAACATTCCTAAATTTGGTGGGAAAGTGGGAGAGGACCCAAACAATCACATTATAACTTTTCACCTATGGTGTTCATCCAACTCGTTGATGGATGACTCTATTCATTTACATCTTTTTCAATGAACCCTCATAGGTTCTACTGCGAAGTGGTATATTGAATTGCCACAAAGTTTCTTCTTTGACTTAAACACCCTAGCTATGGCTTTCCTCACACACTACCAGTTACCGATTCGTTATGACACAGGGACCGAGATTTTGACTTCTTTCAAACAGAACAAGGCCACTCATATATCCGATCACATTCATGAGTGGCAACAGAGATGACGTCTTATTAAACTCGAACTCCCTGATTAGTTACTGGCAGAATGGTTCACAAAATCATTTGTGAACGACATTGGTCATGACATCGCCATGGGTGGAGTAGTCACGGAAGAACATGCCATAAGTCGTGCTCAATATCTTGACCTCGTTTACTCGCAAACGGGAACCCTTTATGATTTACTACCTGACTTACCTCATCCTTTCACTTCCACCACTTCAACTACTCCAGCTGCTTCGCATGCAGCTGACGGTGTGATTGGCACTTTCCAGGCCCAACCACATTCTGCCTCAAGAAAAAAACCCTAAACCTACTTCTTCTAATGTTCAAAATGCTCTGTCTCCTACCCCTCCCATCGGCAAGACTTCTGAGGTAAATGCAGTTCAATCTACCCCAGCCGGTAAAAACAAATCCAAAAAGGGAAGGGGTAAGAATAAGGAGGAAAAAATATTTCTCAAGCATAGCGAACGAAAACTACCCCTGTTGACGATCAGGATAAGCGCAAACCATGATACCCTTTTCTTATTTGTGGTGATGATCACTACATGAAGGATTGTCCATGACGCGCCGAGGTCACTAAGTTCCTTCAAGGAGATTCAAAACCACCTGCTCTGGTTGTTTTGTCCCAACCCTTCCCGTCTCAACAATAGTCTCAGTTGGTCATTCATGACCAACCCTCATCTTCTACTACATCTTATGTATTGATGTGTACTGGCAATTCAAAGCAGAGTGATGTTGCACTCACTACTCGAGCCAAAGATTATTCTCCCTCTAAAGAGAAGGTTGATGATTTACCCCCTTCCTTGGTACAACCCTCTCCCGCGACTCCACCTACAAATGGTCCTCTTCATCTCGAACGACCGAGCCTCGACACAGTTTTGTGACCCCCCCCAAAGGGCATCGTTCAAAAATCAGTTTTCAATCCTCATGCTTGTACTGCCCAGAACTACAGCATTGTTGAAGATCTGGCCCAAGCACCTTCTGCGATGTCAGCCCTTGAAGTCCTTCAAACTTGTCCCACACAACGGAAGGCACTGTTGAAAGCTATCGGTGGAATCGACCCAATAGATTCGAATTTAATAATCTTTGACTTGGAAGATCACATTCCAAGGTTACCCCCTCAAATCGTGTTCCAGATCCAAGTGATTGTCTCTGACAAAAACATTTGCCGAACTGTTATAGATGAGGGTGCCTCAACGTGTGTCATGTCTCTTACTTGCTGAAAAGCCATTGGCTCTCTTTCTTTGAATGAATCCCCGAACACTCTTAAAGCCTTCAACGGCTCCAGTTTTAAGCCCTACAGTTTCCTTCCTTCATTGTCCATCACGTTAGAAGGCAAAACGGTCCAAGTTGAAGTGGAAGTCTTTGACGCTCCCCTTGATTACAATCTTCTGCTTGGCCAGCTGGATCGATTCCATGCACGCAATTGTGTCGACCCTTTTCCATGTGGTACTTTTCCCACATCAAGGTAAGGTCATCACCATCAACCAACTAGCCTTCTTTAATTCGGATACCCATACTGGCAACGTACCGTTCATCGCTAAAACCCCATCGGGTTATGAGAATGTTGGTGTAGGCCTTTTAAAAAACTCTTCATTAATGGGTACTTTCCCCATTCCACCGCCTGATGTTCCACGCTCATCTATTTCTTCCATCAACATGATCTCCACCTTGCCTCACGAACTTCCTACATCTCATGGCCCCTGGATAGTACCTGACCCTGGAGATCATCTTTGTTTCGGTGACCCAATGTTGTTAAGTCTGGTCGAATTCGCCTATCGGGACATTCAATCAGCAACCCCTTCTACCCCCTCTCTTGGTGAGTTGTCTCCCAATCCTTTTCCTGTCATTTTTCCCACAGACGAGATGATCATGTCTGTCATGGAGGACACCCCTTGGGACGATGGGCATCATCGTTCCATCCTCTTTCTGGAGCAACATACCATTGAGAACTATCAACGGATCTCGACCCCATCGACCATTGTTGTCATTTCCACTGTTCCCGAGTCTACACACGATGTGTTTTCCGAAGGGAACTTAAGCAATATCTCACCCACTATTCCCCTTGACATATCTGTCAAACCTGGGATTGTCGAAAATGTCCATATCAGAGCTCCGTGTTCTTCTGATGAAGTCGTCACCTACACGTCCCTTTTCAAAGAGTTTCGTGACATCTTCGCATGGAGCTATGAAGAAATGTCGGGTATCGACCCTGAGATTGTGATACATGAGATAAAGACATACCCTGATGCTAAACCCGTCCGACAACGCCTTCATCTAGTTCACCCACGTAAAGCGGCTGCTATCAAGCTCGAAGTCGAGAAACTTCTGAAAGCTATCTTTATTTATCTAGTGGCTCTCACAGACTGGGTTTCCAATCTTGTCCCGATTGACAAGAAACAAGGCACCATTCATGTATGTGTTGATTAAAAGGATATCAACAAAGCTTGTCCCAAAGACAACTTTCCTACCCCCTTCGTCGATCAGATTGTCGATGATTGCACCGAAAGCGAAATCTTCTCTCTCATGGATGGTTTCTCCGGGTATAATCAAATCAACATTGTTCCCGAGGATCAACATAAGACTGCTTTTATTTGTCCTTGGGGTACTTTTTCCTATCGGAAACTTCCTTTCGGTCTCAAGAACGCTAGCGCAACTTTTCAATGCGCTATGTCTTATGCTTTCCATGATATCAAGCACATCGTTCAACCATATTTGGATGATTTACCCACTCACTCAATGCGTCGAGTCGATCACCCAACCCACCTCCGAGCCATTTTCGTCCGCTATCGGTTCTATCGTATACGTTTGAATCCTCATAAGTGTGTTTTCTGCATGGAATCAGACCGACTTCTAGGTTTTATTGTTTCACGTCAAAGGATCTGGGTGGATCCTTTAAAGGTTGAGGCGATCCTTAATCTCCCTCCTCCTTCTACTCTTCGCCAGTTACAAAGTTTGCAAGGGAAAGCAAACTTTCTTCGTCATTTTATCCCAAATTATGCCAAGATAACTCGTGGATTTATGCGGCTCCTCAAACAGGGTTCTGAGTTCGTCTGGGATACCATAGCCAACAATGCTTTCGAAGCTTTGAAATTATCACTAACGCGTGCTCCGCTTCTCTTTCCCTCTGATTATAGTCGTGATTATTTCCTCTACCTTGCTGCCTCGGATTACACCATTGGTATGGTTCTCGTCCAAGAGGATGATGCTCACAACGAACATGTTATATACTACTTGAGTCAAAGTCTAATGCCTACTGAAATCAAGTATTTACATGTCGAAAAACTGGCCTTGGCTACCGTCCAAGCCGTCCAACACTTCCGGCACTATATCCTCTCACGCAAGACTACAGTGATTTCTCACTGCAACCCTATGCAACACATTCTTACATGTCAATTGCTAGGGGCAAGTACTCCAAATGGATTGTGATACTCCAGGAGTTTGACTTGGAATTCAAACGCGCCAAGTCCAAGAAGTCCTTAGTTTTTTCTAAGTTGATATGTGACTTTCCCCATTCTGAAATGGAAATAGTAGCCGCTAATTCATTACCTGATGAATCTCTTTTCCTTGTCAACACTGATGATCTTTGGTATGGTGATATCATTATATATCTCCAAACCCAGACTTTTTGGCCCACTTTGTCTAGTATTGACCAACGTCGCATACACTATCAAGCCCGTCAATACATTATCCTCGGTGATACTCTTTATCATCAGGGGATTGAATCTGTTTTTCGACGTTGCCTAACATTCGACGAAGCCGAGAAAGTTCTGAATGACTACCATTCTGGAGCATGTGGTGGTCATATGTCTGGGTATGCTACTGCCCAGAAGATCTTATAAATAGGGTATTTTTGGCCTTCTTTATTTAACGACTGTATAATCGTCGTTCAAAAATGCCATGCTTGCCAAACCTATAATAACAAGATACGGTCACATCCCACTCCTCTTCACCCTGTGGTCTCCGTTGGTCCCTTTGTGAAATGGGGCATCGATTTCATGACATGTCACCCTCACTCGACTGGGGGGCATGGTTACATCATTGTAGCCATCGATTACTTTACGAAATGGGCCGAGGCGATGCCGACATTTGACAACACTGGAAAGACCATAGCATTATTCATTTTTAATCACGTCATAGCTCTTTTTGGTGTTCCCCAAGCTATCGTCACTGATCACGGTAGCCACTTCAGAAACTTCATGATGTCCGAACTTACTGAAAAGTTGGGTCTTCACCATGATAACTCAACGCCCTATTACCCACAAGCCAATGGCCAGGTCGAAGCAATTAACAAAGTTCTCATAACTATGCTCCGACGAATGATAGGGATTCACAAAACAAGTTGGCACACAATGTTGTTTTCGGCATTGTGGGCTTACCGGACATCTGTCAAGTCCGCTATTGGGTTTACACCTTTCTTGTTAGTCTATGGTGTGGAAGCCATTCTCCCAATTGAATGTGAGATACCCTCTTTAAAACTAGTTGTTGAACTCCTACCAAACACTTCTGCTGAGGAAGAACGTCTATTGTATCTTATGCGATTAGATGAAACTCGACACGATGCTACCCTAGTCATCGAAGCCTAGAAAAAGTGTGTCAAGGCCCAATTCGACAAACATGTCAAGCCTCGCGTTTTCTCTGAAGGAGATCTCGTTCTCCTCTATGAACAAGATCGAGATATACTAGGAGCTGGAAAATTTGAAGACATGTGGCAAGGTCCTTATATCGTTCGACGAGTTTTGGAAAAAGGAGCTTATGAGTTAGTAGATTACGATGGTATCCCTTTGAGTGAACCCAGGAATGGGTTGTACTTGAATAAGTACTATGCATAAAGTCATTTGTGCACGAGTACTTGTATTTTTATTGTATCATACTTCTTGTGTGTTACTATAGCTTGCTTTTGTCGTTATCTGGTCTCTGCCCTTATGTGACATTATGTTTGATTTCCAGATGTCAAAGTCTTCGCTACCCTATATTGGATTTGCTAATGGCGCTAGCCATAGTACTCAGAACCTTGCTTCCGCTGCATGGGAAATTTACGCCCCTACAAACAAACTTGTCTCCTTACGAGGTGTGTATCTCGGTCGTACGACCAACAACATTGCAGAGTATAGAGTCGTTATTGAATTATTGGTTGATGTTATCTCGCTTGGAATCCGTCATTTGGTTGTATGACTCGATTCGCAGCTTGTAGTACTATAGTTAAGTAATGTCTATACTATTCGAAGTCCTACTTTGTTACGGGTGTATTTGTGAATTTGCCTCCTTGAACGTTATTTTGATTACATTGAATATCAACATATTCCTAGATGTCTAAATACATTAACTGATGCATTGGACAACTATGTATTAGACAGACATTTGGATCATTTATAAATCAATCACATCAATTTTCATAACACATGATAAACCGGTAGAAGTCGTCTGTATATATAACGATCAAAAGAGTTTTTTACAAAAAGTGTTGTCCGAAGACCAAAATGTCAAAATCTGAAGCTCATAGCTTCTACAAAGTGATGTCATGGATGACGTTCACGGTAACACACGAATACCCAGGAAACTCTATGGAGCAGTCGACTCATGGACTCTGACACTCCTACTGTATGACGTTGATCGCGTCGTGGAACCTCTCCAAGAGGCATGACTGGAATATCTGTTGTCAAACCCTCTAGGTTTTGTTCCACTGCTTGATAATCCCTGGCTTCCCATTGTGTCACTGGTGCTACTTCTCCTCGTTGTTGAATGGGAGAAGTACCAAGAGGTTGGTAAGGTCCCACATCGGTGTCATCAACAACAATTTCATTTTTAGTCTTTGGACGAACATATAAAAACATTTAAATATGATAAAATTCACAAAAACATTTTAAAAGAAAAAAATGTGTGTGTACTTCTTACCAAGTTCCCCCTACTGAGCATCCTATGGCAGTACTAAGTCCGGATCTCCTTGTAAATCCAACCCGGCATAAGAATAATCATCAGCCATCAACATCTATGGTTGCAGCCAGTCGAAGAGGCTATCATCATACTTGATAATTGGTCCAGCTACGTGCCAGGCCATGAGCTGACACCATCTCAGCATTCTTGGATCCCTGGGAGCCGGTAAATTCCACTCAACCTGTAGCCTCAGTAATGAAACCCTCTCGAGAAAGAAGGACACTAACAAAGATCCGTACCCAAATTGCTTCAAGTTGCCTCGTCTGCATTTGGTCAACTGCTTTTTCATACTACGAAGCACAGCATCTACCCAGTTAAAAACCCGAAGTTCAGTACACTCTATGGCATACTGGAAGTAACTCTGTAGCACCATGTGAGGAGTGGAGCTCCCAGCCATCCGAGCTATGGTGAACAAGATAGTATGGAGGGTCAAATCCTGTACTCCCCAAATAGCTAATTTCCCTTTCTTTCTCTCTGCCTCAGGAACACAGTGTAAGCGGCAGTACTCACTCATGGGCAGCCCACCACCTCTACTACCAGTCAGGCTCATGTGGTACCCCCGCCGTGATAGTCCAATCAAGAAGTAAATGTCCTCAATATCTAAGGACAGTGTGTGGACCCCTACATGGAATACCTGTTGATCAGGATCCCACATGCGCACAAGGTACTCTAATAACCTGACTTGGGCCCTCATGCCCGGGATATGAAAGTACTTCAGAAGGCCACAGTTTCTCAAAGCAGCAATAGTGGGTGGATGATTTTTGGCAATAGCATTGTCTTCTTCATGCTCCCTTTCACGCCATTCAAGAACCATTTTGATGGCCAACTACCTGCATAAGAAGCACAAGAAGAGGATTAGTAACTCTATTCATGAATTGGTTCTCTTTCATTGAACAAATTTTTAAAAAACGTTTGTGCTTTGCGGTTCTCGCAGGTGCCCTTTAGGCACAGTGCAAGAACCTTGCAGGCTGTTGTGGGCTCACCTGCGAGAATGACCCATTCTCGCAGGTCCCGTGTAGCCCACCTACGAGAATAGCTGAGCACAAGTAGGGCTCACAAAATCAATTCAAAAAATGAGTTTTTACCAATGAAAATGCAAAACTAAACCATGAAAGAGTAGAGGACAAAGAACCTACCTCACTGTCACTGACGGCTCGACGAATGGACACTCGTAACTCCTACAATCTGACACCGAACTTCGAGGGTAAAAGAGGGGTTTTGGGGCTCAAATAGTGGAAAAGTGAAAATGATATGGTAAAAAGAGTTTTACTCCTTTATATTTACTTTTACCATGTTATTTGGTTTTTTATAATTATTTATTTATTAAACCCTAATCCCTAATGTCCTTTTGAGTGTAACTTTTGCAGGCGTAATGACTTCGATGTTCATATACAGGGATGCAGACATAATTTTTCTTTTTTCATTGCGTGTTTTGATTGTTTTTTATGGTTTTTGTATAAAACCTTGAGCTTGGTCTTTGTCCGTTCTCGCACTCGAAAATACATGAGAACGCGATCGAGCATACTTTTATCACTTTTTCAGGCTCAACAAGGTTATACGAAAAAGGAACCCCCCTGGAGTCCTCTTTAAGCTCTTTTCAGACTCTCTAAACATGAAAAGATAGCCGAGCGACCT
>ML789314.1:357001-378104 GCA_009831015.1 Picea engelmannii
GCACTTGTTAACGGTTTCATCAATGACCGGTAATCAAGTGGTTTCTGCCATGTTCAACTTCAACACATGTAATCACATGGTTAGATTCGTACTTTTGGGTGACAAGATTGAAGACCCTGGATATCATCTCTTTGTCCAGGTTGGGATGGAGTATGTATAATTTGTGACACATAGATCCACTATGTATGTCTCGTGGCTATGTCGTCTTAATTCGAATTTTCTCGCATAGATCCACAGTGTGTTCCTGGTGGCTACGCTATATTTTGATGGCATGGATCCACAGTGTATGATTGGTGGCCATGACCTATGTGTACAATGTCATCCATTTGTGATCTGAGTATGGGAATGTCTACCTCAGAATTGGTATATTTGATATTCTGCAGATGCTTCGTTGTTCACAGGTTTCCGATTAGGTGGGCTCCTAGTTTCTGACACACACATGTAGCCTACAAAGTCTTTCGGCTATCACTGTTTCCAGCCTCATACTTTGGGGGGCATTCTATTACCCATGATTTTGGTCGTCATGATGATGTATTGATGATGGTGTACTGAGGCTCCTCATAAGAACTTTCTCCTGAGAAAATAGACATTCATCTCTTCCCAGAAAACATATTTTTGAAGAGAGTTCGCAGGCTGCTAATATACTAGGGTGCGAGAATGACCCATTCTCGTAGGTTGCCTTAAGCTAGGGTGCGAAATTCTCACACTGTGCAACATAGTTAGGGTGTGAACCTTCTCTAAAGCATGGAAAAAGATGAATTCTCGATGGTTCTAGAAGGGAATCTTCTAGAAGAATGGGTTGGCATTCGAATGGTTATCCTTGTTCTAGATTCTCTGATATTGTGGGATCATTCTTATCTAAGTAACCATCTCATTCTCTCCTATATATTGATGGAATTATCATGGAAAAGGTTAAGCAAGATTCATTGGAGAATTGGTGAAAGAATTGTGTGAAGGACTTAGCTTGAACAGGAGCTTGGAGACTCTATCTAGTCTATGAAGAGGATTTGATCTTCTTCATGCAAGGATTGAGCAAGTGTGTGTGTTGGAGCCAAGAGACATCGAAAGGAAGCTTGCGACATCAAGGCAATCAAGTTGTAATCTTTACTTTCAATTAATATGATATAGTGGCATGTCCCTTTCCCATAAAGTTATTCTCACTTTATTGTGTAATTCCTTGATCATACACATAAGTTGACAGTTGAATATATTTTGCCATCTTCACTTTGGTTGGTTTGTGTTGTCTTGGTCTTGACCTCAAGAGAGCACCGGAGTGAAGCAGGAGCAACAGAGACCTTAGGAAGCGATACAAAGGTATGTTGTTTGTTCTCTTTCCACTAGTTAATTCAATGGTCAAAACTTAGGGAAAGAGTCATGTCATGTCTTGTTTTGTTCTAGATCCAGGTGGATCTAGGGAGATCAGTTAGTGTCTGCACCTACCGATTAGTCTGATAACAATCAGTATGTATTTATGTTGTTTTGAAAAACTTGGTATGATTTCTCCTATGAAATCTAACCCCCGTTGCTTGAATGGTCTGGAGACGGCCACAGGTTGGAGTGGGACAAATCCTCTTTTTTCCCTCCCCACGCTCATTTGACAAGTTTTACAGTTCCTAGTGTATGTGTTAGCGTCTCTAAATAAAGTAGGCCAATAATAGTAAGCTCTCTGTATCTTTTGATTGGTGGTATTCCCTGTGAAGTGTCCACTTGTAGGACCATCATGGATCTCCTTCAGAACCTTGTCTACATATTCACATTCGAGACATCTTAAAAGTACCCCATCATAATTAACATGGAATAACATCGAATTTATGAGGTGATATTGTGTCGATTTTAGTCTGAGATCTCTCCTTTCCTTAGGGTTTAGGTTTTCTGGGCAAGTCCCATGATGCGGGAGATGAGTTAGTTTCCCATACCAAGAATCCTGCCCTGGGGGAACATACAAAGCTTCACTACACCATAATGCCAATTCATTCTCCCACCCGGGGTCTTCATTTATTTGGTCCTGGGCTTCAGTAGCCAGTTTACACAATCCTTGTCCTTTAACCAGTTTGGCAGGTTTTATATCTAGATCAAATTATTGGACCACTGCCATCCAGTTTCCTCTTCTTTCCCCCATATCCTATTGAGTGAATAGGGATCAGACTGCAAGATGAGTCTCAATGACTTTGGTGTGGATTTTTAGAATGTAAGGTATGAAATGTTTTACTGCCTTGTACACTGCATAAGCCTATTTGTCTATAGTGGGGTAATTTAGTTCAGCCCCTTGGAGATTAGTGCTCATAAATGATACCAACGCCTCATTGTTGTCATCATCCTTCTGATTCAATATTGTAGCTAACGATTGGGCAAAGGAAAAAGTATAGAGGAAACAATCTTTGCTAAAGTCGGGAATTCGAAACACTGGATCTTGAGATATTGCAGTCTTAATATTGCTGAAAGAAATTTTTCATTCATCATCCCACTTAAATTCAGCATCTTTGCAGATCATTTTTTGTAAGGGTTTGATAGTTTCAACAAAATCGTGGGTGAACTTCCTCACAAAATTGATTTTCCCAAAGAAGGATTGCATAGTCCTTTTGTTTTGGGGTAAGAGAAGTTGAGCTATTGACTTAATTCATTCTGGTTCTATGTGAATTCTTTCTTTAGATATAATATGACCTAGTAGTTTCCCTTCCTCGACACCAAAAATAGTTTTCTTAGGTTTAAAGATATATCATATTTCCTACACCTCTCAAAATCTGGGTTAGGTGTAGGATGTGATCTTCTCTATTCTTGAATACACAGTCACATCATCCAAATAAACCACTACACACTTGTTGATTAGTCCCTGAAAAGCTACGTCTATGGCCCTTTGGAAGGTTTCCCCTGCATTGATTAACCCAAAGGGCATGTGTTTATAAGCAAAGGTTCCCCACTTGGTTTGGAAGATAGTTTTCAATCGGTCTTCCTCTGAAACTAGAACTTGGTTGTAACCTAAAAAACCGTCTAGCAGGGAGAAAATCTCAGCACCAGACATGGTTTGCAAGAGTTGCTCCATCGGTGGGACTGGGTAGTTGTCCTTTTCTGAGGCTCTATTGAGGTTTCTAAAATCGACACACGGACGGATCTGCCCAAACATTTTCCTGACAGAAACCAAATTTGCTACCCAGGCAGAGTGTCTAACCTGAAAGATAATTTTAGCATCTAGTAATTTCTTTAACTCCTGACACATGAGGGGTTCCAAAGATGGGTGGTACTTCCACAACTTCTGTTGGAAAGGTTTTACTCCAGGTTTTAACAGAATTGTGTGTTGAATGATACAAGTATCATAAGTCTTTAGATCTTGGTAGGACCATGCAAAAACATCTTGATATTCCTTTCAAAAAGTATCATAAGTTTGAGATAGTCGATCCTTTCTTATTTAGACACTGCCTTGCCTAGAATTATATTTTTAGGGTTTTCCAGGGTTCCTATGTTTACAGTCTCGTACATGGGATATGAACTCCCTGTCTTTGTGTTTGTTGACCCTTTAAATATTTCCCTTAAGTCAAAGAGGTTCTCTAAATTGGCTACCCCTTTGGGTATCGTGTGAAACCTTGGGTTGTCAGTCGATTGATCTGTTCCAGCTCTTTGTTCATGGGGACTAGTTTCTACTAGTTTCCTTTCGAATACTTCATCATCAATAGCCAAGTCTTTAAAATTTTCCTAATTGGTTAAGAATTTTATCATATGTTCATCTCCATCAAAGACCTTCCAATTAGAAATATTTTTGGGCACCGATTGTTTGTAGAGTAGTTCCACAGTGAACCAGGAGGCTTCATTGTCTTCTAAAGGGGATAGCCTCAAGGCAGTAGTGGCCAAGGAATCAACAAGAGTATTCTTGATTCTAGGGATGGTTGTAATGTTGAAAGCTTCAACATTTTCTGTTAACCTGTGCACTTCATGTTGATAATTCCTCAGGTGGGGAGATTTGCAGTGTATAGTGTTCCTTACTTGCCTAACAATGATTTCAGAGTCTCCGAAAACTATTAGTTCTTTAACGTTTAATTCTATGGATTTCTTTATCCCCTACACTAAAGCTTCATAATCGGCAGTGTTATTTGTGCATTCAAATTATAGTCTGTAGGATAGGAAATTTTGTTTCCCCTTTGAATCAATAAGGATACACCCCGCTCCTGACCCTTCTTATGATTTATATCCATCAAAGTAAAAGTTCCAATATTGTGAGTGAAAACCATTCGCTTCTCCTCGCCTACCAATTTCCTCCTCTCCACCTATTTTCTCTGTGGTTTTCAAAAGAGGTTCTTGATAGAAGAGGGTTTCTTCCACTGCAGTCAGTACATTTTCTTGAAAAGTCATTTCAGAATTTTGAGTAAGAGGAACATCAAATGAGAGAGGGGAGAAATTACCGAAATCAGAGTTGCGGGAGTAGTTTCCTAGCACAGCGAAATATACCGAAGAGGGTTCGTTGAGGGCTTCTAAATCGGTGACAGTATGTTTTAGATACATTTCCATATCGATCCTAAGCATGTTTGCATGTCCCTTTAATGGAAACCAAAGGTGAGCCCAGTATGTGCTAAAGTATCCATTCAACTTCTCGAACCAATCTCGACTAATTAGTAGTCCATACGCTTCTGGTATATCTACTACAATGATGTCAATTACTTGAACAAATTTTGGGTTTGTTTCCATTCTGATCATGACATGCTTGAGTTCTCACATAACTTTCACCTGGGTTCTATCCAGTTGTATCACATGTTTATCATTTTTGAGAGGGATTGTGTTCAATTTTATGCAGCTAGATAATGGCATAAAATTAGAGGATGCCCCTGAGTCAACCAAACAATTATGGAGGTTTATGTTGAAGACTTCAAATGTCAAGAGGAACGGTGGGACAAAAGGATTTCCTTTTTTATCTTCATAGCATGTGTTTACAGTTGGTTTATTTCCTAGATCTGTGGGGGTTGGATTTTCTCCTTGGTCAGTGTTTGTTATAGGAGTTGTTGGCCCTTGACCAAGTTTTGGGAGATTCTTGGTCATGTTGACCTATTTTGGGACTTCGAAAGCTTGTCGAAGAAGAAGCGCAAGATGAAGCGAAGATCACAGGATCTCGGGCCACTTTTGGGTCCTTTTTGGATTTTTGGGATTATGTAACGGGAATGGGATGTCGGCCCATGGGTTTTACCCATGCTTAGGCCTATTTTGTCTGTATATATAGATTTCTAGGCAATATAGAGAAGACATATGTGTGATGGAATCTCGCTAGTCAGTTGTAAGTGTATGCTAAGTGCAAATGTGGTTCGTAAGTGCTTTGTGCATAATTGTAAGAGACTTGCAGAGTTAAGTGCAAGTGGTTGTAAAAGATTGTGGAAGGATTTGTGCTATAACGCAAGGAAGGAGGATCTAGTGAGGTGCACAGATCTCTTGTCCTATGCAAAGTAGGGTTTTGATGGCTCTGTGCATGTAACCGATTGACTAAAGAAAATAAAGAAGAAGAGTTGGTGGATGTAGCCCCAGGGTGGGGGTGAACCACGTAAACATTGTGTTGTCTTGCTTTGTGCTTGTCTTGATGTGTTTATGTCTTCTTTTGCTAAGTTCTTGATAGAGATAGATAAATTTGCTTATGCTTTGTGCTAATGATATATGAGAATGTTATATCTGATCTATATGAATGTGCTTAGTGCTTGATCTACTAGATCTGATCTATTTACCTATGCTAAGTGCTTAAATACATTAGATCAGTGTGAATGCTGCGAAGCTATGTTTTATCAACGAAGTGGGTATTGATTTCATATTGAGGAACTGACGGTGCTAAGTGCTCTATTAAGTATTATAGTCACAGATCTATGTCCCAACTAAGGTTGCAGACACCTGATTCTTCCAACCACCCCTGCCTCTACCTCGGGTGAGACTTCATCTGCTTCGCAGGTGTTACCGAAAGGGCTAGTAGTTAGGGTTTTTTTGGTGCATTTTTGTAGCGTTGAACCCTGGGTCTGCCCCTGTGCCAACAAATGGTTCTATTGTCTAGACCTGAGACTGTGCTTGTTGGGAACTGAGAAAGAATAAGCTTTGTGCCAATATTCATACTAAAGTTGTGAAATCTTTGTGTGTAGATTTGTTTCCCTAGTGCGCAGCATTTTACTTGACCTGAGGAGCTCTGTACCAAGAAAAGAGGTCAGATCTGAAGAAAAGAGGTAAGATCTGCAAGCTCTGTGCTTTGATAAAGGTAAGAATAGTAAAAAAAATTAGATATGAAAGCTTTGTGCTCTGTAAAAGTAATATTAGTGGAATTTTTCATTTCTAAAGTATAGATCTAGATATGTTTGATAGATTATGTCCTAGCTTAAAAACTAGGGCACTAATAGATGAAACAAGATTTGATATGAGTAGATATGATAAGAATAGTGAAAGATATGTTATACCTATACATAGAAAGAATGTTTGGACTAACAAATGGATGCAGGATCCTAGAAAGAATTTGTTGCAGGTTATCCCCTATGATCCTAGCGCACAGTACAAGAGAAGTTGGGGATCATTTAAAAGAAAGAGAGGATTAACCCTCTGTTACAGTTGTAGAAGATCGGGACATCTTCTTAAGGAATGTCCTGTAAGAAGACCTAGTTGTCTTTGTTGCAAAGCTATGGACCATGAAGTGTTGGATTTCCCTAGAATGATTGCTAAGCTTGAAAGAATGAATCTAAATCAAGAAAACCCTAAGGCAGATCCAAAAATGGCAGAATCCCAAAAAGAATCAGAGAAAGTATTGTTACAGATGAGAGAAACCCTGAATGACCACCGACATGGCGGATTATCAGAGATCTTTAAATAAAAAGAATGCATTGAAGCAAGAATAGGATACTTCGACATTGATTGTGTTCTAGATGAGGAAACACAGGTGAATATCATGACAGAGAGAACTTGGGAAGCTATAGGGAGGCCTGCTATGATTCCTTCATTAGGAGGAATGGGATTATTTAGAGGAAAACTGGTAAATCTATGTGGAAAGCTCACTCAGATATCTATGAATGCCAATCGAACTTCGACAGAAGAAGATTTTGAGATTATTAAATTTATTGAGGATAGCACCCCATTTACCATGTTATTAGGAAAACCTTGGATTGATAGAGATCAAGCCAGATGAAAAGAATAAGAAGAAGTTTTGGAGGAGAAGAAACAAGAGTTAAAAGATTTCATGACTAGAAGGATCACACACTTGATTGAAGAACAGGAGAATAGATCGAAGCTATTTAACACTAGAGACCCAGATGTCAAAGTTGCAAGAACATTAGAAGACCCACAGAAGATTGAAGCACCTATCTCAAATAAAGAAGAGGTATTACACCTAAATCCTAAAAAAGAATCTCAACAGCTCGCAGTGACTATGTCAAAAGAAGATAAGAATCAGAATGGAAAAAGGAATATCGAGATGAAGCTCACTGGAAAGAAGGCTAGAAATATAAGTAAGAAGAGGGCTAAGATTGAAAAGTTACAGAAATTTCCAGAGGGAACTTCGCAGTAGAAAAATTTGCAAAATTGGAGCTTCGTCGGGATATCAGAACAACGACACATGGCACTTTGCCATGGCGAAGCAATATATCCGTTGGGGACATTATAACCGTTTGACCGGTGCTTCGAACGGGTAGGAAGACATTTATGGTGAGACAGATCGACACCAGACCGTTGGACCATGCCATAATGGACATAACAAGAGTTAATGAGGCTTCATACTCGTTACAAGTGAACCATTGTCGATTTACCTATTTATCCTGTCGCGCCATGCACCAAGAACACTTTTACTTACCAAGTATTTGAGCCCGCAGACTAAGTGAATTGTATACAGTGATCATTGCACTCTTGTTGTTTATTCTAGTGCAGTGTCTAAGTTAATTTGACCCTGATCTAATTAATCCCAAGCGCGTATGTCTGAGTAACTCAATGCAATCGAAGAATTAGTGACAGAAGTACTCCTCAACTTGATGACTAAAAGATTCATGTCGGAGAGAGGATTATCTATAGGTGTACAGGCTTCATCCACGAAAATAGTGCAAGCATCCCCATCAACTGCTCGAGCTGGACCATCCCAACCAACAGATGAAAAGTGAACCAAGCACGGAGATGATCTCATGAATACTAAATTGATCCCGAGTATATTACCCGCCTATCTACCACCTCTGAGTGGCGCAATAAATCGTGATAGTGTGCCCAGAGACTTTGAGTAAGCCTTGGTCACTGCGTACCTCCCGAAGGGGATACACGCAGTTTGCGTAGACCAAGATAAGATTGCAGCGTTGAAGTTTAGCGACTTCAACCTCGGCGACAGGAAGGTCTATAACATTCTTGCCCCACATAATTACCTAACTAGAACAAAGGGAAAGAACTTGAAGATCGTCCCTCATTCATGGACCCATAACCTCACACAGTCCACACTGCTCAACATCATGAAGATTCCTCACTTAGGAAGACACGAAGAGGTGAATTCATGTGTCAAGTTGTTGTTTTCCTGTTACCATGGCATATACTTGTGGTTAAACCATCGTATCACATTGGATCCGACATTGATCAATCGAATCATAGGGTTGAGTATGCAAGGCCCTGACCCACAGGATTTATATCCCAGAAAAACCATGGATCACGCTCTAGCTCAAAGGATCAAGGACACCTATGGAGATGTCAAGAAGGGAACGCGAGGCTACAAGGTAGCTTCTATCCAGAGTGGTGCAGTGCACCTCACCTGTCAATTGATCATAGGAAAGTTAGTACGAAAGAACCAACCCACCCAAGTCACTAGTTTTGTAGTCAACCTCGCAAGGAAGTGCGCAGAAGGACTTTAGATGAACTAGGTGAAGTACATGGTGAACCAATTAGAAATCAACTGCAGATAAGCCCGGGATTAATGGTACGAATTTCATTTTAGTTGGCTATTGATCCTAATCACTTTCATTGCCTGGGAGATGCTGGAAGGTGTGACCTTCCTGGACATCGAGCCCATTGAACATTTGGCCGTGAAGTTCAGTACATTGTGGTACCCCAGTGACATGAATAAGAAATGGCAGTCAAATGTTGTGTTCCATACATACTACAATTAGCTGAAGACAACCATCCAGTCCAAGCCTCGTATGACCCCGAATACTTTACACAGGTTCCAACCTTTGATGAAGTTTAGCATTGATCGTCATTTTATTTAGATCATAGTGCACGTCGATGGACATAAGAAACATTTGTAGTCATACTACAAGATAATGGAGGAGGACTTGGAGGAGATCACCAAGGAGTGGTTTGTGGGCCTCCTTATTCCAGCAGAGCCTGCAGAGATATCCAACATAGACAGCCTAGAAACTGTGTAGGATACACCTGGACCTAGCAAGACAAAGAACACTAAAGAGGTTCAGGATTTAGACAGTACATCCGTGAAGATTGCTTCCATATCACTGGAGCAAGGGGGTGATGGTGAAGAGATAGATGGCACAGAAGCCGAGAAAAAGAAAGGTGAGGTAACACTGCCTAGAGATGAGGAGGACCCCTCTAAGAAAAGGAAGGTTTCCCCTCTGAAACCCTCTTCCTGAAAGAAAGTGAAAGCAACCATTACCAAGTTACAGAATATCCTCACCCTTGATGAATTTGATTTCATAATAGCATCCCTGAATGATGCTTCGCTAGAGATAGTAGAGAAACAAGAGGCTAAGTAGGAGGCAATGTACAATAGAATTGAGATCGAGCTCCAAGGGGTGCAGCAGGCACTACAGTCCAGCCACGCAATCTCCACTGCACCTCTACCATTCAGAACACTAGAACTGAGAGATGAACCCTCTCAACTCCACTGAATAGCTGATACAGTCAAAGATCACCTTCGACGAGTGCAAGAGGAAACAATGAAATCCACCCAGGATTTGGCACAAGTACATGGAGTCCTTCTAGAGCAACGTAGTGATGCAAAATGGGAAACGATTGCTCTCCAAGTGAAGTGGGATGAATAAAAATCACAGCTACAACAAGAGAAGGAACAATTGCTCGCAGAGAAGCTTAAAGTGAAGGAAGTGGTCAACAACGCACTTCGCTCTGTGATAGTCATAGAAACCAAGGCAGAGGATCAAATCATGAAGCAAGTAGAATAGCTCGCAGAAGTGATCCAACAGCTCCAGCAACACCTCACATATTTAGAGTTGTGCACTGTGCCTGAGACCCCGCAAGATGTAAGGGACCTAAGAGAAGCAACTGCCCGCAGCGCAGTTGACAGACTAAAATCCCTTGCCCTGGAGTGCAAGCAGCTAAGTAACTGCAACGCCCAAACATACGAGAACCTCACTGAGAATCCAGAGTTGCAGGCACTAGAGTCGTAGCTCCAGGAAGCAAAGAAGCACGCAGACACACTACAGGCATAGTTGAAAGCCCTGTTGATCATAGAAAGAATGAAGCAGCCTCAAGAGCAACGCACCGCCCAACAGCAGATCCATACGATTCAAAGAAGAGTTATGGAAGTAAATCAATGGCTCCAACCAGTACAAGATAAGGCATGCCAATTGTTCACGGAGGTTGAAAGTCGAGGAGCAGAGCTAGATTAGGTTGTTAATGCAACCAAACAACACCTAGAAGGGCCCGTGAATGACGCAGTGATCCAGGAGTTTGTCGAGCAAGAGGCCTTCACATAGAATCAAGTCGAAGCAACTCGAGCCAAGCTCAAGGCATTCGAAGGAGAACTAGTTAGATCGGAGTGACTCGGGACGAGTCACAGGTGAGTGTTGGGGGCCTTTTTGGGTCCTTTTGGGTCCTTTTTGGGTTTTTTGGATTATGTAACGAGAATGGGATGTCGGCCCATGGGTTTTACCCATGTTTAGGCCTATTTTGTATGTATATATAGATGTCTAGGCAATATAGAGAAGACATTTGTGTGATGGAAGCCCGCTAGTCAGTTGTAAGTGTATGCTAAGTGCAAATGTGGTTCGTAAGTGCTTTGTGCATAATTGTAAGAGACTTGCAGAGTTAAGTGCAAGTGGTTGTAACAGACTGTGGAAGTCTTTGTGCTATAACGCAAGAAAGGAGGATCTAGTGAGGTGTGCAGATCTCATGTCCTATGCGGAGTAGGGTTTTGATGGCTCTGTGCATGTAACCGATTGACTGAAGACAATAAATAAGAAGAGTTGGTGGACGTAGCCCCAGGGTGGGGGTGAACCACGTAAACACTTCGTTGTCTTGCTTTGTGCTTATCTTGATGTGTTTATGTCTTATTTTTCTAAGTGCTTGATAGAGATAGATAAATCTTCTTATGCTTTGTGCTAATGATATATGATAATGTTATATCTGATCTATATGAATGTGCTTAGTGATTTATCTACTAGATCTGATCTATTTACCTATGCTAAGTGCTTAAATACATTAGATCAGTGTGAATGTTGTGAAGCTTTATTTTATCAGCGAAGTGGGTATTGATTGCATATTGAGAAACTGACGGTGCTAAGTGATCTATTAAGTTATATTATAATCACATATCTGTGTCCGGGCTAAGGTTGCAGACACCTGAGTCTTGCAACCACCCCTGCCTCTACCTCGGGTGAGACTTCATTTGCTTCGCAAGTGTTTCCAAAAGGGCCGGTAGTTAGGGTTTTGTTGGTGCATTGTTGTAGCATTGAACCCTGGGTCTGCCCCTGTGCCAACAGGAGTCTCTACTGACTTCGAGGATTGTAACAGAAAGTCCTTTTGTTGGGGAATTCTACACATGTCCATGACCGATACATTTGCTTTTAGTCTTTTTAAATCTTCTACTATGTTGTAGTCTAGCTTGGGTGATTCTCGTGTATGGATGTTTATAGGCTTTCTTTGGGAGACAAAAGGTGCTTTCGGGTGATCGGATGTTGGTTTTCCTCTCGAAGATTGGGCAATGGTAAGATCATTTGAGATCGAATGACCCCTACTTCACGTTTTCAAAGCCAAAATCTCAACGAGTGGTTCTTGAACCTCAAATATGTCTTCGAAAGGCATCAGAAAATTGGGATCCCACAACAGCATGGTTGTTTCTTCCAGTGGGTCAACTTCTTCCTGATCAACAATATTCATCATTGAACTGCTTGATTGTTCAGTAAGGGAAACCTTGTCTAGAAACCGATTGGCTATCAAATTCATGGCATGCACCCATTGTGGACAGTCTCTTTCAGAATGTTTCTCTTGGTGATAGGTACAGAAAGAGTTAGATGCTACATTTCCCATTTCGATGTTTAATTTGGTTGGGGGAGGTTCAATTGCTTTGAATGGTGGGTTTTTTTTTAAAAAGGGTTTATAGGGCCTTTGGCCTTGGTTTCCTTCCCCTGCACTTATTTTCATGTCTACAATTTCATTTGACAACTTCTTTATCATTCGTTGTAGGTATTCTATGTCTCCACTTCCATTTTTGGGACCTTGTTCTATTTGTTTCCCTGGGGTCTAGTCAACAAGAGTCTCATGGGTGGAGGTTGACCTTCTTTATTAACTAGTGACACCTGACCCTCTTTACATCCCTTCATTTGGAATTCAATTTTTTTGGCTTCATCGAAATTCTCAGTTAGGCTCGTTTTGGAAACCCTTTTTACAAACATGGAAATAGAAGTGGGGAGAGCATTAGCGTATACTTCGATTTGCAACTCCTGAGTGGGTTTAGCTTCAGGTTGGAATTTGTTCGGGATAGTGGTGAATCATTGATTGAAGTCTTTCACCTTTTCTTTCAAACTCATGGTGGCGGCGAACAACTCAACCATCAAAACTCTTGTAGTGGTTTCTTCTGCAAATTTATCTAAAAAATCCTTTTGAAACTTCGTCCAACTAGTTATGGACCCTACAGGCAAGTTAAAATACCACGTGGAGGCTGGATTCTCAAAGGTATAGGGGAACATTCTGCATACTACATCTTCATGTTGGACATTCATCAATCTAATAGTTAGTATGAATTTTTTGATATTGTCTTCAGGCAATCCTGCGGTTTCGGGGTCAATTTTAGGGAGTAAATTTTCTGGATGTCGGGGAAGGTTATGTACTCATTCGGGGATTTCCAGAGCATCTCTGAACAACCAAGGTTGATTATTCTAAGGTGGGTTTCCCCTTTCTTCATTATGATCATTGTTATCCTCCATGTCGTCTGACTTCGAAGCGGAGTGTTCCGAGTTAAACCCTTCCTCGTTAGATTCAAAATCTTCGGGCTCAGAGTGGTTACCAGCTGGTGTTTCGGTGATTAGATTGAGGGGATGTTCGATCTCGGTGATGGATAAATATATCAGGTATTATGTTGTGTGAACAAAAACCTAGTCAGGGGTATCGACCACTGGTCTGCTTACTTGTTTTCTATAAGGAGGTAGCGAAGCTAAGGGTAGTGCTCCAATTTGTCGGGCGTAAGCTCTTGTGATTCTTCTGAACTGGTTCAACTCCTCATGGGGAAGAGTGTAAGGTATTTTAGGGAATAAATGTTCTTCCTCTGCTGGGGTGAGAATCTATAAGTTGTGTGAAATATTATATCAGAAATATTGTTAGCCATTCATTCGTTTAGGCCCTCCTTATAGCGCCAATTCTGTTGAGGGGTCCTAAATCCCTTTAACTCAACAGTAGGAACCAAACCCGCCACCAAGGCCCAATTAGAATCTTCAACGTTTGATAGTGGAATGGTTCTCCAGATTTGTCGATCTGGCCAAATAATCGATGGGCTTTACGTTGTGATTGACAGGATATGTTCTTACGAAAGTTTCTCCTTCAATTTAAATGTTCTCTTTTTGTGTTTTTTTATTAGATGGGTCTGGTAAAAGATGTATGCTGGTATAAACTAGTTGTGTAAAAAAAAAGGGGAATTCTTAACTATTGAAGAAGGTTGAGCTTGGGATAACCCTTGTGCTCAAGCATGTAGACAAATATTTTCACACATGTGACAATCCTAGTACTAATACGTTAACTTGTTGGTATTTCAACATTGACTGAGATACAATTATCGTAAGAAAGCATACCTGCAATAAAATGATGGCAAGAAAAATAGTTTCCTTAGCTCTAATCATTAACCACACATTAACACAATGATTTTATTGCCATCATTAAGAACAAGAACTACAAAGAAATATTGAATCAACTAACTTATCAATAGATTCATAAACTCTTACTCATTACAACATCCATTCATGAAATAAAGTCAAAAGTAATTCCTCCTCACATCCAATCACACACACCTTTGATGAAAAAACATAAGTTTTTCTCTGGTCCTAAACAGGACTTCTCAATTAAGTTAGTTCGGAAATAGTTCTTTACAATTCCAAAAATGAGGGTCTTTGCAAAAATCATTGACCTGTTCTAAAAGGTCAATCCTCTTATTTATAACAAATCATTAACTAAAAATAACTATCAAAAGTGAAAGATAATAAAAACAAAACATCGCCACATGGTGCTTCCATCTCTCTGTCTTCTAAGAGTCATAGAATGGTTTCACTGAAGTGGATGACTCTTCTCATACTCTTACCATTTGAAAAATAGTTCCTCGCATGTGTTGGCATATGGGAATCTGTGTTGGTCCATTGGGGCCGAAAGGATATCCTTTACTTCTACTGCCCATGCCTGATACTTGATTATTTTAAAACTTAATTGTTGTAATATTGTTCGAGCCTTGATCAAGTGCTCCATCAACTATTGTATTTGTCTTGGCGCCATGTTCACCACCTTTGCTAACTCTCTAGTCCATGCGAAGTATTTTTCTGCATGATTTTTTACTATGTCATGCAAGTCGACAAAGTCCTCAGGTGAGCCAAATTCTAGGAGACTGATGTCTTTCATCTCTAGATTAATATTGACCCATCTTATTTTACAATCAGTCCATTTCTCTTGAATCTCCCGCTGAGGCTCTTTCCTTATCCAATCTATGTTGTTGTCCCTCAGCACCTGAATGTCGTTCTCTTCAATATCTCGGTCCTTTTGAACTAAGTTGATGTAGTCAATTCTTTCCACTTCTTGGTGGGCCTTCTCATACCATATTTCTAGGTCTTTGCAAGTCGCTAGCACCATAAGGGTGTCTTCTTGGAAGTCGGTTATCCCTTCAGTGAAAAGGTGTCAGTCACTTGTGAATTTGATATAGGCATCTTGGAATTTGTTGGCACAGGGGCAGACCCAGGGTTCAACGTTTCAATATTGCACATACAAAACCCTAACTACAGGCCCTTTCGAAAACACCTGTGAAGTAGGCGAAGTCTCACCCAAGGTAGAGGCAGGGGGGGTTACAGGACTCAGGTGTCTGTAACCAAGATGGGACACAGTTCTGTGATTATAAAACTTCACAAAGTACTTTAATAACACTTAGAAGATTATATACATTAGTTCATTAGCTTCATTAACATCGTAGAACAAACCCTAAGATAGATCAGAGCAGTAACAATAAAGATTAAGAACTTCCACTACTTAGAACAAAGCTCAGAGTTAGATCTAACATTCATTCATCCTTAACACATGTGAAGCACTAAGCATCTATAGATCTATCTAACATACATTATAAGCAAAGCAGATTCATAATATAAACAACACAGCACAAAGAAACCAGAAGACACAAGATATACGTGGTTCACCCCAGTGTAGGGCTACATCCACCAACTTATTCATCTTCTTTATTAATCTTCAATCTCTTATAGTCATCTTCTCATGTGAACTAAGACACAGAGCCAAGCTTCGCAGGGGACAGGAGATCTGCGTAGTGAGCACCAGATCCTCCTTCCCAAAATTAGATCTGGGAACAGAGCTAACTCCTTTATCAAGCAGAGAGCCTTACATTCACTTTTTGTTACACAAAGCACTCATAAATTCTTGCACTTATCTACTTATACTTCGCTCTCTAAGTCTCTTACATCGATTATTTCCCTATCATACCTTCCTACTTATTTATACTTTTGCAATAAGGCCTAATCATGGGTAAACCCATGGGCCGACATCCCATAACCCATTAAAAAAACCCTAAGGAACCCTTTGTTGGGTCCACAAAGCCTAAAAAAAAAGTGAGATCCGCGATCTCAGCTCTGCCTGGGC
This sequence comes from Picea engelmannii, assembly GCA_009831015.1. Lineage (NCBI taxonomy): Eukaryota > Viridiplantae > Streptophyta > Pinopsida > Pinales > Pinaceae > Picea > Picea engelmannii. The sequence continues at coordinate 372,986 of ML789314.1, forward strand.
TCTCCTTCCTCGATCACTGCGTTGAAGTCCAAAAAGTGGTCAAACCTAACCAAGATTTTCTCAAAACTTGGTTGAGGGCCAACAGGCCCCCAACACTCACATGTAACTCGTCCCGAGTCACTCAGGTCTTGGCAATGCTACTTTGAAGGCCTTGAGCTCCACTCGAGCGGATTCGACTTGCTGCTTCGCCTGAGCCTCTTGCTCAGCGAGCTCTTGGATCCTTTTCTCTATAATAGGCCCTTCCAGGTGTTGTTCTACTGTCGCAACCACTTGGTCTAGTTATGAGCCTTGTCCTTAAATTTCTTCGAACACCTTTCAGGCTTCATCCTGCACAGGTTGCATCTTCTGCGTGACTTCTATTACCCTACCCTAGATGGAAATAATCTGTTGTTGTATCGCGCGTTGTTCGTGAGATCTCTTCATTCTTTCTACCGTAGTGAGTAGCTTCATCTACGCCTGTACTGACAGTACCTCTATTGCGCCTCTTGTAACTGCACTTCTAGTTTCCTTAACTCTGGATCTTCTATGAGGCATTCATAAGTCTGCATTCTTCTGCCACTCAACTGTTTTCATTCTGAGGCGAGGGCTTTGATCCTTCTGAATGCGCTCTTAGCGACTTCCTCCCTCTCATTGTGCACCTCCTGTGGAGTGCTCAGTACTGCTTGGGTCTCCAACTCTGTTATTCTTGCTTGAAGCTATTGGATGGCCTCAGCGAGCTTCACCACTTGAAACTCGACTGACTCATGTTCCTCCTATGTCAAGCCTAGCATAGAGCGAAGTGCTTTATTCATTACTTCTTTGACCGTAGTCTGCTCTATGAGCAGTTGGTCCTTTTCTCTTTGTATCTTCATTGTGTCCTCCTCTAGCATCGCCTGAAACTCATGTTTCTCATTTTCATAGGTGGTTACGCAGTACCATGCAACTCGTAGTTTGTCTAAGACTTCCTCTTTCTCTTGCTTCAAGGCTTCTGTAGCCTTCTCCTTTTCTTCTTGGACTTTCTAAAGTTGAGCCTCTATCGCATCTGCAAGTCTTCTTAATTGGGTGGGCTCATCCCCCAATTCTGCAACCTATGATGAAGAAGGTGCAATAGGTATTGTGTGGATCAATTGAATATCTTGTTGTATCTCCTTCAGCTCCTTCTCGATCCTTTGATACAACTCTTCCTACTTTGCTCCATTTCTATGCATGATGTCCTCGGAAGCATCCTCCATGGCTCTGCGGACTAGACTGATATCATCCTCGGTGAGTGTGGCCTCCATCTGAGGCTTGCTAGTGCATGTCTTGTTTCTTGCCGAAGGTTTCTATGGAGAAACCTTCCTTTTCTGCAGAGTTGTTGCTTCAGTAGGGGGGTCTTTCAGCAGTGTAGCTTTGGCTTCTCCTTTATTTTCTCCTTCATCCCCTCCTCCTTCTCCATTTACTTTGTCTCCTCCTCCTGGTGAGCCAGATCCATTTTCTTCTGAGGTGTTGTCCTTCTCATTAGTCTCTATATTCTGAACTTCGTCCTTTTTCTTCTTCTTCTTCGCACTGGATTGTCCTGCATGCTCGACCCAGGTGATGAGGGGGCTTCCTATGATGTCAATGTCAAAGAGTTTTGCATCATCGACTGGTACAAGGAACTCCTCTGGCCACTTGTTGGCTCTTGACCAAGTTTTGGATATCCTTGGTTAGGTTTGACCATTTTGGGACTTCAACAGGCTGGTCGAAGGCCGAGCGCAAGTCGAAGCAGAGATCGTGAGATCTCAGCCCCTTTTTAGGGAAGTTTTGGGATTAGGGTTTATGTAACGGGTATGGGATGTCGGCCCATGGGTTTACCCATATTTAGGCATTTTTGTAATATATAAATAGATATCTAGGCGATGTAGGAGAGAGTTCAATCTATGTGATCGAAAGGCTGATAAGCTAAGTGTGAATATTTGTGAATGATTTGTGCATACTATGTGTTGAGAACTTGCAGAGCTAGGTGCAAGTGATTGTAAGAAGCTTGTGTGCAGAATGTGGGAAGGCTTTATGTTGTAACCTAACTCGGGGAAGGAGGATCTGGCAAGGTGCACACAAATCTCCAGTCCTCTGCGGAGTAGGGTTTTGAGGCTCTGTGCATGTAAGAATCTTGACATAAGATAATAAAGAAGAAGAAGAGTTGGTGTTCGTAGCCCCACGCTGGGGGTGAACCACATATATCCTGTGTTATGTTTCTTTGTGCTTTATGGTTGTTACATTGTTCATATGATTTATGCTTAGTGCAATAATATATGTTTAGATGAATCTGATATGATAGCTTAGTGTTGAGTAATGTAAATGAATGCCATATCTGATCTATTTTTATGTGCTTAGTGCTTGAACGTGTTAGATCTAGTTGAATAGCGCGTTGTTCTATAATAAGGGTTTGATCCTGCGATGTGAATAGAGGTTAAATACTAATGAATATTAACTTCTCAGTTCTCTGTTAAGTATTGTGATCAGAGACCTATCTCCCAACAAGGTTGCAGACATTTGAATCATGCAACCACCCCTGCCTCTACCTCGGGTGAGACTTCATCTTCTTCGCAGGTGTTTCCAAAAGGGTCAGTAGTTAGGGTTTTGTTGGTGTGTTTTTAAAGATTTGAACCTTGGATCTTCCCCTGTGTGACAAAAAATGGTTATGTTTCTGAGACCTGAAACTGTGATTGTTGGGAACTGAGGAAAATAAAAATATATGTGCATAGATCTGTTGCTTTAGTGCACAGTATTCCACTTGACTTGTGAAGCTTTGTGCCAAGAAAAGAAGCAGATCTGAAGGGAAGAGGTAAGGTCTGAAAGCTTGGTGCTCTGAGAAAGGTAAGATAAGTGAAAATTTTTATTTCGAAAATATGGATCTATGTATGTTTGATCAATTTTGTCCTAGCCTGAAAACTAGGGAACAGTTAGAAGAAAGAATATTTTATATGAATAGATCTGATATAAATAGTGAAAGATATGTTATTCCTATGCATAGAAAGAATGTTTGGACTAACAAATGGATGCAGGATCCTAGAAATAATTTTTTCCGGTCTAGTTACTATGATCCTAGTGCGCAATACAAGAAAGGATGGGGATCATTTAAGAGAAAAAGAGGATTAACCCTTTGTTACAGTTACAGAATACCGGGACACCTTGCTAAGGAATGCCCTGGTAAAAGACCTAGTTGTATTTTTTGTAAAGCTATGGACCATGAAGTTTTGGATTGCCCTAGAATGATTTCTAAAGTTGAAAAGATGAATATGAGACAAGAAAACCATGAAAAAGGCCAAGAGACTAAGACTATGGCAGAATCCCAGAAATAATCAGAGACTGTATTACTGCAAATGAAAGAAACCCTATATGATCACAGAGACATCAATCTATCAGAGATCTTAAAAGAGAAAGAGTGCATAGAAACAAGAATAGGAGACTTCGACATAGACTGTATCCTAGATGAGGAGACTCAGGTGAATATCATGACATAAATAACTTGGGAAAATTTGGGAAAGCCAACTATGGTTCCTTCATTGGGAGGAATAGGATTATTTAGAGGAAAGATAATAACCCTTTGTGGAAGAATTACCCAGACATCTATGAGTGCTCATGGAACTTCGACAGAGGAATAATTTGAGGTCGTTAAATTTATTGATAAAAACGCCCCATTTTCTATATTGCTAGGAAAAACCTGGATTGAGAAATATCAGACCCTAAGAAAAGAAGAGGAAGCTCTAGAACAGAAAAAGCGAGAATTAAGAGATTCCATAACTAGAATAATAGCGAGCTTAATAGAATAATAGGAGAACAAGACGAAGATGCTCAGAACCAGAGACTTGGATGTTGAAGCTGAAAGAACATAGACAGACTTGAAAAACATGTCCATACAGGAGAGTAGAACACCTACCCTAGATAGAGAAGAAGTATTTCCCTTGAACCCTATGAAAGATCATCAACAGTGTGAAGTTAATATGCCAAGAGAAGATAAGAATCAAATGGAAAGAGGAACCCAATAACTCAGATTACAGGAAAGAAGGCTAGAAAACTCAGCAAGAAGAAAGCAAAGTTAGAAAAATTGCAAGAAGTTCTAGAGAAGACTTCGCAGAAGGAAGGATTCCAGAACTCGAACTTCGTCGAAATATCAAAACAACACAGATTGGCACTTCACCATGGCGGAGAAATATAACCATTGGAGGCATTAGGACCGTTAGACTGACACTCTCGAATCGTTAGAAAAGCAGTTATGGCCCGAAAGCTCACCATTGGACCATTGGGACCGCGCCATAATGGATGGAATTGCATTGCTTAAGTATTTTTGACCCATTGGAAGAAACTGTTACAACATTACCTATTTATCCTGTCGAACGTTGTAATGAGAACACTTTTGCAAACAGTAATTATTCAAGCCCATAGAGAGCCGACTACTACCGTGTTGTGTTTATTGAGACTTCACCACCTGTTCTATTGCATTGAGCATTTTTTCATCAACCTGAGATATCCTATCTCGAGTGTGTATGTCGATCGAGCGCAGTGCTGTGGAAAATTTAGTAGAGGAAATCCTAATCGACCTCATGGCTGAGAAGGTGATGTTTGTAGGCGTTCAAGCCTCATCAACGCGAGGAGTGAAAGCCTCCCCGTTGACTGCTCATGGATCCGAACCATCCTGACCTGCGATCGAGAAAAGAACCAAGAATCGTGATGACTTGGTGAATCCAAAGTTCATCCCATCCATCCTTCCAGACTACATCCCACCCCTAGCCGGTGTGGTGAGTCATGGCAGTGTCCCGAGGGACTTCGAATACACCCTGATTACTGCATACCTCCTGAAGGGGATACGTGTAGTTAAACCACAGTTGGAGATGATTCTGACATTGAAGATCGATGACTATAATATGGGAGACCGCAAGAGCTATGGAATGCTCGCACCTCACAAATATTTAACCAACATGAGGGGGAAGAAGTCGAATATAATCCCCCGACCATGGACCATGGACATCACGAGTTCCATTATTGTTGTTGGGTATTTTACCCTACGGACTAGTAAGCTAGGGTTCTAAGCCTACATGCAGATCATGACCCTTCAGATTTAATCTTTATCCTTCTACCCAAAATCTCAACCCCTTTTCTCAGGCAAACACAGTAAGAATGA